>JAZGUH010000257.1:0-423258 GCA_037893225.1 Hippasteria phrygiana
ACATTCATGTAAAAAGATTTGTTTTCATAGTTTGTGCTTTATTATTATAAAACACCTGTGTCCAAAACAGACATATACAAAAATACTTTGATAAACTTTTTCATTGTTTGTAAACTTGAACATCACTCCCTGTAACTTTTTGTTAGCAACATATTTAGGACTTCTAAAAATGGAGACAAATTGTGTTACTCTTGCAATTGGGTTTTTTATAACTTGAATACATGAAAACAAAATTACCAAATTATAACGAAATACCGTACTGGACTGTTAGTGAATAACAGTCTAAAGCATCCTATAAATCATGGCACCTGGTGTGCTGACATTTTAAAGAAAAGTTGTATTTTGCATTGATTTCTCAAAGTGGTCGGCCGACCAGCATTCGAAAAAAAAACTGGCTTTTTGAAATACTCCCAATTTATCATAATTATTCAGTTAGTCCGCATTTTCTCGTTGCCATCGATTACACAACTGTAAACGGCATATGATGCGCGATATGGGCAAAGGGAAACACCCCCGTTTGTGTTGGTCATTGTCTTCCTGGAATCTCAGGAATTCTTTTCAAATCTCTAGGGGGGATGTGTTAGGTAACAATAGTCTGGAGAGTGTATGGGGTATAGGGACCCTCTGCCCCATATCGTGCTGGGTCTAGTAAACGGGTACAAGCCAGCTATACTGATTCCCTGACCTCACAATTACCAAACATCGATAAATTGCTTCGTTTATGATCTTAAGTGGGACAGGGAACAGACTACAAGAACATGATTGTTTTTCTTAGTTTTTCCAGCATGATATGGGGCAGAGGGGTACCCCCCCCCCCCCCCCCCCCCTTTGTCCCTATACCCTATACACTCTCCAGACTATTGTTACCTTAACCTAACACATCCCCCTAGACATCTGAAAAGAATTCCTGAGATTCCCGGAACACAATGACCAACACAAAAGAGGGGGTGGGGGGGGGGTTTCCTCTGCCCCATATCGTGCATCATATGCCGAAACGTCAAACAAGTCAGTGTAACAATATTCGCTGTTAAATACTCACCCCCCAAATCCATCCATTTTTTTAAATTACAGCAAATGCAAATGATGTATATTCACTTTAAACACACCAATGTGACATGCTCTCGACCAATTGGGAGAGTGAAACTTGCTGAGTCATTTATAAATGATTAGTAAAAAAATATCACAGGAAATATCAATACGTCCATAGGTTGTGTATAAATAGAGATTACTTAAGTCAGTAATTGCGAGTCAAGGACAGTGTGTTCTGGTACGGGGAAGCATTCTCATCCACTACGCTGCACAATCAGTTCAGGGGACCTCGAATGGCGATGACCAAACCCCCATATACATCGATCTGCCCGTACATACACAGCCTGACCATGGTTCCTCCATGGCCCGACCAACTACCATCTTGAAATCAAATCCAACAATGTTTCATGAGTCAAGTCAAGTGAGGGGGCCATGTATATGCTCCAGAGAAAACTTAATCCGATATCGCAACTTACTCCGATATCGCAGAAACCACGATGCAACTCTCTTACCCCCTAAGTGGCCCAATTTATGTAAAAGCGGATGCTGTGAACAGGGTCCATCCTCAAGGAAGCATGTCTCGTGGCCAAATAAAGTGCACATGACATTTGTGGAGGATGCGGTGTCTACTGAAAACGTCATGTACCGTAGGTGGTAAAGATGCATAGCTGTCAAGGAACAAGTTCGATCAGCAACTATTTGTCAACCACTAGTCAGTGTTCCTTGGTAACCTATGCACAAAATATATCCTGGGCACCTGGCAAAATAGACCAACGGTCGACACCTTGATCGAACTTGTTCTAGCTAGGTGGCCCAATGCTTGGAGATTCCCCTGTCAGTAGTAGCATAGAGTCATTCATGTCTACCAGTTCTTCATCCCGACACACGACACTGGCTGAATTCCTGTAAGACAAAACACGATTTTTGAATAACATCTGGTTACTGAGCAACCATTTTTCCTTAGCTGGGTGGGAGGGTGGTCCACAGGGTGGGCACTTTATTTTTAGTTTCTTTTTATCATTCGGGCAGGCTGTTTTATTTGTCATTTACATGTAAAAGTATTACAAATTTGAAACGCTATTTTCATACACAGCTAATGTGCCATGTGTACACCCTGTTTTTAAACCCTGGATTAAAACCCTGATAAGGAATACAGTACTTTTAAGATTTTGATTATTTTGTTAACCCCTAGTGAAAAAAAAACTTCTACTCCTTTCCACCCACATTGCCTGTCAAGCTGTCGGTCATGACTGCAGACCTTGCAAATCAAACAATTTGCCTCAATAGGGCCTTAAACATAAAAAAATGTAAAACTATGTTTACCTTATTCTGATTCGTAACATACGTATTATACATATTAACAGCCGTGGAGACTTTCATAGGCAATTTGGGTGGCAACAATGGGAAGGTTTGAAAATCACCATCAAGTCAAGTGTGCCAATTCTGCAACATGGCTCCATGGAGGCTTTTTCAGGAGGGGGGGGGGGGGGGGGGGTTAGGTCAGTTTTCTGAAATGGTACGCTGGAGGAACTAATATTGATCAGGATAAAAAACAAACAATCTTTGCAGTTAAGCGGATATGGGGGGGGGGGGGGGGGGGGTTACACCCCTCTTCCAAGCCACCAGACTTGGAACATTCCTAACTTTCTTTCTTGACAGCATTGATTAATAGTGTTGACCACGTTTGTATAGCAATGCCATTTGGAAAGAACAATGTTACACATTTATCGGTTATCTTTACCATTTTAAGTGGCTAGCACCATGTCCAGAATTTAGTTGCGACTACAGAGTACATTAAGAAAAACATATTTGCCTAGTGCAATACCTTGACAGCTGAAACTGTTTCTTGATAGTGTCGATGACTGCCAACTACAAAGATCCTGATGTTTTCAGTAGCAAGAAGACTTTCACCCTTTTGTGGCAGTCGAGACCCCAACAGCCTTACATCACTGACACGGAAGGAGCTTTTCGTCTGGCACCATGTTGACTGTGTTGATGTCTTGATCCAATCATGATTGTTCAGACACCTCATCCATTTCACGATTGTAAATCTGTGGACAAATTTATGAAAAGAGATAAATGTTTTTACACGTGTTGGGAGGGGGCAAAGTGGGGCATGGCCATATTCAAGGTGTTAAGTGAGAATTGTTAGGACCAACTATTCAAAAAATCATAAGAAATGTGCCAATTGTTTTGGGGGTTTTTGGGAGGGGGGTGTTGGTTTCCAGTTTTGAATTGGCGGTGCTTTCAAGAGCCTTTACAAATATGATCAAACTGAACACATCAAGTTCACACATTGCAGATGACATGGCATCAGTCCCTTATATTTTTAAAAAGCTCCATCGGAGGGGGGGGGGGGGGGGGGGGAGTTACCCCCTCTGGCTACGCCACTTTGACTTTTTCTATCATGCCCATTTACTTTGTACAGAAGGTCTAAGGTGGAGGTGAGATATGAAAGTCTCCACAAATTTCAGTTTGAAGTTGTTTGTCTGCTGTAGAGCATGCCACGAATGATTGGAATGTTCTGAAAATCATCATTATCCATGCATGCCATTGCCAGTGTTGTTGACTCAAGCCAGTGACCTGGGCCCATGTGCATAAAAGGCTACTAGGCCTAGTTGGCAACTAAAATGGACTTAAGTTGCTTACTAAGCCTAGTTGATTACTAATTGTGATGCATAAAACCCAACTAGATATAGTAACATTCTAAAATTCTGGCAAAAGTTAGAGTTGATCTGGGGTACCTCTAAGTCACTAGATGACAACTACCCCAAAATAGGTTTTAGTCTTGGGTAAAATTAATTTTTCTTTCACGCTTGAGACTCATGGTTGTAGTTGTAACTTTATGTACTAGCTGTAGCAACCTTGTATAGAGAATTTATGTAGTTCTACAAAATGTAAGTACTGGACAGTAATGCAATGTTACAAAGACCTTTAGAAAGGAGTTATGCTAATTTGGAATGTGATTCGAAGCTCAAACACAATAAACTTGTCTACAAGCCTATTGTATCTGACATAATCACCTCCTCTCCAAGGCCATAGCACCCAAATCAGTTACAAACCAAATTGTCCTAGTATGCAACTAGTAAGCAATGTGCCTAGTGAGGTTTTATGCAACACAAATTAGTTGCCAACTCCGTAGGTATAAACTAGGGAATTTATAATCTTACTAAGCACTAGTTGGCAGCTAAACTAGTAGCCTTTTATGCACATGGGCCCTGGACTCGACTCAGACGAGTCGTAATTTTTTGGACATGTAACTTAATGACGAGAAAAAATGACTTGGTGTCATCTCTGGCCATTGCTCTGCCATTTTTTACTATGTTTTGTACTTTTTGCTACGATAACAACACACATGCTATAATGATCCTTTCTAACCTTCCTGAATCCACTAAATAAAATTCAAACACTGTGCAGTAAACCAATGGCACATTCGTACTACAGACAAACTGGGACATCATATAGCCCCATGTAAAGTAATGGTGCCAATGCTGTCCAGTCCTGAATCCATCAAAATACAAGAAAACGTTGGGGTGGATTTTGGCGGATTTTGGCGGATTTGCGGAGGTTAGTGTGTTAATTAACCCTAACAGCCCAAGGCTTTTTACTAGAATCCTTCCCTAACCACACAAACTCCAACACTGTGTAGTAAACCAATGGCACATTCTTTGTACTTAGACAAAATCAGGGCATCAAGTCCCATGCAAAGTGATGGTGCCAAGGCTCTACAGTACCCAATCACACAAAATTCAACACAAATGGGGTGTTTGATTTTGGCAGGTTAGGGATGGTTAGGCGAAATAAAAAAAAAACATGTTTCTCGTCCCCGCCCGCTTCCTTTTTTGAGGCCGCCTGGATTTATTTTTTATTTTTTATTTCCAAAAAATGAGAACAAAATATTAAAAACTGCAACAAATTCATCGGGAAAACTAAATACTTGCGAGTTCGAAGTCTTCTATGTAGACTCCCCGCGACTTTCTACAGCGTGTAGCTACTGTACCGTCGCTAAAAATGTCTTCGCATGAGTCTATAGCGAGTTCGAAGTCTTCTATGTAGGCTCCCCCCGACTTTCTACATCGTGTAGCTACTGTACCATCGCTAAATATGTCTTCGCACGAGTCTATTTAGTTTCGTTGTGGATTGTGTAAATATAATCATGTGATCGTGAGTGTAGTTTTTACATAGTCGTTTTAGCCGTAATTCATACGATTCCATCGTACATTGACTAAATGCGACTGGTAAAAGAGGCTTGCGTCCGTACGTCATGTGTAATGTTGTTATTTTCGCGGTAAATGACGTAAATCAGCTGTTTTCTGTCAAAAAATTAAAGGGGTTTAAAGGGCTCTGCATGGAATTACCAATCCTATCCCAGCATCACCCAGTGCAACAATATCTACTGGTCTGCATTGAATTTGATACTTAGTCTAATAGAAGTGTAAAACATGGTGCTAACACTATTAAAACAATGTAAATATGTTCAGTTCTTGTAAAACATGGTGCTAACACTATTAAAACAATGTAAATATGTTCAGTTCTTGTGTGGCTAACAATTGTCCCTTTTATTTGTAACATTTCATTTATAGCGAACACATCAGGGATTGTCAGAAATCTCTAATGGCGGCCATCTTGAAAAATAAAAAATAAAAAATAAAAAGCCCCTCTTTTTCCTTTTTTTTTTAAACCCGGACGAGAAACATGTTTTTTTTTTTACTTGGCCTTAGGGTTAAGGTGAATATTACCAATTCTAAACTGGATGAGTTTCAGGACTGGACAGCATTCGCGGTTTCGTGTGTTCATACATCAGTGCGACGCCTCATGCATAATTCATAACAAGACCAGTTTCTGCAGCCGCCGAGTACGGTGCCATGACTTCTCACGAAACATCCACGCGTCGTACATGACACGCTACTCATGCATAATTCATGAGCAGACCATTTTCTACAATCACCGGGTGCCCTGACTTCTCTCGATCAGAGCGATGGTACAAACAAGATGGCCGCCCCATGTTAAGACGTTTTGGAAGGACGTTTTGGAAGGTTTTTTAGCATTTGTCATTTTTGAAGACCTCACAGCCGGACAAAATCAGCACTGTAGAAATTGCTAACATCTCAGGATTACAATGATGTAGGTCCTATAAGTGTTCAGCGATAAGAATTTGGGGAGATATTTGAAATCAAAGTCGACAGGTTGAAAAACTCGGCGTGTAGGGGTGCCGTTGGAGTAGGGCTGTAATGCTGACAGTAAAAAGTCAGAAGTTAAAAAAATAACCATTTACAGCCCTATTTGTAGGGGTAGAAATGGCGGGTAACGTGGTGCATCGTCTAACGTGGCACACTTTGAATGTTTCCCTTTGCATCATGCCTGAGTAATAGTTTTGCCCCAAATTACACAGAAAGTTAAATTCTGGCGAGTTTAAAATATCTATGTCTATAAATCTTTAGCATACTGACCAGTTTCGAAGTTAAGAGAAAAATTTCATTTCAACACGATTTCCCGATTTAATTTTTAAGCATGCAGTGAACCCTTCTGAAATGTGCCAAAACGTCAGGAAATAATTTTCTGACAAACATGAACTGATGAAGTTGGGTTTGTGAATGGAGATAATGATGACTGATCATAAATTTTAAACTTGTAAAACAGTCGTAAGTGTTAACATTTTAGGATTTATTGAAATCTTTTCAAGTGTGCCAAGTTACTCTGCCCACTACTGTGCCCAATTTCCGGACACCACATTTTTGACTTTCGGACTAATTTCAAGAGTCTAAAAAACCTCACATGATTCGTAAAGCAAGTATTATTAAAGTAGGAGTACCAATAATCAACTGAATGAATTTGAAGTTTATCAACTTACAATAGACGTTTGTCAAAACCATCTGACGAAAGTTGGGAAAAACGTCGACATGGTTGGTGCATGGAGGAAGAAATTCTTCCTCCATGGTTGGTGGTGTATGGTCGAACTCGAAGTGCGCCACACGTAAGCTGCACGTAGACGACTCCGCCTAGGCCTAGATCATTGCATTGTAATTTGTAACGTTTAAGTAGGTCCAGAAAAAAATCAAATACAACAACAAATACCTTTCAACAACTCACTTTTTCTTCAGCCAGGCTGTAATTTAATTAAAAACGCTTTAAAGTTTTATTAAAAGTGGGTTACGTGCACGTATGTACATGTAGTATGTACATATGTAGTATGTACACGTTCGTCCAAGTCTATGTGCAACTCGATCGGCTCTAGACTGGTACACTGTCCTAAATCGGAATACAGCACTAAATTCGAATCCAGTCTAATACAGCACATGCATAAACCACAGACTGAGCTAAAAAGTGTATGCAGATAAGAACCACAGTAGTAAGGTAGATGCCGATTCTGCGACAAATCCTATTTTTTCACTTTCTTCCCCAATTTTGCTGTAGGTACATACGTCAAATTTTTAAAAAACAAAATAGTCTAAAAATCGCCCAAATTTTATTCAAAATTTTGCTGGGTTACTATACACCAAAATTTGCACAAAATCAAGAAAATAAAAAGTGTTTTTCATAGTCTACAAGCGTACTAAAACGCCGGGCGCCCCGGCGAAAAAGGCAAAAAAATGATTTGTCGCAAGCCAAAAAAAATTAAATTAATTTCTTTAAAAAAAAAATATTATATTGCCATTATAAAAGATGGAAACACAACCTACGATTCGAGGATACAATAGATGGAACAAAAAATCTTTAAAAAGATATATCGATAAGTATAAATTATCTTTAGGAGCGCCAACAGGACGCCGTAATACGTATATCAGGCGAGATTATATTCGAGCTATAAAAAGAGAAGAAGACAAATTTAAAAATTTGAGAATACGATCTAAAGCTTCGTTAGCGCGAGTCGTACGTGATCAAAATATTCGGGTCGTCTCAACGGGTAGAAATGGTCGAGCGATAAAAAAAGATTACGTCGAAGCTATACTAAGATTTAAGGAGAAAAATACTTTTCGAGAATCAGACTTTCGAGAGACTAGAAGATTTGAAAACAGTTATAGAAATTTGGAACTGATTCCGAGTCTGTTTACCGACGATCCAGAGCAATTTTACAACACCCATACGTCGATGATAAAAAACAAAATCGTCGCTGAATTAAGAGAAATAAAAACGATGAAACTACAGATCGCTATGAAAATAAAGTATGTAAAAAAATCAGGTGTTGAGACTACAACACAAACCGCTACTCATTTTAGTTATCAAAATCGAGTCTTAAACAAGAGCGAGATAGCTACGACTATCGGGAAACAATATGAAACGATATTATCTCAGATAGATAAATATACGAATAAAGGAAGTGGTTGGACTATAGATAAAATAGTCGCGTTTTACATTAACATAAACAGAGTTAACCCTCTGGTAGGCGCTTCTTACGTAAAACTACCCGAGTATGTAACTAACAAACACGCAACCGTAAACATCAAAAATGAAGATCAAGAGTGTATAAGATGGTGTATAAGAGCCGCCCTAGGTATATATACCGATAAAGTTAAAAACCAAATAGAAACCAACCCGAATTATGATTTTCAAAAAAACAGAACTTCTAATTATAAAACCGATGACGGATTAAATTTTAAGGACGTAGACTTCCCCACACCCATAAGTCAAGTAGCGAGAATAGAAAGACAAAACGATATAAGTATAAACGTGTTAGGATACGACACAGACTGCAAAAATAAAACCTATCCACAAGATAAAAGGGGCTTGATATATCCGCTATATTTATCTAAAAGACCATACGATATAAACACTATCAGTTTGCTATTATTTGACGGTCATTATTGTTGGATAAGTGACTTACCTAGATTCTTATCTGGCGTTACCAATAGTCAACATCGTAAAATGTTTTGCTTGAGATGTTTAACGCATTTTAATTCGAAAGAGAAGCTGGATGGGCACATAGAAGATTGCGAAGGAATAGACTCTGCTTTATCTACTATTAAAATGCCGCATGAAAGCGCGAACAAATACTTGGACAAAAGCAAATTAATGTTTAAAAACTTCAAAAATTTACAAGACGCACCCTACGTCATATACGCTGATTTTGAATCTGTATTAGAAAAAACAAAGACGACGGTATGTCCTACGCTCGTAGAACCGTCGTCTAAAACTCATATTCACAAAGCCTGCGGTTATTCGTACGTTGTAGTTAGATGCGATGGTCGACAGATCAAGCGAAAGACTTATAGAGGTGAACACGCTATAGACAATTTTATAATCTCGTTGCAAGAACTCGAACCTAAAATTAATGACTTACTAGCTCGCATTAAGCCGATAATATATACGCTAAAAGAAGAAAAAATTCACCTAAACTCTAACGAGTGCTGGATTTGCGAAAAACCAATTTATCCAAATTACTCGTGTAATTGCCAGTGCTACAAGCCTGTAGAACCAAAAAGTAAAGAAGAACTGGAAGAATACACGTACGAAAACGAAAAGGGATACGTCGAGAAAACATGTATGTTCTGCCAAAAGAAAATTAACAAATTTCGAAAAGTAAGAGATCATTGTCACACTACGGGTAAGTACAGAGGAGCCGCACACGCTTACAGTAATCTTAAATTACGAGTAATACCCGGCACAACGAAAATACCGGTCGTCTTTCACAACTTAGAAAATTATGACGCGCACTTGATCATGCAGGGTATTTCCAAGTATCAACAAGATATCTGGTGTATACCCAAAAATTCAGAAAAATACATTTCATTTTCGATCGGTCAATATAGATTTATCGACTCGTTTCATTTTATGTCTAGCGGTCTCGACAAATTGGTAAAGTCTTGCCCGAGAGACGCCTTTAGGCTACTCTTGAAACGTTATGGCGAAGAAAACGCGGACCTCTTATTACAAAAGGGTGTATATCCGTACGAGTATATGGACAGCTTTGAACGATTTAGCGAAACTACTGTACCACCTAAAGAATCTTTTTACAGCGCTCTAAAGGACAAACTCGTGTTGGACGAAGACTACGAAAGAGCGCAACGAGTATGGCGGACCTTTGACACAAAAAACATGGGCGAATACCACGACTTATACGTAACCGCGGATACTCTATTACTAGCCGGCGTATTCGAGAATTTTAGGCAAATGTGTAGAACGAATTACAAGTTGGATCCAGCCAACTACTTCACGGCACCGGGATTAAGTTGGGACGCTTTATTAAGGCATACTAAAATAGAATTAGAATTATTAACCGATGTAGATAAACATCTATTTTTTGAAAAAGCAAAAAGAGGAGGAATATCGAGCGTTGGTAGTACGCGCTATGCTAAGGCCAACAATTCATACCTAAAAGATTACGAGCAAGATAAACCCGATTCGTATATTCTCTATCTAGACGCCAACAACCTATACGGATGGGCCATGAGTCGACCGCTACCTTACGGAGGATTTAATTGGGTCGGTACAAAACAATTTACCCACGATCGTATCATGGTGTTAAAAGATGATACTAAAACGGGATATATGTTCGAAGTTGACCTGGAATATCCAGCCGAACTACACGATCTACACAACGATTATCCTTTAGCCGCCGATAATATAATCATACCTGAAGAATGGTTATCGGAGTATCAACGAGAGTTGGCGAGTGAGATAGGAGATAGCGCTAAGGTAAAAAAATTAACCGGTACGCTATATCGCAAAGAAAAATATGTATTGCACTACGTCAATTTGAAACAGTGTTTGAGGCTAGGCCTAAAACTAACTAAAGTACATCGGGCGTTACAATTTAAACAAAAACCTTGGATGAAATCGTACATCGATAAAAACACGCAACTCAGAACGAAAGCAAAGTCGGATTTTGAAAAAGATTTTTTCAAATTAATGAATAATTCCGTATTCGGTAAAACGATGGAAAATGTCAGAAATAGAATAGATGGTGTGCTACTGCGAAACGATCAAGTAGAAGAATACAAAGAGATGGTTTCTAAACCTTGTTACAAGTCTACTACAGCGTTTAAAGAATGCGGTCTCTCATTCGTGGAATCGTACAAAAAGAAAACGTATTTAAATAAACCCATCTATTGCGGCGTTAGTATCTTAGATTTATCGAAGACTCTAATGTACGACTTTTATTACAACCAATTAAAAAAGACGTATGGTGATAAAGTAAGATTGATGTATACAGACACGGACTCGCTGCTTTTGATTATCTATACGAAAGACGTTTATCGGAATCTGGAAAAACAGTCTGACTTATACGATTTTTCTAACTACGAGAAAGACCACTTTTTATACGACGATACTAACAAGAAAGTTATCGGCAAATTTAAAGACGAATGCGGAGGAAAAGTCATAAGCGAAGCTACTTGCATCAGATCGAAGATGTACTCGATTTTATACGGAGATGTCGTACTAAAAAAGGCCAAAGGCGTAAACCGAGTGGTTATAAACAACGATCTATCTTACGAAAAGTATAAGCGATGCGTTTTATCGAACGAATGCTATTCAAACAAGATGATTCGTTTTGGAAATGAGCGTCACATGATATACACGGAGGCTCAAGTCAAGCAATCTTTAAATCCTTTAGATACGAAGAGATATATTTTACCTAATGGTATAGACACTCTGGCTTATGGTCATCATTCTAGCCAGAACAAGACAGTCTACAACCGAGTAAAAAAATACGTCGTATAGGAATACATCAGATTTCAAAAGGGAAACCCCCTTTACGAAAAAAAAAAAAATTATTATATATATAAATCATGTGCAAGTGGTTAAACGTCGGAAAGCCAACTACGATAGATTTCAATACTGGATTTTTTGCGACACCTTTGGATCGTTCTTTAAGTAACGTAACATCTTTCGATACGCCCTACGAACGTAGCTACGCGAGTACTTTAAAGACTAGTAGCGCAACGAGACCAACTAATTTAAAAGTAAAGGATAAGTATTACGATATTTTTGTGGATGTAGCTAATAAATGTAGATTGTACGATAATACTATAAAAATGCCAGACGTTATAATCGATCATGAAGAGAATATTTTTCTCATGTTGAACGAAATTGCTATAACAGCGATTATACATCATATGGAAAAGGTCGCCATATTTATGGGAATAAATGTAGAATTCTTAGAGTACATCAAGTCGTCTAAAAATGATCATTATACAAAAGTTAGAATGATAACGTATATTTGGTATCTCAAGGCGTGTTTCGATAAAGACTATAAAGAAGATCTCAAGAAGATTTTGATCAGCTCCGGACTAACTCTATATACTTACAAGTTGAAATTCTTCGAAACTAGATCTAGAAATATCAACGTATCTGACGACGTAAAATATGGATATATGGGTTCGTTGACACCGACTTACTTGATAAGTAAAGATAAACGAGGTATAATGGATACTTTAACGAAACTAGCCGATGAATTAGGTATAGATTGGAGACAATTTTGTACATACGCCGGAATGAACTATAATTGCGTAGAACAAATAGATGCCGATTATAAAGAAACGACCGAAAAAGCTTTTATGGCCTGTTATAAATTTTATTCAGACCACAGAGGTTATGACGATATAAATACTATATTTCGCTGTATATTACGCAAGATTGGCAGAATGGATTTAGCCAGAAATTACGATAATATCTTTTGAAAATAAAATTATCGACAGAATCGTTTGTACTCGCGTAGCTACTACCGTAGGGAGTAGCGATTGTCTGGCTCGTAAAGTTTAAACGTTAACTTTTTGTAGACGTAGCGAACAAAAAATGGGCGATATAGCAGATTCTCCGAACTATAGATAACTGTTAGATGAACTATAGATAACTACGTCACATGATATACACGGAGGCTCAAGTCAAGCAATCTTTAAATCCTTTAGATACGAAGAGATATATTTTACCTAATGGTACAGACACTCTGGCTTACGGTCATCATTCTAGCCTTTAGTCTATTCTAGCCAGAAAAACTCAGTTCGGGTCACTCGCGTAGCTAAAGCCCAGAACAAGACGATCGATAAATATCTACTCGAAAAATAAATTTCTTATGGTTATTCTCGATTAACTCGCCGTCGCAGTCTCTGAAAGAAAAACTCAGTTCGGGTATTTTACTCCTAATTAGAGGTATGGTAATTTTTCTTTTATTCTGGACAGTCGCTATTACATCCGATTTAGCCTCAATATATGCAATCGGTATAACGTCTAACAAATGCGTGCTCTTTCCGTTATAGAAATTATTAGACGTAGATAACTGATCGCAATGTAAAAAAATTGTATTCACGTAATTTATATTATAATATCCTACAAGTTCACCATCAACATCAGGGAACCAATTACGGGGTAGACCCAACACTTTTTGAGTATATAGATCGAACTCAATATAAACATATTTATCTGACGGTATAGCACCGGCATTAAAAATAATCTTTTTATTAATCTTGTCTACGGAAACTACGATCAATCTTAATTTATTAAATTCATCTATTAACTCATCGATAGTATAATTTCCAGCCGGCATTACCTTTTCACCGTTTTGGTTACTCGCCGTACCGCTGCCATATATTCGCCATCCTATAGTCATACGTTGAGCTATATTAAAAAAACCGACGGTAAATATCGCGTTGTTTAAACTCATACAGTAATTTCCCTTAGAGTTATCTATAGGTTTTGACAGTCTAAACGTTTGTTCGTTATCGGTCATTTCAAAAACGTGCGATTCCATTTTATTTAAGCTTACAAAAGCTTTAAAAAATCGCTTAAAATTTACCTATCGCCAAGTTAAAACTGATCTTTTTTCCTCGATTATTGATTAAAGCGCCGTCTCGGTCTCTGATACTAAAGCTAAGTTGGTTTATCTTATCACCAGCTAGTCTACGAGCGGCCAACCCTGCACGCTCGATAATCGTATCGTCTCTTTTCGTTATCGGTATAACGTCTAACAAGTGCGTGCCCCTTCCGTTATAGAAATTTTTAGACGTAGATAACTGATCGCAATGTAAAAAAATTGCATCGATAGGCATTGTATTATAATACCCTACGTAATCTACGCCAAAAACTAAGTTTTTGACCGATATCCCCAACAATTGTTTAATGTTTTTATCAAAGCGTAGAACGCTATTTTCTTCCGTTACATTTAAAGATATTTTTTTATTAAGTTTATCTACGGAGACTTCTAACCAAACTAATTTACTGAGTCTCTCTTCGACCCAATCTATATCGTAATGTCCAGCCGGAATATCAATTTTACCATCCGTACTACCCGTTTTTTGCCCAGTGTTTGGATCGATTTGATGTATAAAATAGAGAATTTCGCTATTACTATAGGCATGTTGTAGAACCCCGCGGTAAATATCGCGCTGTTTAAACTCATACTATAATCTCTATTAGAGTTATCTATAGGTTTTGACAGACTAAACGTTTGTTCGCTATCAAACATTTCAAAAACGTGCGATTCCATCTTATTTATAAGATTAAAATATTTGGTTTATTATAAATTAAAATGAAATTCACTCAACTTATGAAATTTTTAGACGTTAATAATCGAACGGTAAAGAATGCTCTAGATATCGTGAATCTAGCTAGAGGTCAAGACGATAGCGACAAGTACGAAGCGATAAGCCCGGAGAGTACCCCGTTGAACATGCACTTGAGTCAACTTAGCATCATCGTAAACGCTAACACGAACGCGAGTTTTATCGCTAATTTAGCGGATATATTTAGCGCTTATAAAATGTCCGACGTGAAGAGCGATGAAGCGGTCGAACGTTATGCATCGGATCCCATGACGTTTTATCAAAATCAACTAAACTTTGCATTTTGGTGCGCGACTTCTGGTTGCGGCGTAGGACTAGAATCGTTGCTACACAAAAACCCCGTAATATCGGCTTTATTCAAGTTTCACGTATATTTCACGATCAGAAAGATACTTTACTTTCTAAAATGCCCAGTTCCAAACGACGATGCATTCGACGATCTAAACAATAGCATCGATCACGGTGCTTATATCAACGTCGGTCAACGCTTTCGAGTCGATCCAAACGTGAGTTTTAAACAGACCGTAGACTTAGCATCAGCGGGTCTAGGTACTGCGTACTATTACGATAAAGGCTCGCATAAATATTTACCGGTACCCGGTATAGATTATATACACGATGAGGAAGACTTAGATCCACAACCTGGTGGTGGTTACACCATGGGTTTTACCACGCCGGATGATACGTATAAGTACGGTAAGTACACCGTCATGTATATCAGACAATCCGTAGACGTTGTACGACTCGGTTTTCGAGCTCTCATACGTCAGAAGAGCTCGTTTACCGACGTTGGTATAGAACAAATAAACGAAAGCGTTAGAACGTACGTGTATGCCATACTCGGCGCGCAAGCCCAAGCAAAAACGAGTATACTAACCGCGGGTACCGGATTAGATGCCCAAAGACAATTTGAAAATATAGTAGAAGGCGTTATAAACAGTCCTACGGACTTAGAATCTTCTATAACCAGATTTCAAGATTCTTTACAGTACGCTAGAAGCTCGTTAAACTTTGTGATTAGCCCAGGATTATACTTGATTCCATCAAATATGGAGCTTTTAGTCGGTATTCATCGAGGTTATAATAATAATATACAGATAGCTACGCCCGGCGCGCCGATAGGATTAAATATCAACTTGAACTCAGACGTACCTACACCTACACCACAAACCCCAACCCCTACACCTACACAAACCCCTCCTACACCTACACCTACACCACCACCGCCAACCCCAATCTCAGACGTACTCCCTACGGTCGTAGCTACGCGAGTACCCCCACCGCCAACCCCTGCACCGCCCCCACCCTCTCCCGTAAAAAAGAGTCGTACGCCCTACGAGCGTAGCTACGCGAGTACAGTAACCCAGCAGAATTTAGACCCTCCAATCTCAGACGTACTCCCTGCGGTCGTAGCTACGCAAGTACCCCCTCCCCCAGACTCGCACGAACAAGAAAAAACGGCTTTAGTCGTTGGTTTAATGGCCGCTGCTGGGGTTGGGTATCTAGCTTACGATATTTTACGTCGCTGAAGAAGGTGGTAACTCAGTATCTGATGGAATGACCATTAATTCTTTCTTAACGAACGATCTCTTGGGGCCGTGAGTCAGCCTGTACAACGCGGGCTGTCCGGGATTCGTCGTTCTTTTTTCTATCGTATACATTTCTAAGCTCCAAATAGGATCGGTAGCTCTTCTTCTAGCGTCTTTTTCGAGCTCTCCAGGAGCGTAAAGATATCTTACGATATCATCATTTACGCTTAAAAGTTCTTCGGGGCTCTTGAGCCCCGAAGAACTCAATTGTCTTATTTCTAACTGAGACATAGCCGCTCGGGGAGTTAACGGTTCTCCTTTCATAGTCGATATCAATCTAGTTTCTTCGTTGTTTAACGCTTTTATGACATCGGGCAATCTTTTTACCCACTCGCGGCTACGCTCGGTAGGCTCTAACATTTCTTGAGCGTATTGATGACCAAATAATCTTTCGGCTAAAGTACGATTAAATCTTTCTACTATACCTTGAGCTCTATGATTACCAACCTCACCTTTCTGCACTGCGACGTTGCGAGTCCGCATCAAAGTATTAAATTCAGCCATAAATTCTGTACCGGGGTCTACTTTTATCGTGAGAGGCCAAGACAAGGCCGATCTTTTGTAAATCTTTTTTATCGCCTCTACAACTTGAGTACTCGTTTTATTCGTCAAGGGTTCAGCTTCTTTATATCGAGTGGCCACATCAACGATCGTCAACGCGTATTTATATCTTTTACGTTTAACTACATCGTGAGGTAGATACAACAGATCCGCTTGATGTTGTTCATTGGGCCGCCCTATAACCTTATTGAGATTCGTAGGTCTCGGTATAAAACTGGGGGCAGGCAAATAAATTTGCCACATGGCTTGTTTTCTCAACCAATTTCTAACGTCTGGCTCGGGTACATTGGCTTTTAACGATAATTTTGTTATGGCGCCTGCACCTTTCCAATATCCTCTAGGACTGTAAAATATTTTACTTAATTTTGTTTCCATTTTATTAACGACTTATTAAAAATGGTGAGTCTTTTAATTATGGGTGCTGGAGCTTTAATAAGCGCTGTGGCATTTAGCGGAACGAGCTTCGCCTTTTCTAAGATAGGAAAAAGCGGTGCGGATGAAGAGCGTAAACGACACGATTTGGCTTTAGAACGATTAACTCGAGCTAAACAAGAGTGGGTAGAACAAAGAACCAAGGTTCTGGATTATCTAAACGATCGACTACATAAAGAAGCCAGGGCTAAAAAAACATTTAAAAACGTAGATGATGCGTTGAGAGAATATAACGAAGTAACCAACGACGAGTTGATATTACCTCGCGAACCTGTATTGTCGGACTTTTACGTACCCAGCGAAGATCAAAAAGATGGTGAAATTGCATTTATCTTAGGAGGCACTGCTGTTTTAGGTTATTTAGTTTATAAGTTTGTTTAAAAGTTTAAGTTTTTTGCTTTTTATTTTTTTGTTTCGTTAAGTAAAATGAACGCAATTTATGGAAGCAAACTGAATCCACACAGAAGTTTAAAAAATCCTAGAGCGTTGAAGGGCTTGAGACAATCGATGGTTATTACTCATAATCCTAGTACCGCAGGGGCTGGCAGTCTGTTGATCGTTGAATTTCCTATGTTGAGTCAAGACGATGTAGTCGTACCGGGTACTGTACGATTAGCTTTTAATATAGACTTAGAATCTGAAGGCACTGGCGAAGATGATGCAAGAACTCTATATTATAACGTTGCACGAAATTTAATTAGTGGCGTAAGAATCAAACTAGAAGGTAAAGATTTCGTAGCGTTTACGGATGCCGATGTATATAACGCGTATAAAGACTTGTGGCGACCAGCCAGCGCGAACGATGCGTATCGAGGACTCGAAGATAGCAACGTCACGAAACTCAGAATCGGCGCTAGTGATGGGATTGCTAGCGCGAATGGTGGAAAAGACAAAGCGATAGCCAACGCCTACGGTAACCGATATTACATTCCTCTTGATTTTGAAATGCTTACGGATCATCAGCCTTTTAGTCCATCGACGCTCAAAGACAGACTAACTTATGAATTTACATTTAACGATCACGCGAGCGTAGTAAAATCTACCGATTCTAACGCGAAGTATAAAATTTCGGGGTTAGATCTCGAGTTTGAAACGGTGACTAATAAAACATTGGCCGATAATATCAGACAAAAATATCGAGGTAAAACTCATTTTCTATACGAAAAAGTTCAAAGATATACGGTTTTAACGTTAAACAAGTCCGATACTACTTGGAACATTAATCTTAATCAAGCCATTAGAAGTCTCAAAGGTATACTTCTTTTATTTAAAGAATCGGGCGAAAAAGATCCTCGAATTTTTTATAATCCAAAGATCGAAAAAGTAGACGTTACGATAGAGGGTAAGCCGAATCAATTGTATAGTCAGGGCATGAAGCGTTATCAACACTGGGATGAGATTACCAAGTTTTTCGGCGACTCTAATACAGAATTTGGTGCTAGCGTGTGCAAAGACTTAGACTTACACGATATGACGCTAGGAGATTATTTAAGCACTAGTTACGGTCTTTGGCTAGATACGAGGGTAACCGACGACAACAAAAGTCACGGTTCTGGCAGGAAAATAGGAGACGTAGGTGGCGGTATTTCTCTCCATTTAGAAAGAGAGGCTGAGGCATCTGGTGGACTATCGTGTTACGTTTTCTTGGTGATGGATGGTCAGTTGGTGCTAGAAGATGGACGATTTAGCGGTAGTTACTCTTAAAATCTAAAAAGTAAACCTTACTATTAAATATGTATAAAACGTTTCCAAAAACACCACACTGCGCGCTAGTATGCGGTAGGACTAATTCGGGTAAAACCAAATATATTTTAGATCTATTAGAAACTGAGTATAAAGATCACTTTGAAAATATCGTAGTTATTTGTCCTACGTTGAGCAACAACAAGACTTATCGCGAGAGACGTTGGTTGTGGTTAGACCCCGAGATATACCTATGCGATTTAGAGGTAGAAAAGGTGTCTCTCAACGAAGCTTTAGAATTTTATAGAGCTCGATTTAAAGGATCGCACGTTCTGTTTTTGATAGACGATTGTAGCTCGGAACAAGAAATAAAATATCGTAAGGCAGCGCTTGGGAAAAACACTTGCGTTTTAGCGAAATTGGCGTTTAGCGGTAGGCACGACAATCACTACTGTTGGTTGATGACTCAAAAGTATAATTGCGTAATGACAGATTTTAGAACTCAAACTGCATTTGTCGTATTGTTCTATTGCAAAGATAAAAATAGTTTCGATCAATGTCTCGATGAAAATGATGCGGTGCCTTTAGAAGAAAGATCGAGAATTAAAAAGATTTTAAGAGATGTGCCTTTTAGTAAATTATTGGTAAAAACTGATCCTCCAGTCTGTTGGCAGTTGATCTATAGTTGATCTATAGTTGATCTATAGATGATCTATTAGATAACTGTTAGATGATTTATAGATAACTGTTAGATAACTATTAGATGATTTATAGATGATTTATAGATAACTATTAGATAACTATTAGATAACTGTTAGATAACTAATAGATGATCTATAGATAACTAATAGATGATCTATAGATAATCTTTAGATTATCTAGTCATCTATAAAATATGATCGAATATCTAGACCTATTATTAAAACTAGTAATAGCCATCAACTTATCTTTATTTTCTTACGATTATATTTCTTGTAGAAATAAGATTTAAAAATATAGTTCTATTTTAAATGAGCAAGTCGATAGAATCTCTAAGCACGTTATCTCAAGAACCTCATCCAACAGTAGCTGCTACACCCATAGCGCATAGCTTAGTGACGACTGTAGCTACGACCGTAGGGAGTACGAATGAGTCTCCAGATCCTAAAAATAGACTTTTAGGCGTAGTTGCTTCCGGTGATTCTAAAAAATATTTCGGTAAAGAATACTCCGTCAATGAAATAGAGAGCTTGACCGCTGAAAAACAAGAAAAACTATATAAAAGAAACGAAGCCAAGCTCGGTAAAGAAATGATAGTCAGTTTGGGGAGTTGCGTGTTGACCTTTTACGCAAAAGCTTTAGGCGCGACTTTGCCGCTGGCTTCGCCATTCGGTTATAAACTTTGTTTAGATTCTGAAGAAGCCCTTATCAACGACTTAGAAAAAGATCCCGTTATTTCTAGCAGCTTGTCCAGTTTACTTTGCGAAGTGCATTACAATTATGGGGTTTATTTATCTCCTTTGGTGGCTATGTTGATCACGACTAAACATTTACAGGTAGATAGTAGTAATAATAGCGTTACAAATAATAATAGTATTACTATAAAAGATGAGTCTAGAAACGACAACGACGGATCAAGTAGCAGAGACTCCCCAAGAGCCGGCTCAGCCTCCCCAAGAGCCGGCTCAGTCGGCTCTATCAAGAGTCACAAAAAAAAGAGTAAAAGACCCTAAAAGAGTAGAGCAAGGTAAAAGACTGGCCGAAAGAAACAGAAACAGAAAGATGAAAGAACAAATACAAAAAATGCAAAGTATAGAAGAAGAAGCTCTCCAGCAAACGCCAGCGCGAACGATGGCAGACATTCCGAGCTGGGGATACGCGATAATTGGTTTGGCTGTTTTAGGAATTGGATATCTCGCGTTTAAAAAGAGTAAACCTGTAGATCCGCAGCGAGAGGTGGGGGTTACGCTCGCAACTTCAACCCCTAAAGTTGAAGAACTATTAGAAATGGAATAAAAAAAAAAAAATGTTTGTACAAGTAAAATGGATACGAAGAACATTGCAAATACTCTTTATCACGGCGCTGTGTTGAGTTTGTTGACCGTAGGTTATACTATGTTGAGTAAAAAACTTTTGAAAATTAAGCCCGCCGATTTAGGAAAGTTAGACGTAGAAGATACGGTTAAAATCACCGCTACGGTAGGTAGCGCTCTAGCTACTCAGACTTGGTTGGTGAGTCAAGGAGTAATTCCTCAGAATGTGGTAAATACTACGTAAAATATAAAATATACGACTTTATAAAATGGCCGAAGGTGGAGAAGATTTTGAAATGGACGACCGTGGTCGAGAAGACGAAGGAGAAGATGTCGATGCTGATGCCGATGATGATTTTGTATGGGACGACTATGATGGCGAGACTAGTTTTTCGATTCCACCCCCAAAAACTACGGGTGAAGCGATTTATAGGTTAGATCAAATGTCTGGTCTAAGAAATACTGGTTACGCAGAATCGTTTTATGATTTTATGGAAAGTCAAGGTTATAAAAAACCGACGAATATAAAATATGAAAAATTTCATAAAGAAGAAGATGGTATTTACTACGACAATATCTTGCTGACGGATAAACGCAACCCCAAAATTTTTGTAAAGATTGGAACGTTGAAAACAAGAATTGCCACGTTTTCTGGAGTTAAATCCGGAGTATTTATACGAGAAGAGTTTGGTTTATTAACGAAAAGAGAACGTGAAGTACGAGAATTGGAAGAAACGATAGATAAAGCGTTTGATACTTACGTCACTCCAGAACGACTAGTTGAGATATCTAAAGATATTAACGATCGCATAGAAAGTATGGTGGGACCCGAAATTGATCCCGAATATGACCCTGAAACCGGTAGATATACAATTCCTCCCCCTCAACCGAGAGAAGTAGATGCTCAAGCGCAAACTGCGGGGTTAAATTACAGAGAACTTGTAGCTTTAGACAAAAAACTACAAACTATTAGCGGTAATGCCGAATTAAATTTAGCCGAACTGCGTAAACTATACGATAGGCGCAAGGAGATAAAAACAGCCCTCGAAGTAGTAGAAAACGATAATGAGATGCAAGACTTAATGAAAGAACAAGACGATATTGAAGATGAAATAGAGAGTAGATTAAGTCTCAAGCGCGACCTTGAACTAAGCATGAATGATCAATTCGCTAGAATCAAAGAAACGATTAATAAAATATTAGAAAGAGATACTTCGCTACGAGAAAAGATTAGAATTCTGTTTCGAGAACAGGGTGTGACGGTAGTAAGTATATTGGCCGCGCTTGCTTTAGCTATAAGTACGATCGTTGCTTCTTTGGTGGCTGCTGTTGGTGGCGGCGCTGCAACAGCTGCTGCGGTTGTTCCGACCCCGGTTCCGCCTAAACCCGGAGGTAACGTGAAAGATTGGATAAGTAATCATTTAAAAAACTTGGCTAATTTGCTAAAAAAGCTGGGGGGTAAGTTATTAGCCGCTTTACCGGGTATTTTGGGTAGTATCGCGAGTTGGTTGTTTAATCTATTGAGCAAGAGTGTCGGTTGGTTGGCGGAGCACGTGTGGGCGTTATTGGTAGGTGTCGGTACTTTGATTCTCGTATACATGCAAAAAATTTAAAATAATAAGTTGTATAAAATATACGACTTTATAAAATGACCGCAGAATCCGTTTACCCTAAATTGCCCGATGTTCCTAGAGAAACGAACGAGTCTTCAGTCTTTAGGTTAAATAAAATCGAACGAGTGCAAAAAGAGATAGCCAACGAGAGAGATAAGAGAGAACGGTTGCACAAAAAGTATAATAAAATTATTACCTGTTTATCTAACGCAGAGACCGCTATAGAATGTTTCGGAGCTTTATCCGGTACAATAGGCATAGCGAGCGTCGTCGGTGTCATTAGTATACCTATAGGTGTGGTGCTAGAAGGCGTAGCTGTAGGATGCGTGGGTGTAAGTTTGGTATTAAAACGATTTAGTAAAAAGTTTAGAGGTAAAGCTAAGAAACACGATGAGATTAGAGTAGTAGCCGAAACAAAATTAAATACGATAAATGAATTAGTGTCTCAGGCCGTAGACGATGGTGATGTAAGTCACGAAGAATTTGCTTTGATTAACGATGAATTAAGAAAGTTTTACGGAATGAAAGAAGCTATTAGAACTCAAACGAAAGCGAGAGAAGAGTCCGTTTCTAATCAAAAAGAAATAGACGATGAGGTCGAAAAGAAAGTTGTCGAGCTTCCAGCGAAAGAAAAAAAAGATCTTATCGCAAAACTTACAACTTTAGATTAGAAATATGTAAAGAGTATGAGCGTGATTCTAACGTGAGTATAGATGAGCCTCCTGATTATGAGAGTTTAGGGGCTAGGCCTAGCGCTCCTTGCGAAGAATAGTTGTAGTTAGTAACGCAGTAGATCTACGTAACACAAACAAAACCCTCATCTCTACTGAGTGTAGAGGTGAGGGTTTTTTTTGCCTCGCGACAAATCATGTTATTTTTGGGGTAATATCTTGTTCGCCGGGCGCCCGGCGTTTTAGTACGCTTGTAGACTATGAAAAACACTTTTTATTTTCTTGATTTTGTGCAAATTTTGAATAAAATTTGGGCGATTTTTAGACTATTTTGTTTTTTAAAAATTTGACGTATGTACCTACAGCAAAATTGGGGAAGAAAGTGAAAAAATAGGATTTGTCGCAGAATCGGCATCTACCTTACTACTACCACAGACTGTAAAACGTAAGAGGGGTAACGATTTGGGCGTGGTGTGTGTGTGTGTAGCGAGAGGGCGCTGTCGGCCGCTATACGTCGCACCGCTAAGAACGTCTTGGAACCAAGACTACGTAGGGCTGTGCGTGTACATGTAGTTGGTTTTCCAGAATGTTTCTGTGTATACTGTATTGACTGCATATGTATGGGCATACGGGCTTTGTGTAGGACGGTATGTCGAGCCCTGCAGCAGTCAAATTGACCAGATAAACTACAGGGGAAAACCGCCGATAATAATTGCTAGATTGGATGATCTTATTGCTTTGTAGACATCAGAAGTACCGTACATTATCTGTAGCTGTTGTGGAACTTTTCTAGCTCGGGAGAGTCGTAAGTTTGATACCATAAATGTGCTTTTGAGTAACTTTATTGAGTGGAGTTTGTAGCGGTTTAGCGATGTGTAAAACCCACGTCACGTAGGCTTTAGAAAGGTGTTCGAGATTGTACTCGTTGTAATTTGTAATGCTAGCCTAGCAGTACAGAAATGTTTGATGTTCGATTGCAGTGGGCATGTACATGTATATGTCTTTTGTCAGTTTATAAGGCGAATATTTGTTTTGTTTATTGTTTTCAGATTAAACCCACATCTACAATTAAATCAGGAGTAAATTATGACCAAAGAGTGAGTTGTTCCAAGCAGCAGTTGAGCAGAAAATGTAACAATTACAATGAATCAATCAGTAACATTTGTGATAAAATAATACACGAACATGGATCAACACAAAGGGTCCGTACATGAGATGGGACTATCGCCTGCAACACCATGTCCAAATATTTGCAGCCACCGCTTATGTACCATTAGTTTAATATTTTTGAACAAAAGATAATCACTAATAGCATTTTTGATCTAATTTTACAGGAGGAGCTCTAACTTTATGCCCCGAAAGATGTGCGAAGGTGATAGCCGCAACTACACTTCTGCATAATATATGTGAAGATAATTACGTCCCAATACCTCAGGATGCACCACCAAATTTGGATGACAACCCAGATGACGATTTAAATCCGATTGATGCTGCTGAAAACCGCAACGATGGGGCAAGAGTTCGAAATGCTATCGTGAGAGATTACTTTTTATAAATTCGAACTGTTCGTTCACAACAACATGCAGCTATATAATGGTATCTTTCGTTGTGGGCTGTAATTTGTTCTAACGGATTGCCATATCCGTGAACATGGACATAAAGTACCAGTGTAAATGGACCCTCTAAATGTTATGCCATTGGTGGAAGTTGGTGAACACGTTTCCTGTATCAGGCAATGGACTGGCCCGTGTTGAAGCCTGACTTGGTCTATAGACCTTTCTTGCTCGTAGTGACGCCTCTCCTCAATCTGTAATCGGCGTTCTTGAATAGAGAGGATTCTCTATTGTACCGCCAAGGACTTCTCGGCAACCAATAAACGCTTCTGTTCCAGTTGTAGTCGCTGTTTTTCAATATCTAGTCTCTCTTGCTCGATCCTGGCAACGTCCAAGGCTAACCCTGCTTGGCTCCGACCGACTGAACGAGCAATGGTTGTCGATCTGCTGGTGCTCGTTTGAACCGGCGTTGGGGCTCTGCTGCCACTTTCTGAGGTTGTTTCGGACAAAGTCTCCGTTGGGAATCCCAAGGTAGATGGCGTAGGTGCGACTTCATCTGCCAGACTGTAGGACGCCTCACTCGCATTCGAATCAAGGTCAAGCAGTGTCGGTGGTATTCCGGCCTCCTCAAACAAAAATGGCGGTGATGCGTCGCGACCTGATGGTTCCGTATCAGAAGACCCGCCAGCAGGCTTAAAAGAATAAATGTGGGAATAAAGAGAAATACAATATAAGTGGGAAAGTGGGAATAAGCACCGAATCCACATCTTATTAGGGTTTACTTGTGATGCAGGAACAGGGACCACATGCCTACCAACTTTTAGAGAAAGTACCATGTCATGTAAGTTTAAGATATTATAGGTTGGACCGATTCATTGTCTGTCCCGAATTAACTGCATTTCACGATGTTTATATATACATGTTGTGCAAAAAAATAGACTGGTGTAATATTTTGTCTGTGATACATTTTTATGAATACCTCGAATATACTCACCTGAGTTTCGCCATGCCAAGTCTCAGTTTCAACGCCTCCGGCGATTCCCTCAATTCTAGCCTCCCCAAGGAGACCTACAATTCGTCTTTCCATTTGGGTGAGTTCTTGACGCATCCTTTTGCCGCCCCCGGTTCCGCCGGCATCTTTTTTCATATCTGATGCCTTTCTTTTGGCCCTCAAGCATACGCCACATGCATTAACCTTTTGGGTTATATCTAGCCATGCTTTGCCTTTTTTCTTACTGGTGATAGAGTCCGTGAATTTAGAAGTTAGCAGACCATAGTTCCTTTCAACGTTGTCTAACAACACTGAAACCTCCATTTCGGAGAATCTAGCCTTACGTTTTGATTTAGGTGCATCCATTTTGTCGTAAGAACTGCACTCGTCAATACAACCACGGAGGAATGAAATACTGTACAACCGCTGCCGTGCACGTGTCGGGAAATCCTCCTGACCTAGTTTCCACACGCAATCTTTGCGGGCCCGCAATCAGCGTGCGGTTAGCGCCTGCTTTTGTGAATGCCACGCTACGCTAAGTAAGCGTGCACGCAAAGTACACGCTAACCCCACGCAACGCAAACTTTAGCGTGCCTTTTGTGAATAAGGCCCCAGGCCCTTACTTGCCAGCTAAGCAGACAAAAACGACAACGTTCACGCAGCCGAGGTTCCCACAGCCGCAACCGTTATTCTCGCAGTCGCAGCTCTTCTCATGAGCCCACCGAATGCTGGTACCACTGGCGTTACGGATCAAAGGCACAGAAGTGTAATCAGCCATGCTCCTACAAGAGTAACCCCAACCCACAGGAAAACGTGGAGGCATTTTGGTCTCCTAGTTGACGTAAAGAACCACAGACTCATATGGGGGTTTTCGAAATCCTGGCTTCGTCTCCGCCTTCGGCTTCGTCTCCGATTTCTGAATCACTGAGAAGCAAACCAAATGGAAATATTGTAATTTTTGCTTTCATAATCAACCAAATGAATGTTTCTGAGGCAAAACATGCACAAAATGTAGAATATTTCTATTTGGTTTGCTTCTAAGTTATTCAGAAATCGGAGACGAAGCCGAAGGCGGAGACGAAGCCAGGGTTTCGAAAAACCCCATAGACTCCGTAACCAGCATGACAGTCAATCGAGTTCTTTCACAGCTGCCGAGTCTCATCAGCCCGGTGTTAGTGAAACCAACTCCGGATTCACAATTCGAAACACTGTTGTCTGAGTATCCCGCATTATGTCATCCTGTGTACCAGAACACTGAAGTGAGTCACAGTGTAACTCACCACATTGAGACAGTCGTTAGCAGCACGACCACCTATCGCAAAGGCAGAATTCAATCACATCATGCTCGAATTGGGTATTGTACGGCAGTCAAGCAGCAGATCGTCATCACCACTCCATATGGTGCCCAAAAAATCTCCTGGAGACTGGCGCCCAAGCGGTGACTACCGTTCACTCAATACAAACACCATACCTGACTGTTACCCGATACCTCATCTGTAAGATTTTGCGAGCGCCCTGCACGGGAAATGCATCTACTCGAAAATTGATCTAATGTGCCTATCATCAAATACAGGTGGAGCCAAGCGCGACGTCCACAAGACAGCGATTACAACACCATTCGGCTTGTTCGAGTTTGTCCGCAAGCCTTTTGGCCTGAGGAACGCGGCACAAACCTTTCAACAATTTATCGATGAGGTCATCCGAGGTTTACCGTTCGTCTACGCATACATCAACGATCTACTTGTCGCTAGTCCATCGGTTGCCAAGCGAGAGTATACAAATACAGCATGGTTTGAGGGGAAGTAGTGGGAATTACTGGTCCCGAGGTGTAGGTCAGCTCGACCACCTCCCGACGCGAAGCGGAGGGAGGTGGTCGAGCTGACCTACACCGAGGGACCAGTAATTCCCACTATTTCTCAGAAATAAACCATGCTGTATTTGTTTTGCTACACCTCATAAATATGACGGAAATGACGGAAATCAATCACGGTAATCTTACGTTACTCGTAGACGTCATTGTTGTTTTTGAGCTCAGCTGCAGAGTAGTTCCGTGTGTCATGGCAACAGGGTTGAAAAAGTCTGGTGCCAACACTCTTTAATCCGCCTTTACTGCAGTATTTACAAGGACTACAAACAACAGACTGGTTCCGTAAAGATTACATGCCATAGACTACATGTTTACGAGGCGGGTTCCAGAGGGAATTTTTGGTGCTACCAGAAAAAAATACTGCACGGCAGCGAGCTGGATACTCACCGGGATGACGTCACCTGGCAGCGTATCATTTTTACTTCCCGGACGCGCGGCGGAATCGGCCAATGACGTGCTCCAATTTGCTCATGAATATTTATGAGGTGTAGTAAGTTCATCTACGGACCCTTTTCAATCGCCTGGCCAAGTACGGTATTGTCACTAACCTAAGCAATTCAATTACACCATTATGCCTATTCAAACGCGAATAAGTACCTCATTGCTTAAAAAAAATAAACTGATATGACGTCACTTGTGCAACAAAGGGTAAACTGTAGATCTGCACAATGAGCAAAACTAAATTGGCGGAGGAAACATACGTGCGATCAAAATCTGTCGTTTGTCTACATATACTCTTGTGGCATGTTATAAGTAGGCGTGGGCGACTAGTGAATTTCAATAGTCGCAGCGACTATTCAAAAATAGTAAGATCAAATGGCTATTATTCCTACATTATCATCAGTTAAAAGATTCACTAATAATCATCATTGCGAATAATTCTATAAATGGTTGCGTACATGGACAAGCTGTCCTTGCAGGAGCAAGACAGCTTCCTTGGCAGTTTCGCATGGCCCGTCGTGCCAGCCGCGAACGCAAGCGCTCTTACCTATCAGCCACCTATTGTCGACATATATGGGTAAAACAACCATTGTCAATGAATCTCTAGCTCCATTGGCCAGCCACAACATGCCCTGCTGGCCTGTGAATTCGGATCGTTGCTTTTTGTGGGTGTGGGGGGGGGGGGGGGGGGGGGGGTAGTAGCCTAAGGGAAATAAAGTCTCTGGACTTTTCATAAAAGAAATATCGTGCCTGTTTTTGTTTTGACGGACAACTGTCTGCTTGATAATACTTTTGAAATTCATTTGGGGAATTATTTAACTTAAAAAGTCACCCCGGGAAGTTGTTGCGTGGCATTACATGCTGTGTGGAGTCCACCTGAACGCAATGGGATCCACTATTAACAGAGGTAAAAACTATACATGTCAATATCCGGTTCAATTTTTCCGGTTCGGGTAGCAAACTTACGGTGACAAATTAAATGTCAGGTTTCATACCAAAAATAAATACAGACAATTCGATCAATCAAACTCTGTTCCGACTCGAAAGACCTGAACCGTCTGGCGGGATTTTGAAAACAATGCGTCAACAAAAATGCAGTGAATGGAAAGTATCATTAATGTGGTCGGCCAACGCTGTTTGTATCTTATCTATAGCTATCTTGTTGCTAATAGTATAGTCTGTCAATGGAATGTGAACTGCGGGTTACGCTGCAGCCAAACTAGCTCTGCGGTATGATCAAAGATAGAGCGGGCGGGAGTAATATTGATCTTGAGAGAGTGAACGTTGCTCAGACACTGGCAGCGGGAGTGGGAAGCGCTCTCCGTATTAGGCCTACAGGTATACATTAAAACAAAAACAACTAGAGGCATGAGGTTGGTGTTTGTGGACAAACACAGGGCTGTTTCGTTTTTGTTTTTTTAGTTTGGATGTGAAATGTGAATACAATAATTTAAGTTTGTCAAAGAATCGCGCTGCTGCCAGTTTTCTTTGGTAATTTTGAAATTAATTAAAGTTGTTTGTAGTAGTAACATGTGATGACGTCATCATAACGTATCTATAAACTTGCTGACCTACCTAGATATTACTTTTCAACTTAATCGGACTTATACTTTTGTTTATATATGGCTTCATAAACAGCCCCTTTAAGATGACGTCACGTGACATGTGATGACATCATCATAATGTCAAGTCACTTTTCATATATAAACCTATATGTACTGGGCTACCTAGATATTACTTTTCAAATTAATCGGACTGATACTTTTGTTTTCATATGGCTTAAAAAACTGTCCCTTTAAGATGACGTCATGTGGCATGTGATGACGTCATCATCATGTCATGTCAATTTTCATCTATAAACCTACTGGGCTACCTAGATATTACTTTTCAACTTAATCGGACTTGTACTTTTGTTTATATATGGCTTCGAAAAATGCCCCTTTAAGATGACGTCACGTGACATGTGATGACGTCATCATGACGTAAACGTTCGTTACACATTGTGAGCAGTTGGGGTAAGTGTCTGCCAAGTTTAAAAGTAGCCAAAGTGGCCGGTAAGAAAGAAAACGTTTACAAATGCTATGGGCAATATTCTAGCGACTTGAAAAACATATTTTTTTATGACGTCATCATGACGTCACACAATTTTCGCTTTTTAGGGCATATCTTTGAGACATACCAAAGCTATAACAAAAAGCATTTTGAAAATATAGATATATTGAAAAGAATGTTACGATTAAAATTGTTTTATAATTTAGCGACTTGAAAAAAGACTACAAATCAACCCTTTTTATAAACAGCATGCACATTTAAGCCATGGTTACCTGCCCTTCCCAGAATTCCTTTGTGTTATATTGAATTTGGTCTAAATTTTGAAATGGCTGTTATTTCTTACTTGAGTGAGCCACGATCATGAAATTTTGGAATTAGGTACAGAAAAATTCAATGTATACATTTTTGTAATCAGATTGACCCTTACATGCGTTTAAAAAAAAAAATTTTTGATGACGTCATCATGACCTCACACAATTTTCGCCTTTTAGGGCATATCTTTGAGACATACCAAAGCTATAACAAAAAGAATTTTCAAAATATCTTGTTTTTTTCGTTAGATATATTAAAAAGAATGTTACGATTTTCAAAATTCAAAAATTCATAAAAAATCACGTGATGACGTCATCATTACGTAAAAGTTCGGCAGACATTCTGAGCAGTTGGTCTAAGTGTCTGCCAAGTTTAAAGCCAATCGGCTGCTTAAAAGTGGCCAAAATGCCGGTTAGAAAGAAAACGTGCACAAATGCTATGGGCATTTGGCTGAAAAAGAAAAAAAAAAAGAAAAAAAAAAAAAAAAAAGAAAAAAAAAAGAAAAAAAAAAAAATCTTAACGAAAACAAGGGCTGTTTCGGAAAAGTTTCCGAAACAGCCAATAAAAGGCTTTGCTTGGAGGCTTTGCTTGGAGGAATTTGTTTTATGGTGTGTGATTATTTTGGTGTCCGACTACATGTGCCCTGTCAACTCGTACCCGGGTCAACTCGTACCCAGGTTAACTCGTACCCAGGTTAACTAGTACTCTCTGTGGATGATTTAATATTTAACCCCTTGCGTACGGAAGACGCCAAAATGGCGCAAAAAAAAAACAGTACCACCAGGCCGGATGATGCCATTTGCCGGTATTTGTGCAGTTTCAATCCATTGTTGGATTATTGCGTATGTTACCGCTTGACCGCACAAGTACATTGTGGCCGTTTCGCTTGGCTGCAAAGGCCGGCGCGACACCCAGGCGCCTCCTGCAAATAACCGTATTCGAGGTCTTAAATTCTTAAATATCTGAACCTTCTAAACGATATTTTTATAGAGACTGGACGACAGGTAATGACTGCAGCTGTGAAAACGTCTTTAATAGAGAATGTCTTATAACAGATCAAATTTAACATAATTAATGTTCAACTTCAAAGGTCCTGGTGTCCCTGAAATATTGAAATCAGTAATAAACACAAAGCCAAGATCGTAACCTTGTCTTAATAAGGCGGTTACACTACATGACCCCCATTTTTTTTTCTTGTGCTGGATATTTTTGACAGCGCCGTCCCTTCGACAGAAAAACCGCCCCAGTAAATCGCTTTGGACAAGGCTTTACCTTTTTTTACCAAGAAGATAGTGGCACGTTCCGTGCAGTCGCCCAATCACAGGCTATTGCGAACGTTGTGATATCTGGCCCGCCCCGAACAACCAATAAGTCCATGTGAAGATGGCTAAGAATTAAGCCGTAGTAGACCAATCACGCAGTTCACGGAGCTAGTCCACGTGCCGTCCAATCAGCACACGGCACTCGCTCCCTGTGTGCAGTACACGTGCGGCTCTGTCGGGGCTCCATCGAAATACCAAATGCTGTTGCACGACATCGTAACTTGTAAGTAGGCCTATAAACACTGCAGGATTATACCAAACCTGGAACGATTGCGACATCGATGTCAAATTTCAGGCATTTGTTGAAACATCTACTTTTATACTGCATTTAATTTCAATTTTCTCGTAAGTCAATTGACGTGGAATCAAGTCAGATCTACGGCCGGCTTGCTGTACGTACGTGCAGAAAGTAAATCTTTCTTTTTTAGGCCCAAAAAATTAAAATTTCTACTTCCGATTATTACATGCCTTTAAAAAATAGGGTAGGTGGGTCCTTTTTTTTTTTTGCCATTTCTTTTGTGTCCTGATTGATTGAACTATTTCCATTTACGCTACGAAAGCTATAAAAATGGCCACAAAATGTGATAAAAACTTGCCTTAATTATTGTCAAAAATATTTACGGTCGATAATTCTTAAAAATAGTGGAGAATTTAGGTCGTGCATATACACACCACATGCACATACAACGCCAGCAAAGACGGGAAACTGGCCAACACTCCGTTTGTCGTGCGGTAAGCGTGCGTGATGCACTGTGTGGCGGGCGACGAACCTCGTGTTGCACGGCGGCAGGAAATGTCGGCAAACAAATTACGTAGGCAAACAAATTACAAGCGTTTTTGACGTAAATATGTTGTTAAGAGGCGTTTTGTGAAGACGGAAAATACAACAGGATTCTATTGTTTTCTTTATTTTTTTCTTTACTTGCTGATAAAATTTTTAGGGTAACCGGTAACCGGAAGCAGAACTATTTTTTGCGGGGGCCTTAGCGGCCGCACGGTGCACACAAGGACATTAAATAAGACAGTGGTTTCTTTTCTGAACGGTCCACTTTCGGGTACCCGAGAACCGAACCAGTGTGGCGTTTGGGTACCGGATCAAACATTTACCGTGAACGCACAGCCCTAATTGAGACAAGTTGTAAAAAATAAAGAAGGTTGGATTACGGTGTATTGTATTTTACAAAAAACATCATCTTTCATTTCACATGCATGCATACTCTGCCAGTAAAATAAGAAATTTTCGCCCCGAACATGAATAAAAATATGTCTGCAAATCGGTTTGCATTTTGGCGGTCAGTGGGGCGTCCCCTTTTATTTCTATGGTTCTCAGATTTTTGTTCTGCTTTAAAAGTGAGTCGCTCGGTGGAAAACAATCTGGGGTAAAAAATACTTGAACCATTACGTCTATCGGCCCAGTTTTTCTGCTACAAAGATCTCCGGACAAGTGGCAATTAGATGGGTACATCATGCACATGGAGGTCTATTTCTTCGTATGTAACAAACTCTGTAGACACGTGGTGTGTACAGTAATATCCGCATCGGCCCTAGCCACGTGCCTGCAATGTCATGTACATCCACACAGTGTACGTTCGTTTGGTGAGTGTCTCTTGTGATTGCGCTTGCGAATTGCTAGCGCGTGCGGTATGTTATGACTAGTCGAGTCACTTCGGAACTGCATGCACTGTGCGTGGCGACTATTAATAGTCGCGCGGCCATGTGGTTTGTAAACTGTCTAGTCGCCGAAATGACGACTAGTCGTCATTTGGCGACTAGTCGACTATCTGAAAATTAACATTCGTGACTACCAATGTCTTTTAATATTGGCGACTAGTCGCACTAGTCGCCCACGCCTAATGTTAAGGACGTAGGCTTATTACGTAATAGAAATTTGTATAAATGATGGTCCAAGAGGTCACCTTTCGATCGGGCATGCATATGGAATTGGTAAATCAAAGACCTTAATACATAAGGGCTGCAGACATTTAAATGTGTATGCCCTCTTCTTCAGTTGACTGAACATTGGGGGGGAGGGGGGGGGGGGGGGGTATGCACAGCAGTATACATGTGATTCGTCCATAATTAAGGTTCTGACAATGCCGCTCACCAAAATGTGTGGACCGAGACTCCAGTTTAATATACTCGTGTTCATGACACAAAACAGGCAGAATTGCATACCACAGCACGTAGCCCTGTACTATGTCCCGCCGCACGAGTAGACTCTCGCTCTGGGTCATACTGCGCTGCCTGCAAAAAGTTAAGGATTTTTAATTTTTTTCATGGAAATCATTCGGCCTCAAACTCGGCATATAGGTTCACTTACCAAAGCATCTCAATATTTCGCCAAAATTAGGACTTTTTCATGGTTCTGTCTGGTGTAATTTGTCTCTAGATGTGCAACATGAACTGTTTACACTTCTCAGCCGTGAAGACCAATTCAATATGGCAGAATCATGTCTGCGCAGGCGCACACGGCTCATCGCACACACAAAAACGACGGTTGTTTCATGAAATGTCCAATGGTACAATGTATTTCATGAAACAACCGAGTTTTTTGGTGTGTGCGCCAACAATTCATGTTGAGACAAATTACAACAGACAGAACCATGAAAAAGTCCTAATTTTTGTAAACCTATATGCCGAGTTTGAGGCCGAATGATTTCCATGAAAAATAAAAAAAAATCCTTAACTTTCCGCAGGCAGCGCAGTGGCCCAGAGCGAGTCTATACTCATGTGGCGGGACATAGTATAGGGCTGCACAGCACGCTGTTCTGTCCCCACGTTGAGATGTAGTAGCTCTATTCAATATAGTGTCTATGGCAACAAAAATACATTAAGAAAATGTCCATGACCGTACAGAGGGTTCCATTGTACCAAGAGTCCACAACAAGTGAAGGGAATATATTTAAAAATCTATCAAATACTGTCAAACCTTTACATACATGTACATTGTAAATATATGAATTTGTCATGACCACTCAAGTGAACTCCATATTTTATGACAATACTTACAACTTACAGTTGTTTCTTTTGTTGATGACATTATTGTTTAAGTGAGGAGAAAGCACATTTTTAAAATTGAAAGTTTAAAATTTCAGGAAATGTCAAGAAATAGCAGGAACATTTTTGCCAAGGGAATGATGAAATTTGTACAAACAATATTTTGTGTAAAGCATCAATTTTATATAATTTTTGAAAATTTCCAATACAATAAAAAAATGTTTTTGGGTATAATATCATAGTGTATAAATGACATTTATTTTAACAAACTTGATCTCTATTCATAATATGCAAAGCAAACTTGTGTACAATGTACATATAGCAAGCAAATATCTAAATAACTGAGGTAGACAAATAGTTTTTTGAAATATGTAAATACGTTAGATAGTTCAAAATAATACCACTGCATGGGAAGTACGACCTGCAAGGAAAGAGTCGGCCATATTTACCTATTTGAGGTAAGATCAAAAGTTCCGAGACTGTTCCTGTTGCAAATTAATAAAGCGCAGCACAGTAATGTGCATACAGCAGGTGTAAGCAATAACTTTCGTGAGTAAGTATTTCAAGTTATATCGCTTGATCAACATCAGCAACTGTGTGTTACACACATTTTTGTGACCACTGGCATGTGCTTATTTGCGATTTCACCATGGACCTGAAACTTGAGCAGAAGCAGCACCCGTGTCGAAGTCTGCAAGGATCTCTGTCAACAGGCCCGGGATGACCCAAACTTCATGTCGAGGATCATCAGCAGTGACGAGAGTGAGAGACTAAACAGCAACCTTCGCAGTGGAAGAGCCCGCAGTTTCCAAGACCGAAGAAGGCGCGCAGCACGTCACGTGACATCATCTTAAATGTGCACAATTGAAGGCCTTACATACGTACGTCCAATTTTGGTAATACGGGTTGGCCAGCATATGTTATAGACGAACATTTTAGTGACGTCATTATGATGTCATCATACGATTTTAGAGTAAATGTTTAATTTTGGAACATGGAAGCTATATCTCGACAACAGAACATGCTAATTTCGAAATTCTTTTTGTAATAGGTTTATGAGATGATACATACATACATATAAAAATATGAAACGTGTGACGTCATGATGTCATCAAAAGTGTTTTTTTTTTTTTTACATCAGGTGCATTTTTGAAGGGTCCATATCTAGAGAGCCGTAGGTCCGAATACTTTCAAACCTAGTATGTTTGTAGGCCAGCATGTGTTTATAAATGAAATTTAGGGCGACGTCATGACGTCATGACGTCATCATACGATTTTATATGGCTGTTTATGTTTTTGAACCTTTAGGCCATATCTCGTCAACAGAACATGCTACTTTCGAAATTATTTTTGTAATAGGTTTCTTACGTCATAGATATTTACATAACATATCAAATATGTGCTTTTTTAAAACACATACAAGGGTAGGTCCGATCATAATGAAAATTGGTGGGCAGGTAGATATTGTTACTAGTACGAAAAATTTGAAGTGACATCATGATGACATCATCGGCTGATTTTCTATGAATTTTTTGATGTTTCACATTTCACTGTACTTTCAAAATTTTACACTCTCATTGATCAAATTACTCCAATCTTGACACAGACCAAGACCATGTTGCAAATTAGCTTGGAGAAGTGCTGTCGTGATGACGTCATCATGAGTCACGTGTATGATCTTAAAGGTCAAGTACAAAATTTGGGTCATAAAATAATCTCAGATCTTATTAAACTCATCAAAGACATTGTGATCAACTTTTATGCTGAATAAAGTAAAAACGGAAAAGCCATGCGTCTGTTTACAAGAGACGCATAACTTCTAGTTTCTTTTATTTTTTCTTTTAAGACTATTGCTTGTAGCATTTGTACACGTTTTCTTTCTTACCAGCACTTTGGCTACTTTTATGCAGCCCCTTGCCTTTAAACTTTGCACACACTGCTCAGAATGTGTGCCAAACTTTACGTCATGATGACGTAATCACATCACGTGACATCATCTGAAAGGTGCATTTTTCTAAGCCATATATCTACGGAAGTACAAGTCCGATTAAGTTGAAACTTGGTATCCAGGTAGGCCAGCATGTGTTATAGATGAAAACTGATGTGACGTCATGATGACGTCATCACGTGACGTCATCTTAAAGGTGCATTTTTCGAAGCCATATATCTACGGAAGTACAAGTCCGATTAAGTTGAAACGTGGTATCCAGGTAGGCCAGCATGTGTTATAGATGAAAATTGCTGTGACGTCATGATAATGTCATCATACGATTTTATAGTATTTTTAAAGTTTTTGAACCCTAAAGTCATATCTCATCAACAGTACCTGCTAATTTCGAAATTCTTTTTAATAGTTCTGTTAATAGGTCATAGATACATATAAATGTGAAAAATGTGTGACGTCATGACGTCAAAGGCTGATTTTCTATTAGTTTTTAATTTTTAAAATTTCATTCTCCTCACAAAATTGTACAGTCATTGTTTGGATTGTTCCCAATCTTGACTCGGGCCAAGACCATGTTGTAAATGTGATGTCATCCTAAAGGAGCACACTTTAAGGTCACACATGTATATTTAGAGAACCGTAGGTCTGATTGGGTTGAATCTGGGAATGCTGATGGTAGGCCGGCATGTGTTATAGATGAAAATTAATGCGACGTCATCATGTGATTTTATAGTAATTTTTAAACTTTTGAATCTTTGAGCTATATCTCATCAACTGAACATGCTAATTTTGACATTCTTTTTGCGATAGGTTTGTTAGGTCATAGGTACTCGGCATATAAATGTGAAAAATGTGTGACGTCATGATGACGTCATCAAAAATGTGCTTTTTGGAAACACATATAAGGGTAAGTCCAATCGTCGGGAAAATCGGTGGGTATACAATGTAGGTAGATATTGTCACTATAGCTTGCAAAATCAGAAGTGACGTTATGATTTTTTAAAACATATTTCACTTCACATGAGCTCAAATATTCAACATAAATGTCACATCACCAATCCCCATATTTCTAGTTCTTTAAACCCAATCCTTCACACATCCAGTAACAACATCCCAATCCCCTCTGTCTTTGTTAACTAATAACAAACACCTTTTATTATTGTATTCACAGTTCCCATTCAAACTAACACAAAAAACCCAAAACAGCCCTGTGTTTGTCCACGTGACAAACACATAACATGTCTAATTACCAAAATGTTGTACCAACCCTTGTTGAGATGAGCTTTTACAGTACATGAAATTTCATCAGCTGCACGTGTGACTACCATTACAAAAAAAATTAAAAATCAGTTCTTAATTTATTAACACATAGTGCACTTATGGAAACCATTTGCATAGTTCAGAATTCAATCAATATGGCTACTTTTAAGCCTCAGTCCCACTAGGACCTGCGATTTCCCGCGACCAGTTTAGTCGTGCGACAAGGCCGGTCGTGGGTAGTCGTAGATATTTCCTGCGATTTAAGTCTAGCAGTCACATTGTAAGACGTCGTGCAACCTGTAAAACACTTGTTGCTGACTGATAGCACCACTAATCGCATGACTACCCAAGACTACGTACGAGTGGCTACGACCAAACGTGCGACAGGTGCCGACTGGCTGTGACTGATCGTGCGACTAGTAGTGACTGGCTGCGACCGGTCTTGACCGGTCTTGACCAGTCGTGCGACTGGTGGTGCGACTATAAATGCAGGGCACGCAGATAATTAGCAGGGTTGATAAAATCATGATTTTTTCTATTTAAATCGATTTTTTTACCATCGCACCATTGGCATAAAACATTTGTTCTAAATAAGTCAATTTAAATGACCATCATTGAAAACCGAGTATAACCACACACAATTGTTCATGAAATCAGTACTGAAATCCCTTTCATTGATCATATTCTTTTCTAGAATACAAAGTTTGTCTTAAAATCTCTGTTACAGCATCACCATCATATACTGCACATTTCTCATCCAAGTTAATAACAGGAACCCCCTCCTCTCTACACACAACCATGGTGGAATAAAACTATTTAATGCAGCCACCATATTTTTTTTTACGCACTGTCCTTATTTTGATCCCGTAAAAGTTGTTACGATTTTTGCGGTGGAAATATTGTCATTCGGCGTCATTTTGCATTTGCAGCTGTAGAATGTGAACCAGACAATGGAACTTTCAATGGACAGAGCACCATTGAAGATTTAGGTCTATGATAAATTATAGACGATTTAGCAGAGACGATGATGCAAAATTTACAATTTTGGAAAACGTAAAAATTTATTAAAAATCATTAAAAGTCCCAAACACAACAATTTGTAATTGTCATTTTTATACAACTCAGCAGAAAGTCCTTAATGCCTGATAAACTAGATACAAAATTTCACTCGGCGGGGGGGGGGGGGGGGGGGGATGGGGGGGATGTGGGGTAGGGGGCAGGGTAGGGGGCAGGGTCGGGGGGTTGGGGGCAGGGGGGGGTCGGGGGGATGGGGGAGATGTGGGGTAGGGGGCAGGGTCGGGGGGGGGTTGAAGGCAGGGGGGTCGGGGGGTCGGGTCGGGGTTGAGGGCGGGGAGGGAGGTCAGGTCGGGGGGTATAATTGATAGGCGCATTACATGCATTAAGTTATTTAAACTATTAAAGAGAGGAATACTGTATCATGCATGCAGGTAGTACATTACACACACAATGTACTTTAGAATCATATGCATTGTACACAAGATAAATGTAGTACACTGTTTCAGGAAACTGGCCTTATACATCCCTTTAGAGTGAGTATAAGCGATTTAAAGTTAATGACAGTCAGGTCTGAATAATTGTTTTTAAATTAAAAATAACAGAAAATCAAAAAAAATCAAAACGAGATTTAAAAAAAAAATGTCAGTGATTTAAATCATGAATTTAATCAAGTGATTTAAATCAAACAACCCTGATGATTAGTCTTGCTTAGTCGTGCAACTAGTCGTGCAATCAGGTCTACTCGCACAAGTCGTGCCAGTAGTCGTGGAATCCTACGATCAGCCACGACAATGAAGGACCACCCAAGACTTATCCCACGACCATCGCACGACCGTCGCAGAACAAATGAAGACTAGGCTGCGACAAAATGCGACTACTTCAGTCGCAGCCAGGTTTTTGAACAAGATCAAAAACCTCTCTGTGACTGATTACGGTCCTGCGAATATCCAAGACCACCCAAGACTTGTGGCATGACTTTTCTAAGATTGCCTGCGATTTCCAGTCATAAGTTGTCGTATCTCCTAGTGGGACTGGGGCTTAACATGACTACCTTAACCCACAGTAGCCTTATTTTAGCACCTTTACCCATAATTCCTCTATCATTCCTCATCGGTTAAAATATATAACTTAGTTTCTTTTAAAAAGGAAGCTACCATTTTCTCGATCTATTAAAGAGCAATCTACATTGCTCTACCTCATGAATACATATTTATTAGTGAGCCAAATTCAGATTCCTTGCAAACGAAATACTATTGTGAATGACATCTGTACAAACGAAACACCGATTCGTGCACAATTTACTAATTCATCCATACAATATACTAATTTGTCAGCATGATTTGCTAATCTGTGCACAAGATTGACTTAATTCATGCCCACGATATAGGCCACAACACACACAAGAACATACCAGTGTGTAATTAAATACCAGCAATTCCGGACTTCCTACTTTAAAACTTTTTTCGGAAGGCCTCCCATATGTTTTATACACGAATTTTAATCGTGGACATTCGGTCAATCGTGGACCCTTTGTCTATGCGCTAACCCTTTTGTCCCTAGTCCACGATTGCCGGAATTTACATACTCATAGATGCACTACAGATGTATTTTTCCATGTCCCGCTATCTCTACTTTCCGGATGTCCATAAATACGTCTGAATGGAGTGTCCTTGCACGTCAGCATTGATATAACCACTAGATGGATCATGGATACTCACGCTTTTGCTTTCATCATATCTGTTGATAGATCAGATCATAATAATTATATGAACATTTATAATGTGTACATTTCCACTATGATCATGGCTATTACCCTAAATTCCATCATCATTCCTGAAACCTTCTCAGCTCCCTAGGGAGTATACAGTAGGGTGTAGTAAATTTTAAGTTCTGGATAGGTTAAAATGATGTTCTGGTGAACATGAAGAAATGAACCAAATGCAGATAGAACCTCTTATTGTGCCAGAGTTAAAATTGTATCAGAGGCCAGTCAGGCGGTGTACAGAGTGGAACAACGGGATAGATTTATTAGACACTGCCATCGAGATCACGGATAAAAACAAATGTACTGTTATATAAATGGATTCTTCAAAAGTTATTTACATGTCAAGAGAGGGCACACTTCAATGGCCATGGACGGGGACAAACGAGAAGTAATTAACAATGGTAGCACACAACAAGATTGTGTGGACATTTCAGTATAGTGTGTGTGCTTATACAATAAGCCATTTTTAGGTATCTTTTAGTAGTCCATGTCTAAGGTTATTCGGGCTAAAATTGCTGACGTAATGTCACGAGATAATATACATGTACATGGGCAGTTGAAATACCGCAGTGGCTATATACACTGTCCCTATAGTATACCAAGCTCGTAAACATGGGAGATCTCTCCTATGCCTCATCAGGGCGAAATATGAGAGCGCGATTTTCATTTCTTATAGGCAACTGAGCAGTGCCATCCAATGAAAGCATTGGTAATGTGTACAAAGTGAGTAGGGAAAATCTCCACTGGAATTCACACACACTTCCGGTCTCGGCTGACTTACAAATTCTAGCAAAGTAAAGTCCAAGAATGAAAAGCGGGTCATGTGTGGATCACTGATGGGTCTGTTATGGGGGGACTGTTTCTGTAGAAAAGGGCACAAGGGAAACTAATTCCTTGTTACATTAGGTTGTGTACAACAGTCTCTGGACACAAAGGAATCTCCATGCAATGTCTAGGGGTAAAACTCGCTGAGGGGGAAAGTAATCTGACATCTGTATCCCGTCGCAGGTCATGGGTTATCAGGTAATGGGTTGGCATGGTTAACTGAGCAGAATTTCACTTTCTCTGCAATTTGATGTATGACTACTATGGCAAGGTGCTGTAACTGCCCAAGTGAGAGAAAAAACAAAGTATGCAACGTGATGTGCCACTTTAAGGTGATTTTTTCTGATCTACATTTTAAAATCAGGTAACATAAATTTTACATCTTGAAATTGAAAACCTCCGCAGACCCGGTAGGTACATGTAACAGTTTTGAACGTTTTCATACTACATGTAAGTAGATGCTTGTAGCCAGTCTAGGACTAACCGTACAGATACCTCTCGCCCTCAATCTCACGGGAAAAAAAACAGATCCAGAAAGTAAGTTACATTAATGTTTGCCGTATTGTTAGTGTAACATTAAATTAAATCGAAAAACTCCGCAGTTATTGTTAAATAAAACCACACCCGGTAGGTACATGTAACAGTTTTTAACGTTTCCGTACTAAGTAGATGCTGGTAGCCAGTCTAGGACTAACCGTAAAGATGCCTCTTGCCCTTAATCTCACGAAGAAAAAAAACAGATCCAGAAACTAAGTTCAATAACGATGTAAAGGTATAGTCAGTTTACTCATTGATAGCATGGTGAATCAATGTTGGCATGGTTAGACCATTGAAACAGTTAGACCATTGTAATAACCTTTATGTATAATTTACATTAATTACAGGTACTTTAAAGTTCAATACGCACGTCTTTGTATGGTTAGTTTGCTCATTGATGTTATGTTCGGAAGCAATATTGGCATGGTTAGTCAGACTGTTAAAACAATCTTAACATGACATACAGTAGTTCCACTACATGTACATTTGTAAATGAAGGTTAATAAAATTGAAAAATAATTTGAGCTGAAACATATATTAACGTTTGCTTGTCATTACTTTAGCGTTCAATGATAAGTTTAGGCATGGATAGTTTGCTTATTAATATTATACTGTATCAAACTTTGAATGGTTAAACTCACCAAAACGTTAAAACAACCATTTTTGTGAAATTATGACGCGACATTGAATCAATGTTTGTCATCCCTCTGGATTATGTGATGATGGCAGACACATTGAAAGTTCTGGTGCATAAAGTGGAATGTATGTGCTGCTTCCTGATTAAATGAATCATTCCAAAGATTTCTTTATTAAAATATTCCAAGACAAAACATATATCAGGCTCAGCCCAACAGGGCAAAGTTTATGGTGATGTCAAACCAATATTTTAAAAGCATCTCGACATGGGGAAGCTTATTTTTATTCACAACCAAAAACAAATCTTTGGAGTGAACATTTATTCATGGAGCAACATAATTACAATGTACCATTTTAGGCACCAACCTGTTCAACATACAGTGTAACCTCCCCTTTTAACATGACACTGGAACCTGCTCATGTAGGGGGTCTGCATTTACGGGTAGTAAAAGAACCAGGTACCCGATTGAAAAAATACAATGTACGGGTACCCGGGTACTCGTCAAAGAAACCAACCTAAAACTTCCAATCCCGAAAGTTGCAATAATGAATGTCTTTCTCTGAGATTCAAAAGTCTGATTTCAGACAAAAGTCTGAAAAATCCCATGCCTGTCCAGTAAACATGATCACTACTCCGCCATTACATGTTGCGGCACTTGCATGCGCCGGCATATCACAAAAGACAGAAGCTTTATACAGTTGTATTTATTGTGGAATGAGACATCGTCGAGGCTCTTTATCCATACCCAGACTACAAAAACCACAACCGGTAAATTCCCTTCATTGCCAATTTTCGTGAGCGTCATAAACATGAAATCTGTGCTGGTTTCCCATGTAGTCGGATTTTAATTTTAAAAATTCCCGACAAATAACATTCGCAACCTTTCCTTTTTCATTTTCTAGGAAGTTACATGTACTATGCGATAAAAGTTGTACGGGTACTCGATTCCATATTTTGGAACCGGTTCCTGACATGAACGGTCGGGTACTCGGGTACCCGGTTCCGATGCACACCCCTATGCTCATGCACAAGTCTGAGCTCATAACCGGACACCAATTGCAAGTGAACGATCCCATAATACCATTAGTAGTTTATAGTCTTCCTGACATGTGGTACTCTTTCTCCTTCATCCCTGATGAGATGTCTTACATAACGCTGTTTGTCTGTCTTGAGTTGGTCATAATTCATTATGTGCTTATCATAATTCATTATGTGCAACTCTGTTGCTTTGTTCCCACTTTCTTGCGTGAAGATACACTATATTTACAATCAAGCGCAAAAGGTTTATTTGAATCAACTGCAATTAAGATTTGGCATATTTGTTTTTCGCCACGTAGCCCCATCGCCACGTAGCCCCATCGCCACGTAGCCCCATCGCCACGTAGCCCCCATCACCACGTAGCCCCCACGTAGCGATGGGGCTACGTGGCGTAGCCCTATCGCCACGTAGCCCCATCGCCACGTAGCCCCATCGCCACGTAGCCCCATCGCCACAACGCCACGTAGCCCCATCGCCACGTAGCCCCATCGCCACGTAGCCCCATCGCCACGTAGCCCCATCGCCACGTAGCCCCATCGCCACGTAGCCCCATCGCCACGTAGCCCCACGTAGCGATGGGGCTACGTGGCGTAGCCCCATCGCCACTTAGCCCCATCGCCACGTAGCCCCCATCGCCACGTAGCCCCCATCGCCACGTAGCCCCCATCGCCACGTAGCCCCCATCGCCACGTAGCCCCCATCGCCACGTAGCCCCCATCGCCACGTAGCCCCCATCGCCACGTAGCCCCCATCGCCACGTAGCCCCCATCGCCACGTAGCCCCCATCGCCACGTAGCCCCCATCGCCACGTAGCCCCCATCGCCACGTAGCCCCCATCGCCACGTAGCCCCCATCGCCACGTAGCCCCCATCGCCACGTAGCCCCCATCGCCACGTAGCCCACATCGCCACGTAGCCCACGTTAGAATATATTTTTAACTCTCTGTGTGAACATGCTAGCGGTTTGTTTAGGCAAAGAATCAAAGTTAATTTCCAGTCGGCAGCTAATATTCCCGTCTGGCATTGGTATTTCTCCGCAGTTTAATTGGCTTTAATTAAGATTTTCAATTTTAATTATTATATGATCCTCCTAAAATTCATCTTCCTAAAAGTAAAATCAGAAAACTTAAAACTTATTTTGAAGAAAAAAAGTAAAAGGACTGATGATGATGATGAGTAATAATGAAGGAAAATTAAAGTCTTCCATAACGTTTGTCATGACGGGAACGCGGCCGATATGCAGTCCATATCATATCGCACGGAATCAGCGTGCATGGAATACCATGTACATGTACATGTAGACCATCCACCGTGTACATCCCAAGAATTTATGGTTGCAAATGTGCCTCTTCCATTAAAAAGTGATTTGGCAATGATCCATACTTCAAAATGAACCTACCTATTTAAGATCACTGCTGCAATTGTTTTACCATCAGGAAGTTTGAAGGCCAAACTCTCCAGATCATTGTCCTTGGACCTGGCCATTCCAATACGCACTGAACCTGGGGGAATGAATTTGCTGGGAAAAAAAGAACAAGGAATTTATGAAATTCTATCCTTACACTCTTTAACCTTCATTCTCTTAAGTACTGCAGTATCAAGTCACCTGAAACTGCAGAAATAAATTTATCAATGTAAAAGCGCATGGCATAGATAAACCATTTGGTCAAATACAGAGCGTCAGTCCGGCAGCACTACCTCCTGTTACTCTCTTTCACACCTATACCAGCTACAGTTTTGGTTTTATCATGATTTGTTAGCATCCAGTACCTTTTCCTGACTATTTTGATTGGATAGCTTCCCCCTGGAATTACAGTATTTTTGACTGATATATTCTGCATAGATTCTGATGTCGATGGCTTTTAAATATCTCCCTCTCATCTGTGAGAAATGTAGGTGCTATTTTTTACATGAACTTGTCTGCTCAACTTTGACACTCCCTTAACTGGCACATCCGCAACCTACATGTAAGTTGGATCAGAAGTTTCTTGACTTCAATGCTTGTCACAAGTACGTGCTCTTGTTCTCTCTAAACTTAACATTTCCAAGAAAGAATTCTCTTTCAGAAGCCCAAACACACCCATACATGTACATCTTCTTTGTTCAAAGAAAGTCACTGGCTTCCAGTCGACCAACACATTCATTTCCGCTTATTAGTTAACACAAGGTAATTCTGTAGGGCTGTGCGAATATTCGAATCCTTGATCGATTATCGGATATTCGATTATTTAGTTTGAATATTCGAAAGTGAGATGCAAAGGAATATAAGAGGGGAAAAAGTTAATAATAATTGTATGACAGCAGGCTACACTGTGTTACAAACACGCAATGATGAATGTACCTGTTCCTATACTTTTGGTCAGGAAAATATCATTTTCTCACAAGGGCAAAAAAGTATTTCTGCATTTTTGCACCCGTGCTAAATCTTATACTAAATAATTCCTCGGTGCTGGCGAATAAAGGGAGAATCAGTTATAATGGCGATAATGCGCATTTTCGTGCGCTAATTTCGTGCCTCTGAACATACTTTTTACCCAAAGATCAGCCGTCCGGACGACCGAATGTTCGAATATTCTATCAAATGATGGTTGAATATTCGAATATTCAATTATTTGATTTGACTCGACCCTATAACTCTACACTTGACTATCCCTCTTCTCATCTAAGTATCCAGAGCTGTTTATATTTCCTTTATTCTTCAGATGGTGATTCCCTTTATACAGTCCCCCAATCTTGTAAAAAGGCTGGTGGCAAAACTTCTTCCACTGCTGTTCCCTGTTCATGGAACAGCCCACCCATCAGAAATTCGAACAGTCTTCTGTCCTTCAAAAATGCTCTCAAGACACATCTTTTTCTCTGAGATCTTAGCTACATGTAATTTGTCCCTCTTTCATCGTCTTTCCCTTTTCTTTTGTAAGCACCTAACATCCTCTGGTTATATGGTGCTACACTGTATAACTACATGTTTCTTTCCGATAATTTGAATACTCAAGACAGTTTTCTTGTATGTAACATCTCTAAAACAGATTTCAATCTCATCTTTGGATTGTACAAAGCCCAATGTACAAAGCCCAATGTGTTTTTACAAAGAAGTACATACATGTATATATGTAAATTTGGGCAGGTTTGAGCTGCATGATCTAAAGCAGACCTTTTGTTAAACTTTCTTCATAGTGCATACATAATGCAACTGACTTTCATATTTATGTACATGTATATTACCTACTTGTAGCTTAAGCTTACATTTTTAATCATTTTTAATTGCAGTATGGGCATTTCTTTCAATACACTGCATGGACATTGTAGCATCATAGTCTTCAATGCTATAGGGAGCTAGAGAAAAGAGTTCAGCCAACATCAGCCCTAACTACAAAGAATTAATATTTTTATATCCATACCTCAAGATAGCATTTACTCACCTAAAATGCCCAAGGTGATAAAACATTGGTTGTTTGTAGAAAACGTCTTGCTCTGCATCCACTATAATAGGGCTATCCACCTCATTCTTTGCCCAGTTAGGCCCTCCTTGCATGTTGAGAGCTAAGTTCCAGTCTGTCCATCCTGTCACCCAATTATTCAAATCCTATCCAAATAAGGGCCACTATTAACTACAGTAACTAGAACTACGACAATAGTAGCAATGGTCCTATTTCGTTGATACATGTATGTTCATTCGGGTTCATACACCCTTGTAAAAAAAAATTCCAGGACTTTTCCAGAATTTTCCAGGTCAAGATTTTGATTTTTCCAGGACTTAATTCAGCTATGCTGACGCTGCGTGGGATCGCGAACTCTTTTGCGGTAAATTTTGATCGCAACTTATCAGACTGTTTTGTCTTATTTTGAAACCAATATTTATTTTACTACAATTTCCAGGAATTTCCAGGACTTCTTAAAAAAATTAAGCATTTTCTAGTACTTTCCAGGATGGGTACAAAATTCCAGGATTTTCCAGGTTTTCCAGGAGGCGTGTGAACCCTGAAAACTTCAATGTTCACCACCAACCCTAATCGTCTTAGTATTTTGGCCTGAAACCTTCTTGATTCACCAAATTCCAAAATGTGCAGTAAACCAATGGCACATTTTCTGTACTTTAAAAAGCAAGGGTCATCGAATCGAACCCGTGCTACAAATGGTAGCTGGGATCTTTGGTCCTGATTCCATAAAAATCCAGCAAATGCGAAGCTGGGAGATTTTGATTTTTTTTTATGCAATTAGGAATAAACAACAATGTGGTTAGCAATTTGACAGAGTGGACCGATGTGTAAAATAAAAATGTATTTTGAAGGGGGAAAAACTCGACAAAGGGTTAAATGGCAACAATAATTTTCATTTTTTTTTTTTACCCAATAAAAAGAATTATATCGTTACACACGGAGAGGATTAAACATTCTTATTAGGGGTATAATTTCTCACAGATGTTCTGTAATCCCAATCCACTTTTACATCTCTTGCTGGTTCTTTATCCTGGTTGGCTGAAACACGGTCACGTGGGATTCACTAGTATTCATGAAATTTGCATCAAGACGTCGCGCGCGGAATTTCCGGAGTATCGTGCCCGATCTATTTAAATTGCCATAACTTTACTTATTATACATTCATTTTCAAAGTAATAAAATGATCCCCCACAGCAGTGTGGAGGAAGTGTAACTAGCCAATACTTATCCGTAGAGCCACTACTAGAGGGCGCAATTCATTCGCTAAGAGTTCACACAATAGCCCATACCCACCATGCCCTGCGGTGTATCCGCCATGTTCTTCCGCGTTTCTCGAGAGGCATCCGGACAGGATCTGCAGCGAGCCCTCTGTGGGGAGGAGGGAGGGATGCTCTACGGGTAGGTATTTGCTAGTAGACTCCCTCCACACTGCTGTGGGGGTTAAGTCTACTGCGCTCTACTTACCCGTAGAGCCACTACTAATGCAGACTAGCACCGTTACCAAGGGGCGGGTTGCTAGTGTATACAAGATACAGGCATGCAACTCGGAATTAACAAAAAACGAGGAAATTCCAATATTTACAAGACCTTGTACAGTGTTTTTCAACTTTCAATTTTCAACGGCATAAGTGTGAAGTGAAGATAGGACGAAAAGGTTAACTGGTCATTGGAATGTGAGAAGCAAAATGAACAAAATGAACAGTTAAGATATGCGTTAACCAAATACCAAGGATAGAACTTATCTGTAACGCTAGTCCAATCTAATGGGTATGCTGGGTGGTAGATTCCTGGGTGGTAGATTCCTGTGTAGTAAAAGCTCTAGCTGCCAGCAATACCAACCTCCCTGTCTGTTTTTCTGCTTGGAGGACGACTCGGAGGTAGAAGGTTGTGAAAGTGTTGGGAGATCTCCAACACGCTGCCTGGACAACATTATCTTGTAATACTCCCTTAAAAACAGGCCTACGATGGTGTCATTGCTCTCACTTCGTAAGCATGTACATATGACTCATCCGACATGCTTGGCCAAGGTTTTAATGCGGATCGGATAGTCGTTACAATCCAGCGTGTGATGGTGTCCCGCGAAGCTGGACGATTTTTTTGGGACCGAAGTGATAAACAGTTGATTACTCGTCCCTCGGAGTGGTTCAGTGCTGCTGATGTACCACTTTAAGGCCTTAACCGGGCGCCATTTGCTCTCCTCCGGAATTAATGATTCTGAATGTATTGCTGGGTTGAGCATATCCTGAGGTTAAAAACTTTTGAAGTCAACTGTTGTAGATCGTCCTTGTGGATGGCCGTCCACTGCATGCTGCGAGCATTGCAGCGTCCTCCGAAAGACCTCCTGCTCTATAGGATCGTTGGATAATGTCTAACACGTCAGGTGAAGACTTTCTGGTGCTGGGTGAATGAAGTTCGAGCGTGGTTGAAACAGTTTGTCCGGTCGAATTGGGTGAATTAATGGCACATGGACCAGCAGGTTGACCAGTCTGCGGAACCATGGTTGCCGAGGCCAGAACGGGGCAGTAAGAAGGATTTTGCATTTCTCCTGTTCTATTTTTGTCAGCACCCGAGTGATCAGGGATATTGGAGGGAAAGCATAGGCCAGCATCCTTTTCCATGACACCGACAGGGCATCGGTTTGCCACGCTTGTGGAGTGGGGTATCTTGTGCAAAAGACCGGAAGTTGGTGATTTTCCGCTGATGCAAACAGGTCTATGTGTGGCAGGTCGATGTGAGCAAACATCCGCTGCACTACCCGAGGCTGTAATGTCCATTCTGTTGGGCTGATTTTCTCTGGACAGTACATCGGCCAAATTGTTGTCCTCGCCTGGAATGTGAGGCAATCAGAGTGATGTCGAGATTCCGACACCAGTTGAGTAGTTCCTACGGGAGGAGGCAAAGCTGTCCCGACCGAGTGCCTCCGTCGCGATTGATGTATGAAACAGCCGTGGTGTCGTCGCATATGATCAAGACCACCTGGTTTGATTGGAAGTGCTTGAGTGCATTGAAAATTGCCTGCATCTTGAGGACAGTGATGTGCCAAGCTTGCAGATGTTGGAGCCATGTTTCTGCTGTTTGACAGGGGTCTGGCGTGGCTCCCCAACCGAACCGAGAGGCATCTGTGGTAATAACTCTCGTTGGTTGCGGTCTCAGAAACTTTAGGCCGCTCAACAAAATGAGTGGATCTAGGCACCAAAGGAGATGTACATGTAGGTGCAGGAACGAGACAACTGGTACCATATGGCTGACAGGGTGATGTCTCAGCCGATAATGAGTGAGGAGATGGAGCTGAAGTGGACACATACTAAGTCAGCAGTAAGCTGCCAGGTCCACCATACTCGCCATCAATCCCAATAGTTTCAGCCATGCTGCTGCTGGGACCATCATTTCCTAGCTCCAGAAACAATGTTACGCAATGTTGCAGGTTTTGGATGCGTAATTTTGTAGGAAAGGCAGTGCTTGTCATAAGGTTTATTACTGCTCCTAAGAAGGTTGGGGTCTGCGTGGGAGTTGGATGCGACATTGCTTCATTAATGAGGTATCCAAGTTGAGTCGCCATGCCCAGGGTCACATTGAAAGCTTTGTTTACATCCTGTTGTGACCGACCGACCACCAGCCAATGATCCAGATACAAGAACACCATGATATTCTGTTTGTGAAGGGCAGCCCCAAAGGCTTTCACAATTCTCGTGGAGACGTGGGGAGATGTTGAGAGCCCGAATGGAAGGGCTGTTAACTCATATGTCACTGTTTTGTAGCGGAATTGCAGATAATGATAGTGACGAGGATGAATTGGGACATGCAAGTAAGCATCTTTTTTTGAGGTCCAAGGATGTGGCCCATGCTGGTGTTGGAATCGAGTTGAGAACTACTCGAATGGAGTCCATGCGGAATTTTTTTGGCCGAACAAACCTTTTTTAAGGGCTTTAGATTTAGGATTGGCCGCCAAATGTGTGATTCTCTCTTTGGTGTAAGAAAGAAAGTTGATAGAAAACCTATTGATTCTTCCCTTGAATCCACTATTCGGACTGCGTTTTTTTTTAAAGAAGGGATTTGATCTCCTTCTCCAGAGCAATGCGTTTGGCTGGTTCTGTTGAAACCCTTGTTTCGCGAACCATTGTTTATTGTGTATTTGGGCTCTATTTTTTTTAGCACCCACCGGGTGCATCTGTAGGGGCCTACCGGACCTTGAGGCATTTTCGCCATCCTCCATAAAACCGGGAGGTCGTGAACTTTGCAGTCTGGCTACCTGGTTTAGAAGATTGGTTCCGGCAGTATCGCTTGGGTAATTGAAGGATTGCCGAGGTAGAGGCTCATCCGGCTCCTTCTTGTCTGTGTCTGGTAGGTAAAGAACACGAATCATATCTCGTTGGACCAGACGCAATTGTATTTCTAAGGGGGAGAGGTGATGTGTATCGATATCTTTATCAGACGAACCTTGGTCTCTGAAACGTGCTTCAGATATACCGCCAACATTTCTACTGTCACGTGGAGGCAATGTGGACATCACATCTCCCACTTTCAAGTCTTCATCTGACTCCAAAAAGTTTACAGATGGGTGGATGAAAATATTTGTTGGTGAGGCTGGAGGGCGACTCAATGTATGTGGAATATCTTGTTGGTCGCGCCGAACCCAGCCCGGGTTATTGGATAGGGTTGACTGCATTTGACCTGACCCTGCACATGGAGCACTATTACAAGTAGTGCCGAGTTGGCCCGCATGTGGGGTGAGTTGGCCCGCACGTGGGGTGAGTTGGCCCGCACTTGTGAGTTGATCCGCACGTTAGGCGAGTTGATCCGCACGTGGAGCGAGTTGATCCGCACGTGGGGCTAATTGGTACGGGGCAACCGGCGCCGGTGGTGGTGCGAAGTGGCCCTTGCTAACTATGGCCGAAAATGTTGCAGAGAATATCAGGGCTGTAGTCGAGTCCATCACAAGTCCATCACAAGTCCCTGCAAGTCCATCACAAACCCTCCAGTCCTAATTCCAATCACAAGCTATTCAAATGAGCTTTCACAAAGGCATTCCTTTGTCATTGTTCATCCAGTTACTTGTGATTGGCTTTATGAAAGGACTTGTGACTGGACTTGCGAAAGGACTTGTGAAAGGACTTGCAGGGACTCGACTACAGCCCTGGCAGAGATGTTATGAAAGGCTTGCATAAAGTCGGCAGTGGAAACGGATTCTGATCGGTTATATCGGCGTCTTTTACATGCATTTCGGCGATATGAACTGTCAGAAGACGACCCCGCTTCGAAACAGATTTCGTGCTGGAATTTCCCCCTTTAGTTGATCGGCTCGGGAAGGAATCTGACGAGGGTGGTAATGCAGGAACACTGGAATAACTCAGACTGTGAATCAGTCATCATTGTACAAGGAATTGTCTATCGCCCCAAAGGGGATCTGTGAAAAATGTTCCCGGTCTCCATGTCGTCGATATTGGCTACCAACGCGGATAACTGGGCCTTTATGGGGCAAGATTACGGGGATAGCATCCAGTTTGCCCGTGAAGCATTTTGTCGTGGACCATGTTTTCGAATGGCTCGCTTCGTATTTTCTGAGGGGTGATTGGTCCCAATCGCCCCGGGCGATAAACAGGCTGACTCTGGCCTACCGCCCGGCTAATAGGTACCCCTAGAACTATGGGGCTCCAGTAGGAGCCCCATAGTTCTAGGGGTAGCTAATAGTCACCCTAACGCCTGGTTCGGTGGTTGGGGTGGACCCTGCATTTCGGGGGAGAACTTCCCCGGTAGTGGTTACGGGGATAGCATCCCGTTTTCCCCTGAAGCATTCTTCCGTGGACCGTGTTTTTGAACGGCTCACTTCGTGTTGTCCGAGGGGTGATTGGCCACAGTAGCCCGGCTAATAGGCACGCCAATGCCGGATTTGGTCGTTGGGGTGGATCCTGCGTTTCGGGGGAGAACTTCCCGGCAGGTTTACCGGCAGGATAAAGTCCTTGGGAGGATATTGTCTCCCTGGACTCACCTGGGGAGGGAGCCGGTGGCCCCGTGGAGTGGCTGGGTTCCACGTTATGGGACACCGAACTTTGAGACGATCATTTCTTATTGCCTAACATTGCGTTGTCTTTTGAAGACATGTTGGGTGTGTAAACTCACGTTTTACGACGACGGAAGAGAAATGAAACAAACACAAGACGAGTGAAGATACTCTACTTTATTCTGAATCACAAAAACTCTTAGACAAATGAAAATATCACGTCAGCCTTCGAACGCGGATACACCGCAGGGCATGGTGGGTATGGGCTATTGTGTGAACTCTCAGCGAATGAATGGCGCCCTCTAGAGAAATATGCACTGTAGTAGTGGCTCTACGGATAAGTAGAGCGCAGTAGACACAAAATTTTATGGTGTCATACCGGTGGTTTCTTTTGACCTGCTGTACAAGGCCCCTAAAAGGAACAGCACTTGCAGCAGTAAATATCTGCTGAGGATTAGTTACTCCAGTGAGTAGCAGCGGCTTTAACCCCTTGCGGCCGGCTGTTATTGATGGGGTGATGGTATGCCAGGACTCTCATTGAAGGAGCTATGCAGCCGAGTGTAAATGCAAACAGTAGACACCACACTGACAGAGTGGTCCTATTCATCACACACGGAGCCCGCCTTTCGTGTGAATGAAAGCTTTGTTTAAAAAGCCTCATCTATTCATTACACTCCCACTCAAGAACAGTATAGTTGAATAATGATTGGATTGTGTACGGAATGGATTGCGGCTATAGACATCAACCAGCTCAGTGGTCAAACTCAAACCCCGGTTATGGCAGCAGTCTGGCTGCAAGGGATTAACAAGGCAGTGGGTTAAATTACCAGCGAATCACTGCACAATGAAGGCTAAAAGTGTATCATTCCTCCATGGTTTTTAGTAGATGATACTGGTACATGTATTAAAGATGATGTTGATTGCTGAGAGAAGTCTGCGTCATTTTGTAGTTTTATGTAGATTGCGTATTGTAAAATAAAACAGCCAATTATTTCTGTCTCGTATGAAATAACAAAAAAGTGACTTTTGAGAGCTATTTTTTATCAAGTCCCCTCTAGCGCAGCATAGCCCGCTGGTACCATTTGTCTAAAAGTCGTCGCTGCGGGCAGCAAACAAATCTGACATCATAAGACGAACTCCCCTTTATATCTAGCACTAGACACAAAAGGGGAGTACATCCTATGACGTCAGATTTGTTTGCTGCCTGCAAAAAGGGCAATTATGTTGCAAAATTTAAAAAAAGGCACTATGAAAATCTTTGCCGTGAAAATGCCCTGAAAATCCGTTAATTGCGGTGAAATAAGTTTCACGGCAATTTCACGGCGTTTATTTCCAGCAAATATTGGCAATTATGTTCACGGCGAATTCACGGCGAACCCGGGAGACTGCATTCCTTTGTTATGCATAACGGTAAACCATTCTTCAACAGACAAAAGATAAGATTAGATTTACTGTCGGTGCAAACATAACGGCCCGGCATAACGCGTACGGGGAACTCTTCTAATTTTGTGTTTGGTTGTTGCGAGTACAGTTGTCTCTGCGCCAGGATCCGTGGTCTGCATTTATAAGACGACTCATGCGAATTGAATGTCATGCACGAACATCAATCTCGCAGGTATAAAAGTCAAGGCGTGGGTGGCTACCCGGTCGTTAGGCGCGCCCCGGACATGCTGGCATTCGGGGCGCATCACGCGTCCAGGTAGCCACGCGCGCCTTGACTAAAGGCTATCATCCGCCCGACGGTTGCAAACGGGACCCGTTTTTCTCTCTCTTTGTTTACGCCATCCAACAACGCAAAACACAAGACAGGTAAGTGAAACGATATTTCTATAAAATACTAAACCCCAAATCCGCCCATTTCTGAAAATTGCAACAATGACCAATCATTTAAGAATTCCCTGCATCACGGTGAAATAGGGATGGTACCGTGGTATAAAACATAGGATTTGAGAAAATGCACGGACATCACAAACAAATAAAATTCACTGGAAACCAGTAGCGTATCCAGCTTTTTGTTCCAGGGAGGGCAAACAACGTCTGAATCGCCTTAAAATCGTCTTAAAACACCATTTCGTTTCTTTTTTTATGACGCCTCAAATGCCGCATGGGGGGGGGGGAGTTCCCCCCCTGCCCCCCCCCCCCCCTGCCCCCCCCCCCCCCCCCCCCCCTCTCCCCCCCCCCCCCCCCCCCCCTCCCCGTCGAATGCGTGGCCGCCATATCTAACCTGCCGTCATGTTTAACTGTCAATAAACAAACCCAACTTCTGCCAGCTTACATTACAATTTATTGATAGTTGATAATCACACGATACAAAAGAGTAACAATAGAGCAGAGTTAATGAGCTGGGCAGACGACTGCCCAAAAAAATTCACGGCGTTTTCTTGGCGATAAAATCCCGAGAGTATTTCACGGTGTTTTCATGGTGTTCTCTCGCCGTGAAATTGCCGTGAACTAAAAATGTCACGGCAAAACGGATGTTCACGGCATGTTCACGGCATTTTCAGGGCAAAGTTTGCACCGTGAAATTGCCGTGAAATTCTATTTCACGGCAACACAGATTTTTACGGCAAAGATTTTCATAGTGAGTGTTATCTGAAAAGGCCATTTTATAAGCTTTCATATGGTATACATGTACATGTACAGTATGTCTGAGGCCTCCCCTGTAGCATTTTGCAATCACGAGATATTTGGAAATTTGCATGTTTGTTTTCAGGAATTTCTTGAAATGACTTAAGGAGAAACAAGCCATTTAAAAAAAACAAAAAGCAAAGCAATAGATGGAAGCACTCGACAAAAACACATTCTTTTTCCAACTTAATTCACTGAAATCAAAGATTTTGGTTTTCAGAGATGCAAAAAATTCCCTCCCTTCAAAATCACTTGTTTGAAGAATTGTTCACCCTCTTCACATTGAACAGCCCATATAACTCGTAAAAGCATACAGCGACTTATGTGCCCTTTTTGCAGAGCGGGTCATGGTACCAGCGGGCTAAAGGGGACTTGATAAAAATAGCTCTCAAAGGTCACTTTTTTATTTCATGGCAGAAATAATTGCCTGTTTTATTTTACAATACACAATCTACATAAAACTACAAAATTATGCAGACTTCTCTCAGCAATCAACATTTAAGATTCAGGTTTTGCTGGAAAATCTCAGCATAAGACAGTAATTCCTACCTGTATAATGTCATGACTATAAGCTTCTCCTCTCTCCCAGCTGCCTAGTACTACAGCAGGGGAATCAGGGAGGTAACCATTGCAAGCCTCAGTGCCAAGTAGAAACATGTCAGGGAACATGTTGTGAGTGTTGGTCAGACGTGATGGAAGGTCAAAGAAGAAGTCCAAGTACCAGTGAACAGCGATTCCAGAGACAAACTTAGTGACGTTCGTATCTGTCAGCACCTATACAGAAGAAAGATAACACATGCGATGAAGAGGACCACTCTATTCAGTGTGGTGTATTGATTGCATTTATGCTTGGCTGCTCATAGCCCGATCTTGGCTAGCCTTAGGACGCCAACAAGATATAGCATCCTTATGCACGAAACTGCACAGGAGGACTGTGCTAGGAATTGAGGTTTAGAAATCACAGTTTAGCAACGCTGACTTCACAAACAAGAGGAGCAATACCTCCTCTTGTTTGTGAAGTCAGCCTCACGTCGCGATGATTTTAAGCCAGAAATATATCGTTTTCTTGACATTTTTGGAGGTTTCACACTTTCATTGTGGATAGATTCTATTATAACACCTCATCCACAGATTCTGTGTCTTGATTCGTCGAGAGCGAGTCACAGGGCATTTTCTATTTTTGCTATCTTCCTGTGCACGGCCAAAAGTACTATACCCGTAGCAACAAAAGTACTATACCCGTAGCAACCAAAGTACTATACCATTAGCAACCAAAGTACTACATGTATACACATGGCGCAGTATTTGTGTGCAGATGCATGCGGGTGTGCGCGTTGAGCGTTGTGGGTAACGCGTATTGTTCCAAAGTGCAAGCGCTACAGAGCTTGGTTCAAACATTTCGTTAAGGGGTGGTTTTGAAAAGAGCAAATAAATATTCTACTAATTTTGTATTGAAATAGAAGTCCATTTTAACTGTATTTAGATATAAATAATGTTAACATTTTTTAATACAGTTTTCCGGTGCTTGTCTCCGGAAAACGCACTTTGGCCCCGGGGGGAGTGAGTTTGAGTTATCCAATTTCAGTAACAGCGTGACGCGCATGTGAGCATCCAATCGCATGGGAGAACGCAGCGCGCGACTGGGTTCTTTGCGCGGGATTCCCTTCACTGTTCTTTGGTTTCACCACCGTAGACGTTTGCTAAAAAATTTGGTCAAGTTTTTTAGTAAAAAATGTCATCTTTAAGTTAACTAAAAATTCTACATGAGACTCAACTCATACGTGGCGATGCCGAGAGGCCGTGGGAGAAAGCGGAAAGCGCGGGATATCGGCGGGGTCGACGCAGGGCTGATGAATCTGGAGAGTGACGGCGGAGTTTCGCATCGACCGAGTCAAACCCGCACTCAAGCGTTGCTTGATCGACTCGTACCCGGTACCCGTGCCCATATTGTCGAACCTGGCAGCACAGGACCAGCTAACAGCCCTGCCGCAGGGCGCCCTCTCTCGACCAGAGAAGCGATCGATCATGGCGGAGCTCACAGTCACAGCTCGCTTGCCGGCATCTCATCCCGGATCATTTCAACCTTCTCAAGCGGCATCGTCTCCGAGCTTGCCAAGCATGTCGACCGGAACGCGGTCGGCGGTCTCGGCTTCAACCATGGCCATGCCATCAACGGCAATTATCGTGAGTGGGACAACCTCGGCGGCGGCCGGCGTGGCCATGGACATTTCTTCAACGGCGGCCGGCGCGTCCACGAGTATTTCTTAACGCCAGTCAGTAGGGTTCACAACCACAGCTGCTGCAGCTCGTGATGACGTCCCCTACCCTCAACAGGGTCTACCTGGAGGCTCCATTCCGACCACCCAGCCTGCCCCATCCTACTTCCAAGCAGAGGACGGAGGCGTACCATGTCATCCGGGTTCAATGATGGTAGTGTAGTAAAACGGGTTTAGGCACCCCTATTTTCTATGGTTTAGTCCGCCTCGGGGCATGCGCACAGCTCTCATCCTCATGACCTATGACCTCTCCCCGCGTCGCCATCGTTTTTGCATCAAGTTTGACTGAGGATCTTCCCAACTTATTCCTGCTGAATCGAACCAGTTATTCAGCCGGGAATTACCCATTAGCGGCACGCCGATAACAAGACGAGCTCTTGACAACCCCTCGGAGTCTGCCCAGGTTGAAGACAGAGTGGACTGTTTTCGGGAGGCGCTATATTTGGCGTCGTTTAGTGAACATTTTTGGTGGTGTTTGTCGGGAACGACAAGACCCCTGCCCGCCGACCGGTCGGAGTCTGCCCAGGTTGGACGGTTGCCAGGGTGAGTTAAGCCGAACAATACTACATTGGCGTCGTAGACAGGATTAGCTGCGACAGCGAACAGTGCTTCTGTAGCGAGGGAACACTCGATTGACAAAGTTTGAGCTTATTGTCATTTTGTGAGTGAAAAGTCGCCGCGCAACCGGGAGTTTGTGCAGCCCAACGACGGTTTCCTGATCCATTGTCTGCTGAGGCTTTGTACCGCGCCGTGGTGCTACACATGCTACATCATATGTGCTGTGCTGTGCTGTGCTGTGCTGGTTTGCATGGTGGTCTGAGTCGGAGGATTGCATAAGCGCAAGTTAAGCCCCCGTGGTGGTTGTAAATAAATCCAGATAGTGATTGTCAAGTAATTTTTATTGATTTGGCATAGATTGGGTGCATTTACCAAACCAGATAGTCTTGACTTAAATCAATACGAATAGTGTTCCAATCTGTCATTCCTTGTCTTTAAATTTAAGGCATATATCTTGTTCTGTAAGTTTTCAAACGCCTTTCCAAGTTGGGTTAGTTGTTTCAGTGCCCATTTAAATCTGTGTTAAAGTTGTTAAGGAAGCAATTTTTTTGGGAATTTTCCCTGCATCCTTTTTTGTGTGTGAAAATTTCTCATATTTTGAGTGTGTTGGCTTTTTACCCAAGAAGTTTCCCGAGCCAGCCGCCGGTATATACTGTACATAGTTAATCAGTTTGCTTTTTGTAACCAAGCTTCCTAGGTTGCAATCTTCTAAATAGTGCCAGAACGAGATTGAGTAAATAAAGGACAACTGTACTGGTGTACATGTAGATACAAGAAGAGAGAGAGAACATGTAATATAGGTAAAAACAGACAAGCTTTTGACCGATGAAGAAGGGAAAGGACATTATTGTTGAAGCGAAGCTGGAGTCTAGTTATTTTCCTATACCGACTACAATGGAAAGAGTCCCAGTAAATTACTGTTCGCACCGCGATTTGATATCCGTCCCAGGGATTGGGGAGGTGTTGGCAAATACAATCCTAGACTTAAGGAAGGCTGATGGCAATGTGACAAGAGAACGGCTAGCTGGTCTCCCAGGCATCCGAGAAGTGCCGCATCTGCTGAACATGTTTGACTTCAAAGCATATGTGCCCATCTCCGATCGAGCCCAGCATGTTAGTACTCTATCCCCTGAGTCACCACAGATAACTCTAACTCTGCCAGCATCTAGGTCTAGTCAGACGGGCCTATGGGACAACTCATACGGGTGCTACCAAGGAGGAACACCAAAGTCAGAAACGTCCATGCCTTCATGGTTGGGGTCACCGTATCCTTTTGACAGTTACCCACCTCCAGGACGGCCCACAGAGTATGCACGTCAAATGCGACCAGGTGATGTGTGTCACCACCCAGATAGCGGACACCCAGTCACTTTTTGGCAGGAGTCTGCAAAAGAGGGGCCAAGGAAGTCTGCATCCTTCAAGGGGAGGGAAAGTGTGACGACCCCTAAGCATCCAACCCTGCCAAGGACAATTACCTATGACGGTAAAGGCAGCTGGCAGGCATTTTTTGCCAAGTTCACATCATATGCAGATGTGAGCGACTGGTCAGCCCAAGAGAGGAAGAACAACCTCTGCTGGTGTTTGGAGGTGAAGGCCAGTGAGTTCTATGCCATGATTGATGAACGACAGCCGCACATGGAGTATTTCGACCTCATCAAAAGAATGGAAAAGAGATTCAGCCTTAGAGATTTGCCCGAGGCAACTCAAATGCAATTCACCTATGCCCGGCAATCTGCAGATGAGACTATTCTGGATTGGGCTGATAGGTATTACACCTGGCAACCCGAGCGTTTCCTGGACTCCCTGAACATCATGTACAAAAGCAGACATTGCTCAAGTTTAGCCAAGGCTGTATTGACCGCGAGGCAGGACAGTACGCAATCAACACTAGGCCAAACACTCTGGAGGCGGCTATTGACAATGTCAAGTGGTTCCAGCACACCAAAAGGGCAATTTTCGGACGATTCAAGCGGGAAGTGAAACAAGTGTCTTTTTCCAGTGATGACATGGACGATGGAGCTTACGTCCAGAAAGTGAATACTGCCATGCCGAAAAATACACATCCTACACCCTACAGTAGTGGTGACCAGTCAGCGTGGGAAAACCGCCTGATATCTCTAGAGGGCAAGGTAGACTCTATCCAAAAAACATTGGAAAAGCTGACGACTACGTTGATCAGCCGTGGTCTGCGTGAAAAGTCTCTAGCTACTAACACTGCTACTAATTCCTGCTATAACTGCGGGGAATCAGGTCATTTTAAGCGAGACTGCCCAAATGCCAAGGTCGCTAGAGCAGTGTCATTTCCCGAAGACGACTCAACAAATGGCAGCGGGTCACAGGAGGAGGCCACACGCCAACATTAACTAAGCCATCTGGCATAGAGACCTCATCTGGAGCCGGCTCAAACGCAGATTCGTCCCCTCACCTTTCTCAAACTGAGACGCAACCTGAATGTACGCCTTGTACCTATAAGGATGTGGCGAATTTGCCGGACCCAAAGACAATAGAGTATGGACAGCAGACTCCAGATCTTGTGGACATTTCGGTGACACAGGGACCCATACCAGGCAGGAAGGAAGAGTCACCGGAAAGCCAAGACGTGGTGGTGTGTCAACTGCACTCATGTTCAATGTTCAGTGTTAGCGTGGGTCTCGGACAAGTCCAGGTAAAGGCAATCATCGATACAGCGGCGGAAGTCACTATTATTTCAGATCGTGTGTACGATTCTCTGGTACCGAAACCACCCAAGATACGAGATGTAACCCTGCACACGGCTGGAAGGAACATGAAGATGAGTGGCATTATAGCCGGTCCACTGGAAGTGACCCTGGGAAGCAAGTCCTTCAGAGAAATTGTGTATGTTGCACCCATTGAAGACGAGATGCTTCTTGGTGTAGATTTCTTGAGACGTCACCGGATAGATATTCATATCCAGGGGTCCGAGCTAGTGATGGAGGATGAGAAGATTCACATGGACTTTGGAGCGGATCGGCCAGCGAGAGTTGCCCAAGCACATGTGCTAAAGACCACAGTCATCCCTCCTAACTCTGTAAGAAAGGTTCCATGTAGGACGAGCAGGTCGTTAGGCCCGTTCATGTTCGAGCCGTCACAGGAACTTGAAGTGATTGCACCACGGACCATCCATGACCCAGGAAGGAAAGTGGATCTCTTCATGATAAACCCTACCGACCGACATGTGAAGCTGAGGTGCAACCAGCATGTCGGCAATGCGGAAGAGGTCGTTGCCATAACAGAAGTCACCGGTAGACCTGTGGGTGGGGGCGTATGCGTCCGTGAGGTAGTCACAGCTCCAGACCCAGTAGTGCCAGAACATTTGCATGATTTGTACTGTAGGTCGACACAGTGTCTCCACCCGGAAGAGAAGTTGAAGCTGCAGGGGCTTCTGGTGGAATTCGGAAACGTATTCGCAAAGGACGAATACGATCTGGGAAACTTTACTTCAATAGAGCATCAAATCGACACCGGGACTGCCCTACCAGTAAAAAGCAAGCTAAGACGCACCCCAATGAGTTTCGCCGAGGAAGAAAAATCCCACCTCAGGAGGATGGAGGAAGCCGAGGTAATTCAGCCATCTATTTCAGAATGGGCATCGGCACCGGTCCTTGTGAGGAAGCGGGACGGCAATGTCCGCTGGTGTGTGGACTACAGGGGGCTGAATTCGGTAAGGCGCCTTCGAAAAAAGGTCGCCGCGTTTTGACCGATGTGGTCACCGCACCGAATTCACTCATGCGAAGGGAAGTTAATGAGGTACGCGTGGAACGCAGTTACGTTAAATCATGAATATGCATTTACGTCCGTCCAGAACGCGGTGACCGTGTTGAACTGACGCAATACTTGTAGGTTTACGTTAATGAAGATCGCGGTGGCTGCGTTGTCTGAATTAGTGTGCATGAAATACGGAGGTTTGCATTTTTTCGGACGGGAAAGTGTGGACAAATATTAAATGAAACAGACATTAAATTTTGGCTCAAAACCTGCGATAGAATGTGTTTAAGGGACAAGACCAAAACTATTTTAATTAGTTGCTCTGTGCACTCGCTCTCAAAAGTAAATAACAAGCCCTTTACTACGATCTCTTTTCGACATTAAAATTGTTCTTCGGCTAAAATTTGACATAAAATTAACGTGGTTTACTACATGATTCATGCCGTCGGGGTCTCTAACCCTCGACTAATTTTTCTGTTCCGTAATTGTTATAATTTGTATAAAAAAGGAGGAGCTTCGTTCATCACACGTATAAGAAAAAAATCACGGAAAGTAGTAAAATTGAAGAAAACCAAGATTCAATTTTTTAACACAATGCGACATTATTTCGAAGTCATGTTCATGTGTTGACTGTAAATTTGTTTAACGTTCCCATTATTGATACTGATTGACAGAGAGTCACATGTATATTTTTCCCCCAAGAATGCCTTAATTGATTTCGAAACATCTTTAATTCAGACGAAAGCACACATTTTGGTAAATATTACAAACAGAATCCAGGTGACTATTAATAAGATTTTCACCTATTGCTCATATTATTCTTTTCAATGTTACTTTAATTTCGATATACTCTTATGAAATATCATTATTTTAGACAACCGGAATAAATACACAAGAGGTGTAAAATTGTGTAAAAATCAACAAACGCAATTTTTGGGTAAAATAAAGTGGTAAACAATGCTGTAATTAATATGAACAGTTTACGGTAGGTCTACTTTTTTTTCAGTGTATTACAAAAATGTCGAAGTATTGATATATTACAGAAAATTAAGATGAGAAGCTATTGTGTATGCTGTATAATGACGGGAGAAATCTTGTGTACGACGATATATATAAACCATATAAAATTAGGTGCTGAGAGTATAACTATACAAGTTTGAACCTAGGCAGAAAGCTTTTCATTATTTTAATACAAAATTGAAAACAATGATAAATCGGGGAGAATATTTAAGCAAATTGTCTTGTACAATTTAAACGTACAGGCCTAGCTATTTTTATTATCATTATGCGCATACGTCTTTCACAAGGTTGCCTAGCGATACTGTAACCATGGAGCTATTAATGCATGTCCTGTGAACCAATCCACGTGTTTGGGCGGTCCTCTAGAGAATCAGCTTATTGGTGGAGTGATCTCGTTGTCATGACGACCTACATGTAGGCCCACCCGTTTGTTCTGCGCTAGAACAAGTTCCCACACTCATTCTTGGCTTTGAGCCAAACTAGCCCCAGACCTTTGGCGCGCCCTTAGAGTTGCCAACGGCTGTTTACTTTGCACATTGTACACATGGAAAGGTTGACACTAGACTTTGAAATTCGGCGAGATAGGGCAACAATTGAAAGAAAAACTATCAATTGTCCTCAAACTCGTCATTTTATTACATTGCAAAATTGTCTACTTGATTGTTAGCAATCTGTATTTTGTTTATTATCACATCAGATATCAGTTTGGATTTTTTGAAAAATAATGTCGACGCATTAAAAAAAATCTTTACAAACGACATGAAATGAGTTTTACAGGTTAAGTTGACGTCAAGATCATAACAAAACAAGTATGGTTTTTAAATGCTGATAATAAAACGGCAGCTTTCGGAAAAGTAAAATGGAATAGTAAAATAATTGGAAGTGTCATCATAAATCCTATTGTCAAGAACGAGAAAGTCCGGGTCCATGAACTGTGCAGATTATGGCTCCATGTGCTAGACGGGGCCGACCGCGGCTGCACCAGTTGTACGCACACGCAGTCACGAGTCCAAGTTGATCTTCATCAGCCCGTTATCCATCGATGCATCATGGCGGTGTAGCATCTTTTGCAAGGGTCTTGGAGAGATCGAGGACAGGGCATTCTTGGACCCTACTATCGCCAGATCATGTGCAAATGTTATTTAAAAAGGCGATAGGCCTAAAGGGTCCAAGTTATTCGGACTAGCGAGTGTATATGTAGCGCCCGGCCGCATGACCCATGGAGGAAGGAACACAAACACCGACCGTGTACCATGGGGCCGGCAGCAGCCGCTGTACTATTATGCATGGCGCATACGCATAATGTCAACTTATGTCAACTTGACCCAAGACTTAAACAGCCGTTGTGCACACCTGTTCACGTGTTTACAGGACTCGGAAGAGTCTGTGGAAAATCCCCACCACGTGCGTGCGAGTCATAGGTGCGAGTACACGACACCATTCAACTCGCCGTGTCTATGCAACGGAACTGCCATGGCAACAGAACAGAAGTACAATTTTTCAGGACAATGATGTAGGCTCAATGTAATTGTTGTCAACTGCATTTTCCTGGGAATATCTATTTATGGCATTTCAACAAATGCTATTGCAACTTTTATGGAAGCTGTTATATCTGGACAGTGAACAGAGTATCGTCCCTATACATGTAGGCCTACCCTCACCCCCACCAAAATTGGAAAACGGCGCTGTGTTTGACGAAAAAGTTATAAAATGCAGGATCGAAAAAAGTTCCTATTTTTTAAAATTGTCATCTTCACAAAACGCGGCTGTATAGGCCTAGAACCCACCATGCTAAATGTATTTTTGTCAGCTACATTTTCCTGGGAATATTTATTTATGGAATTTCAACAAATGCAATACAACTTTTATTGAAGCTGTATATCTGGACAGTGGGCAGAGTATAGTCCCTAGGCCTACCCTCACCCCCACCAAAAAAGGAAAACGGCGCTGTGTTTTCCTTCCTCCGTGGTTTGACGAAAAAATGTATAAAATGCAGGATCAAAAAAAATATTCCTATTTTTCTAATTGCCATCCTCTTAAAACGCGGCTGTATAGAATCCCCCATGCTAAACCCACACGGGCACATACATTTAAAACACATTTTTTGCCCCGACAGTCTAGAGGAGCTCGCCTCCCCAAACAATCAAACAAACAAAACAGTCCCACACACAAAACTAAAATACGCTCGGCCAAGAAAGAAATACGCTAAGTAAATTGAGTAAGAACCCCACTGTGCGCATTACACCGAAACTTACAAATGTATTTATTATACATGCCAAGCCCAATCACGAGGTGCTGGCGCTGTAGTCAAAAAATACTTCGCGACATGCGGAAACCCTTTTACCACCGTCATTGCCGAATGCCGCAATTCAGGCATCATCCGCCGTGAGCATACACTGAAGTTTACAACTTTCAAATAAACCAGGCATACACACAACTGTATACTTCCTATTCAACAAAAATATACCCAAGAAATAATGGAATCGGCACATCGCCCTCCTGAAAAAGGACCCAGATATCTTTGGAATGTAAACGCGGCGGCCGCAGTCGGCAGCAAAGCCTCTGTAGAACCGGCCGCGTTCACCACACACTCAATTTCAACCGCGATCACCGCGTTCTGAATGCGATTTATAATCATTCGTACAGTGTGTAAAAACCATGAAAATACGCGATAATGCTTCTTGGGAATTCGAATCCTAAAGCTGCGCTGAACACCTTTCGGATTTTACCAGTTCACCGGATTGCCATTACGTTTTTTTGTTTACCATTGCGGAATTTCCCGGCCCAGCACATGTACATGTCCGATTCCGTTCCAATGGCCAAATGAACCGGTAAAATCGGAAAGATGTGTGGCGGGTTTTTATAATCATATAAAGTTGACCTCGGCGAATTCGAATCCGAATTCGCCAGAGTTGAAATGTGTTCAACTTTTTGCTTTGGAAACTTCCGGTGTCGTTCCAAAAAAAATCCAGTTCGAGTTCGACTTCGCGCAGAGTAACTGAAGTTTACAACATCCAAATAAACCAAGACGCAGGCGTTTTGGTTTTTTTTAAAGCGAATTTGTCAAAAGTTCCTTGGCATTTTTAAAAATTTACCTCAAGGTTTGAACGACGATAAAAAACAACAAAACTACAATAACTTTTCACGTACATGTATACCATAACTCTCAAATATTTCACAAAACTACAAAATCGAAGACCACCCCACCCGGACTTTACAATTGTAATTACTTCCTATTCAACAACTTGTTTAAGAAATAATGGAGTCGGCATACTGGTCTCCAGAAAAAAGGATCAAGATATCTTTGGAATTTAAACGTGGCGACCGCAGTCGGCAGCAACTTAAAAAGCCTCTGTGCAGTGGGCCGCATTCACCGCACGCCCAAACCGCGATCTGGACGTATTTCAATAACAATGGGATCTTTTCTTAGTCAGTTGCATTGATATGTAAAGAAGGAAGAAGAGCTCGATCGTTGGCTCGTAACTAGGGTTTGGACAAACCGCGATCAATCCGGTCAAACCGCGGTTTCACCTTTTTTCGAAGGCGCCTAACAAGGAAAGACGTGTACCCCTTACCTAACATCGACGAATGCCTGGACACATTGGCCGGAAACATTTGGTTTTCGAAACTGGATGCGAACTCGGCCTATTGGCAGGTTAAGATCAAGGAAGATGACCGCAGAAAGACGGCTTTCATCACGAAGTATGGTCTCTATGAGTTTGTACGTATGGGCTTCGGTTTGTGTAATGCCCCTGCCACTTTTTCCAGGGTGATGAACCTTGTATTGAGGGGTCTGAATTGGGACATTGTTCTGGCTTTTCTCGACGATGTCGTGGTCCTCGGGAAGTCTTTTTCTGATCACATCCAGAGTCTCCGTCGAGTCTTGCAGCGATTCCAAGATTATCGGCTGAAGTTGAAGCCAGCCAAATGTGCCTTGTTTCAACGAGAAGTGGAATTCTTGGGCCGGAGCATCAATGAAGATGGTATGCAACTTAGGGGGGAGCATGTCAAGGCGGTAGAGGATTGGCCAACTCCAACGAACACTAAGGAGGTCGAACAGTTCTTGGGATTGGTAAATTACCACAGAGCCTTCTTGAAAGACTACGCGGCCGTAGCGGCCTCTCTTTACCAAATTACAGGCAAGAATAAGTTTGTCTGGGATGTTGGATGTCAGAGAGCCTTCGACAGCATCAAACAGTTGTTGACGTCAGCCCCTGCACTCGCTTTGCCGAATTCGACTGACCCGTTCATTCTAGACACAGACGCCTCCAATGCTGCCGTCGGAGCGGAGCTTATCAAGTCCAAGAAGGGCAGGAAAGGGTGGTTGCTTATGGAAGCGTGTCTTTGTCACCCGAGCAACGCAGATATTGTGTGACTAGGCGTGAGTTACTTGCCGTGGTGAGATTCACCCGCCAATATCGACACTACTTGCTGGGTAAGCCCTTCATAGTCAGAACGGACCACAGCAGTCTCACTTCAAAGATCCACAGGGCCAAATCGCTCGTTGGCTAGAGGAGTTAAGCCAATATAATATGACCATACAACACCGGGCTGCAAAGAAGCATTTAAATGCAGATGCACTTTCCAGAATACCGCAGCCTATGGACCCATGTGAGAGCTTTAGGCTGGACGTCCGGCTGGAAGATCTTCCCTGCCAGGGATGCGGCTACTGTCGTAAAGCCCATCAGAGTTGGTCTCACTTCGTCCATGAAGTAGCCGATGTTGTATCCCTGGCAGCCCAGCCGAGGCAAGTCAGTGCGACCCAAGTAGAGGATCCTCCTGATATACCCTGCTTGGTGACCAGCGTAGATATACTCAACACGGATGTGGCTCCGCAGACCCTAGTGGATGGAGATGAGCTGATGGATGTCTCTGTTGCATCCGTCACCACAGAGTCTGATTCACGGCCATTGAGCGAGGAAGTGAAAGAAGAGCAGGAGAAGGATGACCAGTTAACTTTTCTGAGGCAGTGGCTGTTGACCCACCGGGAACCTCCTGCAGGAGCAATTATGTTGCTAGGCCCCGCAGAGAAATTCTTGTGGATCAACAGGGACCTGTTCTTTCTCGACTTTGGACTTCTTTGGAAAAAAACAGACGGCGAACCCTCGCTAGTCATACCCCGAGTCCTGCAGACGAGAGTTATCGAGTTAAACCATGATCTGCCTTCTGCGGGACACGCTGGGATCGACAGGACAAGAGCACGGATCAAAACAAAGTACTACTGGTACAGGATGAGCCGGGACATCAAGGAATATGTCACCTCTTGCTCTGTGTGTAATCAGCACAAGAAAGTCACCAAGCAAGGCAGGTGTCCAATGACCGTCAACCACGCCGGCTTACCCATGGAAAAAGTCCACCTTGACTTCATTGGACCACTACCAAAATCAACCCAGGGCAATGAGTACATTCTCATGATGGTGGACCAGTTCACCAAGTGGGTTGAATGCGTACCACTACCCTCACAAACAGCGGAGGCTACTGCTCATGCTGCAGTGGGAGAGTTCTTTTGCAGATTCAGTTGTCCCTTACAGATTGTGACAGATCAAGGGAGAAACTTCGAGAGTAAGCTTTTCGCCAACCTCTGTAAGATCCTACAAATCCATAAGTCCAAAACCACACCATATAGGCCTTCGGCTAACGGTCAAGTTGAGCGATACAACCGTACCCTTATGGATGCCGTGAGGTGTTATGTAGGAAAGTCTCAGAATCAATGGGATAAGTTTTTAACCCCAAATTGCGGGGGCCCTCCGTTCATCAGTGAACCGCAGTACAGGCTTCACCCCCAATATGTTAATGTTGGGGCGCGAGACTAATCAACCCCCCTGATCTTATGTTCCCACTGCCGACTGCTGCAAAGCGCCATGATCCCACAGATCTAACTCGGGCCATTAGGAGGGCACATGAGATTGCGAGATCTACCTTGCAGTCTACCCAGAGACGCATGAAGAGAGATCACGATCTCAAAGTTCGGCAGAGAGAATACCAGGAAGGTGATGTGGTTTACCTGCTGGACACAGCTAGTGTCAAGGGGAAATGCAAAAAGCTGTGCCCGCCCTGGAAAGGCCCTGCTCGTATCGTCAAGAAATTTACCCCATACTTGTATCGAGTCGAGTACCGCAACACTGTCTTCACCATCAACCATGATCGTCTAAAGAAGTGCCACGACAGAGAGGTTCCTGTGTCACGGAAACTAGGTGACAGACAGAAAGATACCTACTGCATCTGTCGGAAGCCTGATGATGGCGACTTTATGATCCAATGTGATACCTGCGATGAGTGGTTCCACGGCAAGTGTGTGAACGTACCTCCGGAAGAAGGGATGGCAATGGACAAGTATACTTGTCCATTGTGCAAGACCAACTAAGTTTTTCTATCTTGTTCTTTTTGTTCGTTTTTTGACATCTCTTATTCATTAAGTTCAGTGATGGCCAACAGGGCACTAGGGAGTAACTCTCGTGCAGTAATTGGGTGCTTCCTAAAATTGAGTCCCTCTCTAGGAGAATTAAAGAGGGAGTACCGGTTGTTTTTTGGGGAAACACACCTTAGTCCAGAAAACGGGGGGGGGGGGGGGGGGGGGGGGAATGTAGTAAAACGGGTTTAGGCACCCGTATTTTCTATGGTTTAGTCCGCCTCGGGGCATGCGCACAGCTCTCATCCTCATGACCTATGACCTCTCCCCGCGTCGCCATCGTTTTTGCATCAAGTTTGACTGAGGATCTTCCCAACTTATTCCTGCTGAATCGAACCAGTTATTCAGCCGGGAATTACCCATTAGCGGCACGCCGATAACAAGACGAGCTCTTGACAACCCCTCGGAGTCTGCCCAGGTTGAAGACAGAGTGGACTGTTTTCGGGAGGCGCTATATTTGGCGTCGTTTAGTGAAAATTTTTGGTGGTGTTTGTCGGGAACGACAAGACCCCTGCCCGCTGACCGGTCGGAGTCTGCCCAGGTTGGACGGTTGCCAGGGTGAGTTAAGCCGAACAATACTACAGTAGGACCAAGTCACCGCCCACTCGGTGAGTCTAGCGCCGGTAACCATGGTAACTGGCCAGTCTTACTCTTAGGTAGTTTCCTTCACCAGCTACTTTTGGGGTGTCTATGGGTAGGCCTATTGTTATGCCTGGCCTTGGGGTGGATGGGGCCCTTTGGTTTCAGTTTGTGACCCGTTAGGCCTTAGGCCTACTGTTCTAGCTTTTAAAAAAATAAAAAAAAATTTAACAAAATTAAAAATGGCACGTTTTTCCATCATTGCAGTGCTCCTTTCGCGGCTACACATTCCCCCGCAGCAGCGGCGTATGCTTCGCCTTCAACTGGGCCGGGTGCAAAAACATTCAGTGCAAATATGCCCTCAAGTTCCTATCACTCCTCCGAACATAGGGGGACAACTTGCATTGCCCAGAGCAACAAGACAAATGTTCCCCGCCGTTAGCATGGATTTTTATGCCGCTCGACTTGATGGGTTTGTGCACCAAGGGCAATCATTGCCTGTGCTGCTTAGCTCACACACCAGTGAATTTATCAGTAATAGGCCCCCTATTGCTCCTTCTAGATTTATACCCAAAGACTGCTGCCGCATGGCGTTTACGCGATGGTTTTTCAAACGGATTCAGATTAGGGTTTTGCGGGCCTCGGTTAATTGCAGATTGCTCCCAATCATCAGTCCATTAAACATATATTGGCGTTGCATTAGAAATGCTGTCTGAGGAGGTTTAGGTTGGGCCGCATGGCGGGGCCATTCTCGGAGAAACCGAGTGAAAAGCTCAGATTTCGTCCATTGGGCTCATACCAAAATCCGTGTCCGGCTGCTTCAGGTTATTTCACATTCTGTCATATCCAGAGTCTGGTTCCATAAACGATGGGATTATTAAACAGCTCTGAGCAGTCCAGTATACAAATTTCGATGAGGCATTTAATCTTGTGTCAGGGCTGGGATTGGCGCGTTGTTGGCCAATGCTGATATCAAATCTGCTTTTCGCCTCCTACCAATTAACCCTGAGAATTTTTGTCTTCTGGGCACTAAGTTGCTTGACATGTACTACGTAGACAAGACCTTACCCATGGGGCTTCTTGTGCCCCAGCTCTGTTTGAAACCTTTTCCACTTTCTTGGAGTGGGCCATAAGATAGCAGTCTGGGTACGAGAGCATCTGCCATTACGCTGACGATTTCCTGTTTGTGGGGGGTACACACTCAATGGGACGGTCCCCATGTCATGAATTTCTTGCCTGCTTCAGAGATCTATGCAGGGACTTAGGGGTACCACTGGCAGAGGACATAACACTCGAGCCATTGACTCAGTTGACATTTCGGGGGCTAGAATTAATTTCAGTTTCTCAATTGGTTTCAGTTTTTGGGGACAAATTACGCATGATATCCGAGATTGTCTCGGCAGTAGTCCAGTCTAAGAAAGTCTCATTAAAAACACTACAGTTCCCATTGGTTCACTTTCATTCATTTGCCGAGCTATTGCCCTGGGTCGGGCATTCTACGAAGGCTATTACATTGTATATTTATTGATGGTGTCAAGTTGCCTGGCACCTGATCCACCTCTCACAAGGTGCGACAGCGGATTTGAACATGTGGCATTTCTTCTTACAAAGTTTCATTGGGAAGGCTATAATTCCAGATCAGTTTTGGATACAAACACAGATGTGAGCTACGACAGAGGGGGACCCATTTTCATCAATTTCGACAACAAGCGGGATTACAGTCCTCTTGGCCTGCTCCTAGTGGACATGTTGCAGGGTTTTTAGCGCATCTGTCATTATTGGGCGGCTTCGTCCTCAATTAGCACGCACATTTCAGCAGCTGCCTTTTTGCACAAACTAAATGGGTGTCCCGATCCCTCTGATAGTTTCATGGTCATTGCTTAGGGAGGGATGTAGTAGACAACACCGCATGCCTAACACTAGGTGTCCGGTTACGGCAGACCTGCTGGGGATACTTTGCCCCATATTAGGCTCCATCGCCTCGTCGGAGCTCGAAACACTCTTATTTAGTTGGCCTTCCTGCCAGCTTTTTTGTTTGGATTTTCAGGAGGGAGAAATCACGGCTAGAATTAGAAACAATTACAGCGGACTGCTCACGAAAATTGGGAATCATTGATGGTCGAGGGTAGTGTCCAGTCGATCATGAATGTCCGATATTAAAAAATTGACCAAAGGGCGATTCGGTAACGTTGCAGTTTCATAGATCCCTAGATTCCCCCCCCCCCCCCCCTTTTGCCCAGCGAGCTGTTTTGGGTTATTTCCAAAACCAGCAACCCGGGGGGGCCCCCTCTGTTGGTACATGCTGACAGTTCCCCGTTTAACCGCATATCAGTTCGGCACATGCTATAGAAGTGTTTTGAGGCTTTGGGGGTGCCCACTCTAGGCTTTCGTGGTCACAGCTTTCGCATAAGCGCAGCCACATCTGCAGCATTAGTTGGCATTTCAGTCTCAGACATTCAGTCATGGGGGTCGATGGAAGTCGCCGGTGAAAATGTATACATCCGGCCTAATAAAGTCTGGTCCCTTAGTTGATATACTGTGCTAATTGCCATTCACCATAACAACCAACTTGGCAGATCCCCAAATTAAGTTGCCAAGGCCTTGCTCTCCCTGTTTTTCTTTGTTTTTTGTTCCAACAGGCACGACACGTACATGGGTTGTTGGGGATAGCATAGTGTCTCGAACAGCTCTCTCTGATCCTCGCTGCCCTTCCACCGGGTGCCTTATGTGGTTTGGCGTTTGGGGAGCCAGGATTTCATCGTTGGGATCTATCATCAGCCGTCACCTCAAAAAGAACCGGTTCCCAACACCAATGTCGTTCTTTTTAAAACAATTGATTTGTTTGTTACGCCGGGGTAGAGTAGAGATTTACGCTCTAAGATAGAGGAGGTCTCCGAATCATTGCCACCTGCTTCCTTACGTGTGGTTTGACACCTTGTTGAGGCTATTCTTTTCGGAGAGCTGAAGCAAGGTGTGGGCAACATTGTTGTGCGTACCTGAACAAGTTCGTTCATAGCCTATGCAGACACTGGGCAATGCTCATGCCATTGTGCATTCCCATAGCATAAATCCATCTCAACACTCCGTATTGGTGAGATGGCTTGCACTTGTCCAGATCAGGCAACGTGTTGTTTTGTGATTACCTACACACGGGGCTTGCCCCTTGTCGCTGTGAATCAGGAGGCCCTCTTCTACCCACGTGGGGACATGTAGGCTTGCCCTTCTTTGTTGTGTTTATGGCTCACTTTCACTGGGGGTGTTGTTCGGATACAGTAAACGGGGGGGGGGGGGGGGGGGGGGGGGGGGGGGGTTAGCAAGTTTCCTCATTGGAAACTTGTTTGGTGAGATTTTACTATGTAAGCAAGGAACTGCCTCATTTACAGCCTTGGGACCTCTTCCCAGGGCCTGCCTCCGCGTATCTTGCACAGGTGGAAATGGGGCAGGGCCCAATTTGGGAGGTTGGCCGTGCAGACACAATCCTGCACGTGGGGGTTGGCATTTCCTTGCCAACCACGAAATCTCGCTGGACACTTAGCGTGTAGACTTTTGGGGAGGTTGTGAGGTTTAATTCACACCTTTAACGTTAAGTGCTTTTATGTAATTTAACTACATAGTTTTCAAGTCGGTAGAAAGGCCCTATATAATTGCTAATTAAGAGGAAGTGTTTGTTTATTATCATGTTCTACCTCAAAGTTAATTGATCGTACATCTCATGTACATGTTCACTGTGAACTTAAAGTCAGTTACTCTGAATGTTCCACCTTTAGGTAAATTCTGTATGTTTGAAGTTAAAAAGCATAACTCTCTGCTAGTGTGGAAGACTTTTTACTTGCCTAAGGTGGTTGTTTTCAAGTTTTGGAAAGATTTCCTATATAAATGTAACGATATGACCTTAACGTGCAACCTGGTTTCATTCGGGTGCATATGAGAATATTTGAAGGAGAAATAAAACTCGGTGGTGAAGTCCGAGAGAACTGGCACTATGGTTTTCGTGTAATCTCTCTTCCTCCGGGGCTAATCAAGCAGAATCTGTGGGTGATAGGTGTTATAAAACAAATATTTACTGCTTTTATCTCGTGGTGTGGTAAAACTAGCCTCCCTCGGTGATCCATGGAGCATTTTATTTTCCCTCGGCTTCACCTCGGGAAAATAGAATGCTCAATGGATCACCTCGGGAGGCTAGTTTTACATGTACTACTTGAAGCAGTAAATATTTGTATACTATTACATGTACATGTATGCGTTGCACAGTCATAGATCAAGTATAGAAAAATCTATTGTGATGAAAAATCGTTCGACGAATTATAGGCTAAAGGTCGTATCGTCACTTGAGTAAACAAAAAAAAGAAAAAAAAAGGGGAAAAAAGAAAAAAGGAAGTGGGAAAAAAAAGAGGGGGAGGTGAGAGAAAAGGAGGGGAGGAGGGCAACCTCCTTAAAAAAAATACCGGCGCCGATATTAAACATCTGCTGTGTCTACTTTTTGGCATAAAACTACTGAAAAATGCAAGAAGAAAAAAGGTTATCAATCATGCCATGGAACTGAAACCCTCTTTTAAGAGAAAACCGGAGTATTTCCCGGAGCCCTGAGATTTCAACTCTGTCCATCGATCCCCCTTCAATCCTCCTTGTCGGGTTCGATCCCCTTTTAATCCCTTTGCCGGATCTAGTGTAAACGCGGTGCATCTCAACATCTAATCCCCTTGGGGAGTTTATTACAGGTTAAATGGCCCCAACCAGCAGGAAACAATGGATCACTTGACTGAATGACATACTAGTGCCTAAATTCTCTATTATGTCTTGCAGCCGATCTGCCGATGGTTTTAACACAGGGCAAGGAACAGTCTGAAATCAAGCCCTTTTCTTGAAAACTTCAACTGAACTGAATTACTACCAAGAAAAATTCCGGATAAATTTAAAATGAAGAGGAAAAACTGCAAATTAGATATACATGTAATCTTAACAACTTTTGTAAAAAAAAGTCAGGTGAAAGTGGTCAGGAATCGCCTCAGATTGCACCACGGAGCATCCAGAATCCAACATTTTTCAGGGCACTTAAGCGGGCCCCGGACCCCACGCCGTAAGGGCTTCGCGCTCGCATTTGTCCGTTTTGGGTGTGCCACCCGTCTACAAAATTTACGCTATATGTAGGTGAGTTACAAGGTAGTTATTGTTTGCTTTTCAACAATCCTGTAGATCGTGCCTTGTTTAATGTAAACTTTTGATTACAGGTAAATCTTGACATTTTTGTTACCCTGCAAATTGAATGGAAAAAAATGAATGAAAAAAAATGCCATACAAATAAGGACGGATGTAAAGTTTCGTATAATTATCTGCTAAGATAATAAGGGCTTAGCTGCGTGTGCAGGGTCAGACGGTCAACGCTGAGTTCTACTGCACCGTCTGAGGGAGAACATTCAGCGCAAATGGCCTGAACTGTGGCGCGCTGGCAATTGGGTGTTGGAAATGATTTTGTACATTGACTGCTGTCATTAAGACTATCCGTTGGTTAGTGCAATTGAGCAAGAAGAGGTGTGGCATGAGAGTGCTTGGGCTTCCGGTGGATAAGGCAAGCAGCCTTGTTTTGACATTTTCGTAATTCCGGTGAGAAGGGAGTTGCAGTAATCCAAGCGAGAAAGTACCAATGCCCACACAACGGCATAACAGGTGTCAAAGTCGAGGTACAATGTACTTATGAATCAATGAGATATTGCGGATTTGATAGTTTATGGACCTGCAAATCCTAGTGACATGATTAATCATCGACATGGAGCTGTCAAATTTTACGCCTAGATTACGAACAGATTTCACAGGGTTTATGCTAGTGTTATTAATGGAGATGATAAGATGTTCAAGACGTTTCATGAGACGAGGTGACGATCGATGCTGTGAAGAATTCCGTTTTGTTTTCATTAAGCATGAGTTTATTAGTGAGCATCAAGGATTGGACATCCTTGATGCAATTAGAAAGTCTGAATAGACCACACTCGGCATCACCTGGAATAGTTGGATTGAATTCAAGGTAAATTTGAATGTCATCGGCGTACATATGGAAATTTACGCCATGTCTACGAATAATGTCACCTACCAGAGTTATATACATAGTAAATGTACGTGGCCCAATGACTGATCCTTGAGGAACTCCATAGTGCATGTTGCAGAAATCGGAAGCAGCTTCGGCAATAAGAATTACATATCGTCGTGTAGAAAAATATGTTGAGAACCATTTCAGGGCAGTCCCTGTGATTCCAAACCGGTTGCGGAAACGTTGAAGCATGATGTCGTTGTCTAATGTGTCGAAAGCAGCGGAGAGATCTAGCATTACAACGAAAATGGCCATCTTATTGTCCATTGCACGAATGATATCATTGTGCACTCTCACTAGAGCAGACTCGGTACTATGGCCTCTTCGGTAGGCTGACTTTAAGGGTTCAAGCAGATCGTGGTTATAGTTGTGATGAGACCAATAATTCAATAAGTTTACCCAGATAGCGCAAATTGGAAACTAGGCGATAGTTCTTTAGGGCATCCTTGTCAAGCGGTGGCTTCTTAAGAATAGAAGTAATCGCTGCCTCCTGTAGTTGCGTAGGAAAAACACCCGTGTGCAGTGAGGTGTTGACAATCTCAGTCAACTTTGGAAGTAGCGTCGTAATATGACGCTTGAAAAGCCATGTCGGAATCGGGTCCAAACGACAGGATTTTTTGTTGATTGGCGAACGATTTTCAAGAGGTCATCCGGGGTAACGGTATCAAAGTCAGCAAACTAAGAATGCAGTTGTAGGCCATGGTCATCAACCAGTTGCGTATCCACCAGCTGATAATCATCAATGTATGACCTGATGGTGTCAACCTTATCACCAAAGAAATTTACCATATTTGTTGGCTCACGCACATGGTGAGAGTGAAGTGGAAGGCATCTGCAGGGGATATGCGATCAGTTGGTTCAGGATGCGAAAAGTTTCCTTGGGAGTCGATTTTGCAATGGAGTCCTTGTAGAAATTTGTTTTCACCTCAACGAGGGTCTGACAGACAGTACACTTGGCCATGTCAAAAGAAAGTCTATCAGTATGAGATCTGGATTTGCGCCATTTGCGTACCGAACGATGTCGCTCACGTCTCGCTTCATCAACCAGGTTGTTGTACCACTTGTGTCTGTGTCGCCTGGGCTTGGTAGAAGTGGACACAGGAGCGTGCGTGTCGTGTCGTGTCGAGGACTGTGGTAATGGCAGAATCCAGTTTATTAAGGAGATCGTCAATGTTGCTATCGTGGCACACATTCTGCAGCAGATTTGATAAATCATTAGCAAAAGACGTGTGGTCAATCTTGCTACATGTATATTTGCGATATGTAAGTGACGTCACCATCAGTCTTGGCTTTGCGAGGCTGAATTACAAGAGATGATGGCATGATCAGACAGGTTGTTCATGTCGATGTTATGGTTTATCAAGAAGCCATCTTCATTAGATCTGGTGACGATCCAATCAAGAGTGTGACCAAGTGAATGAGTGGGTTCAGTAACATGTTGCTTCAATCCTGAAGCGGAAAAGGAACATAATCAGCGAACACGAGTGTCTTGTTGCAGATTGAATGGGCATTCCAGTGAGCAACATGGAGGTTAATATCAGACTGTGGGTCATTGGATTTAGTTGGGAGATTGTTTAGGGGTAACATGGGTACCTTGCGGTGGATGTGCCGTCCACCGTTCCTACTTCTGCAATGAAGGAGTCCGAGTTTCTTTAGATTGTCAAAAACCTGTGGCGAAAGACATTTACTCCGGATGCCATGTTTGAGCACAATCAGCCGAGACCTGGTGTACATTGTACATTGTACAATTTGCAGGTTCCTGGTACATGTATGTCATTATAGGCAGTCGTTCGTCCATGTCGCAACTAAAGGTGCTAGCAGACATGTCATTGTTGTCATGCTCAGCCATTGTCCCTACCAGTACTGTATGCTTCAAGAAGCAGTCAATGCAATGGCTGTAGAAAGGTCCTATGAGCACCAAACTTACAGTCCATGGGAGGAAATTTAAAGCTTGCATCGTGGGGATCAGGTGTAAGAATTCAAAAACTTGTCCTGTAAATTCGACGACAAGATGGATAACAGATGATCCGAGATATAGTGCAGAAAGACTCAATAAGAGACCAAAATGTGGAAAAGTAGTAAAATATCAGGAGTGAATCTCAAAAGATGGCAGCAGCATGAACAGCGCTCCCCCCCCCCCCCCCCACCCCCCTACTCGCCGGATTTGTCTCCCTGCAACTTCTTTCTGTTCCCCAAAATGAAGTTCAAGCTGAAGGGTTGCCGTTTTGACACTGTGGAGGATATCCAGCATGAATCGCAGATGGTGCTTGACGAGCTTACAGAACGGGATTTCCAGGGAGTGTTCTAAGCGTGACAGGGGCGCTAGGAGCGGTGTATCGCTGCACAAGGGGACTACTTTGAAGGGGATGGCGGCCAGATTTAAATCACGTACGGTTTTTGCTTGTTATAGGCGCAGTCTCGGAACTTTTTGATCGCACCTCATATAAGCTCTTAAAATTTTAACACCAATGGCATACTACACGCAAGCCCTGATGGTGGTGGAAAAAATTAAATCACAGCAAAATTGCAGTACATGCTCGAAGTAGACGAAATACTGATATAACTAAAAGTTAATATGAATACTGCTTTTCCACTTCAGGTCCAAGGCAAGGCAAAAAGAGGCAAAGACTTCAAAGAACACAACTGTCAGTTTCCCTTGTGGATTGTTTGATGAATTATAAGTTAAAAAGTTGTATCCTCATTGATGAGTGATCCCCACAATGTCACTTCCCAGGTTGTATCGTAACATTGGGGCGTGATCCCTGGCTATACGGCCTTATGGGTTTATGACTTCTGACAAGCACCCACCCGAACACCCATACTGACAAATTGGGAGACCGCCAACATAGGGCAAGATAGCTCAGTTGGTAGAGCACCGATATGGTTTTCCGGAGGTCGCAGGTTCAAATCCCACTCCTGCCAGTTTTCTTTGTCCACTTTGGAAATATAAAATTCAGAAACAACAAACATTTTGGCTAGGTCCGGCTGAGTTTGTATCAACGAGAGTCAACTATATTTAGCTAAACCTACGACATTTTATTAACAGCTTATAGGTTTGATTTTTTTTTATAAAGTATCTTGATTTTTTTGGTTCTATTTTCATCTTCATTGTTACTTCTACTTTTGCATGCTGCTTTATATTTTATTACACTTTACAAATACTTTGTTTATATTTCATATGATTTTTCCCTGTAATTTGTGTTTTTCCGTGGATATTTAGGCGATTATGTTGAAATTAATAGGTTTTCAAAGTGAACAAAGAAACTGGCAGGAGCGGGATTCGAACCTGCGACCTCCGGGTTACCGTACCGGCGCTCTACCAACTGAGCTATCTTGCCCTATGTTGGCGGTCTCCCAAATTGTCAGTATCTTTGTTCGGGTGGGCGCTAGTCAGAAGTCATGAACCCAGAATGCCGTATAGCCAGGGATCACACCCAATTTTACGATACTACAGATACATGTAGCTCAGTTGGTAGAGCGCCGGTACGGTAACCCGTAGGTCGCAGGTTCGAATCCCGCTCCTGCCAGTTTCTTTATTCACTTTGAAAATGTGGTCGCCACAGAGCAGCGCCCTCCCAACTAATTGCATCTGAAAGGGGAACTCCCAAGCTAAACGCTAATAAGACTATAGAGGTCGCTGTTCATATGGGTCTGTATGATACAGCGCGACAAAAAAGAGACCGATTTCGGGGCGGTTTCGGGCGGAATGAGGAGTAATAGGCCGGGCGGTTTTGGGCGCAACGAGGACTAAAGGGTTAAGGAAATTTGGAAGTGTATACCAAATGTGCATCAGAAAATTCAAAATGTATAGCCTGGCTAGAATCCTTTCTATTGGGTCGATTGCCATGAGCCATAACATGGATTAGCCAGAGTTGTCAATTAAGTCATCATACAAGTCACCACAAGTCATTTCACAATTCTGGTCTCAGCCATGTAACAAGCTATTCAAACAACAAAAGTATTCCTTTGTCATTGTTCATCCCATTTAGCTTGTGAGCAGACTTGCAATTGACTTGTGATTTACCTTTTGATCTGACTTGTGATTGACTTGATTACAACTCTGGGAGTAGTCACACATTTAATAAGCCCAGTTCATACTTCATGCAAATGCGAATGCGAATGCGAAGGAATTTCATGACGTCAACAATTGAAGTTTCATTGTGACGTTCTTCGTTACCTTAACGAATTTGCTTCGCATACGCATTCGTATAAAGCATGGACCGGGCTTTACTGCTGTGAGGTGGGGCATGATTTTGTTTTTTACACCTGTATGAGAGACACATATGCATGGAGTAAAGGCAAGGGGAAGGGAGTTTATGAATATACATTGCTGTTTACCTCTTTGACAAAGTCTGGAAGATACAGCCTTTGGTCATCTAGTATCATCAGGTTGACGTTCCCATAGCCAGCTTGATGTAGAGCAGGTCCCAGATCCATTTTGATGAAATCTTTCTCCATCTGAGCACTGTAGTACATAGCTTGCCACTTGTTATCGGTATCTCCAGCGGATGGTTCGTTCTCTACTGATAGACCCCACATACTCAGATTATGCTTCTTGTACTCCAAAAGAAATCTATAAAGAAGTAAATTAAGCAGTACGTGAAGAGTAGTGATGATGTAGTGGAGTCCAGTAGCAGATTTCACCGTGCGTAACTTATGCCATGGTGTATGATTTCCACAGCATTATGTTTGACAGCTGCACAATGTTTCTCTGGTTGATTTCACAACATAGTGCCAATAACTGGACAATGTTTAGATATTTTTTGTAAACATTGCAGATGATGATGACAACTGCTTGAGTACATGTATAATGTTAAAACAATATCACAGAGCAGCTGTAAAGTAGCTACGACGGCACCATTTTGACACTTGTTCGTGTTATTGGGTTGAAATTCTAAGTATTCCCTTACAAGTAATCCTGCATGGGAGGCTCACTTCATTATCCTCAGGAATGATCTAGAGAATATAATTAATGACTTGAGAGGCAAATGGTTATAAGATGCTCACGAGCTCCCTTCATGATTTGTATGGACCACTTTACACCATCTTAAAAAACTTAAGTTATGTCATAATTTGTTGGGAAAGTCAACAATTTAGCACTGTATAACTTACGGTGCTTTGCGAAATCGGTTTCAAATTGTCGCAGTCAGAGTAAAACAATTTGACTTAAAGTACACTTGAGTTCAAAACTGGAGAAAAAACAGGCTCAAGTCCAGCTTCAATTAAGCCCTGGCTCCAACCAAGACTTGAATTTTCAAAATACTTTGGAATCCAAAATCAATTCCTCATTTGAGCCAGGGCTCAAATCAAGTCCAGATTTGAGCTTGGTCTTCAGATCTATTTTAACCCCTTGAACCCGGGAATACCAGGTATTTCATGAGGCGCCGGGGTCCCAGGCCGGCTTATGCAGCAAGGTGAAACGGAAGAGGTTTGTGCAGCCAAGCATAGCGTACACAGTACCCCAATAATGTACGTGCACTGTATACATCTCCGAGGACAAGAGAAGAAAGGAAACACAAAGAAACCTTTCAGTCCTCGAACGTAGAGTCTTTTGTTGAAATCAGTCCTCGAACGTAAGGATATGTGCTTAGTCTATGGGGGTTGGTTTTATTAAAGGAACAATAGGAAACACAAAGCATTGTCCTCGGACGTATTGGGGAAGTACGACTGCTTGGATTGAAAATGTAGAAATTGCCGTGTATAGACGTCAACCGGCCAGGTGGCAATTTTCAATCTGCACATATTTGTGTCAACTGTACGCAAGGGGTTAACTTTTTCTTCACTGTTTTGGATTCAGATCCAGACTTGACATCAATACTGATTTCATAAAACTTTGCATAACTCAACTTTTTTAGTGTTTCAGTTTAAGCTGCACAACATCGATTAAAATATTTAAAGTGGTTTTACTAAGTTAAAGGTATGATATAGCTTTGGTAATGACACAAACTTCATCAGTTTCAATCCGAAAGCTTACTGTTGATAAATATGATACCAGTACCGAACCTCCTGAGAAATATTTCCATCTGATGAAATGCTGTCATCTTTGATGACATTTTATCTGAATACCTCCAAAAATGCCGTGGCTTATTTTGATTTCAGCAACCGAAATAAGCACATACGAGCGTGTAAAAAATGTTTTTCCCGCTATTATCTCCCGACACAGATGACGGACTTTCACAGGTTTGTTATTTCAATGCAGAAGTTAATCACACAAAGGATAAACACTGCCTGCATCTGTTTTTGTATAGCTCTAACAATGCTCTATCATACCTTTAAGTAGTAAATCTGGGGGTTCATGGAATAGGATATGGAGTAAATGTATGAGCCTCTTATGATGATACATACACATATACTCAGTACTGTAATGCAGACCAAGTCTTTACCTGACCAAGTAATTTGCCCATGTCTTGTGGTATTTGTCACCAGCCTTGCCCAGTAGTTGACCTTTGCCATTCATGTGTTTATTGGTCTTCATCCAGGCAGGTGCTGACCATGGAGCTGCAAATAGCTTGATCTGCTTCCTTGACATGGCTAAGGATCGCTGGATGACTGGTATCTGATCAAGACAACCCAATACTATTAATATACGCATCATTATACATATCTTCAGCCTCCAATTTAGATGTACATGTATGGACATTCACATTTTAAGAAAGCTTTAAGCCTGGTTTATAGTCAGTCGCGCGATGATCGTGCGACTGAAAAATTAACACGTGATCGATCACACATGTAATTCTATAGTTATCTGCGCAGAAGCTCCAGTGCCAGTCGCCGAAGGACGCTGGCGATGTCGCTACAGAGTTCAAACGATCGAACTTTGACATGGTCGCTGACTTCACTTTTCATGATTGGACCACAACGATGAATATGCAAATTACATATCAGCAAACAAAATGAAGGACCACATTTTTGCTCGAAACTAGCATTAACATTAATTGGCTTTTTTAACAGACGGCGCGACTTTAAAAAATCCAAGTTTCTGCTAGATAACAATTTGAAAACAATTCAGTTTCCAAGGCCTAACGTTATCCAAATTTTAAAATGTCACGAATAAAAACCTGCTTCTGGAAACTGAGGAAACACTATCTTGATCCGGTTCTTGAAGCTCAAATTTATTGATCTTTCTATAAAACTTGCTATTTAAATTGCTACTGTTTCTTCCCTTTACCCAATGCGTGATCGTCACATCTGACAATTGAATTTGGTGTGCATTACGCATATGTTATGCGCTTTATCGCGAATGCACGCGGCGACTATTAACTGCCCAAAACCGGCTTCAGCGTCTGGCGGCCATCAGTGTCTGGCTTTCACCATCGCACGACCGACTATAAACCGGCCTTTAGACTTGTTATGAACCCACTTAATTCTATTAGTCTTTTGTCAGTCTCCCCGCACTATAATGGTGTAAATATTTGCTTCAGTGGCTACGCACGGGTAAAAACCCTATATACATTTGTAAGGACAGGCCGCCTTTTATTCGGTCTCAGTCAGTGCCCAGGTACACCAGCTACATGTATGTGCGACTTAAAATAGCGCAGAGTTGGGCCAGCATCTCCTCCACGTGTTCTACCGGTGCTGTGCTCCTCATGATCATCTCTGGATCGTGGCCGAGATTGACGGTGCTGCTGGACTTGATGCCCGGACTGTCGTGGCTCCCTGATGTGGCTGAATTCACCGGGGTTCAATCGCTGACCTACCTGTGGCTCGGCTGATCCAGTGTGGCAAAATATCAATCTTATTTGCCGGCTTGCTATTTTATGTTATGCCTATTTGTATAATTTGCTGCTTTGCTCATTTCTTTGTAATTTATTTTGCTTTGCCTGTATGTAATACTTTGCTTTTGTACATGAAGTCCAAAGTTGCAGACTAACTGGGATGGTTGCTTTCACATACATAATGTTGCCAACTAATTTGAGTGAACTAATTAAATTTGATCAACTGTAATTGATTGACCTGTTTCTGCCTTTTGATTCAAAGTCATTATTCCCATTCTAATATCTTTCTGCCGTGCGTTCACCGTACGCAACAGACTGCTTAACACTACCTTCTAAATCCAATAGGTTGTGCAGATGTTGTATAACTGAGGACAGCAGAGCTGAGCCATGGCAAGGCTGCAAGTTTCCGGTTTTAAAATCATCCATGTAACCGTATGTTTTGCGGTTACCGTAACCACTGTTCTTTTGCGTAAAAAAAAAATAGATCTGTGGAAGTCCGTTCATAACCTGATTTTGTTACCACGTGATTGGCAGAAATCAATCAGACATCGCTAATTAAGACAGTAATCTCAACAAAAAATGGTACATCAAGAACGGGTGAACACAATTCCCCTGCCGCCTCCACAACGTCAACAACGATGCCTAATTAAATTACTCCTGACGTGACGACCACTTTAGAAGTATTGTTGACGTGCCCCTGTCCGATTGGCCCTCAGGCAACATCGTAGACGGCCCGTGCCCAAATCCAACCAATCATGATGCACTGGCAAGCACGTGAAAAACATTCTTTATTGTCGTGTTATTCTGTCCGCCCAAACCCCATTGGCCCTTGCAGAACATCTTGGTCAGCCCATGCCCAAATCTAACCAATCATGAGGCATCAAGACGGTTTATTTGGCACAAACAGATTCCCTGCACCAAGATCAAGGCCCTATTGGCATTCTTCATAGCGCACGTGCATGCATTGCATCATTGGTGTAGTCTTGGTCAAGTGCAAACAACTGCACTGAATGCCACCGTATTATTCCCAATATACAATGTACGTATACGCAGCTAACGCATAGCGAACTTCGTCTTGAGAAAAGACTATAAAACCTGGGGTTACAGCCATGGATACAATCCTGTCACAGTGTGAGGGTTCACTGGGAATCGATGTAGGTGATCACAGGTTACCGATCTCCTGTATGCATGCCGCCCTCTTCACTAGGATCCAACCAGATGGGGGGAACTTCTCACAACCTTTAAACTGGAGGCCAGTTACATGTACACTGGCCTCAAACCCTCCTGGACAAAAACCAAGGTTCAGTCTTTATGCGGTCCAGCACCTGTCCCAATTTCCTTGGATTCCGATGTTGTCGAACCAGTTGATGAGTCCTTTTGTTATCTTGGGTGCACTATCGACTCATCAGGTTTCTGCAGTAAGGACATACTACGCAGAATTGGCATCGCCATTACCATCATGGGCCAACTTGATCGTCTTTGGTGGAGCAAGCCCACTCTGTTGGTAAAACTTTGGTGCGTGTGTGCTCTCTACCCTCCTGTATGGGTCCGAAACCTGGACACTGCGCAAGAAAGAACAAGAACGTATTTAAGCTTTCCACACGTATGCCAGCGTTGCATACTAAGAATCCAGTGGTTTGACTTCATTTCCAATGCAATCATCCAGCAGCGTACGGGGCTTGGTAGCATTTTGTCAGAGATCTCAGGGAGGCGACACACCCTTTTTGGTCATGTTCGGCGCCTCAAAGCTCCTGCCCCTGCTCGTCTTGCCCTTGATGCTGCCATCCAATTCCACCTTGGGCAACGGCCTGCCACCTGGACAAGGCTGGCCTCATGGTTATCCCTGGCTTAAGCAGGTCGCGGATGCTGTGCAGCTGTCACCAAACGATTGCTGGTCTCTTGCCCTTAACCGGGGAGGTTGGAGGTCACTACGACCCGTATGATGGTCAAGTGCAGCAGAAGTAGTAGTAGTAGAAATGGAAAAATGTAACCATTTAAACGGTCAGTTAACCATGATAAACATTTCCAAACTGCAGCCTTATTACTCTGCAGGGCTCATATCACTGGATTGTCAAACTTCAAGGATGATGCCCTGCATCACTACACAGTGGTGGAAATAGGAAGGTTCCTGGCAAAAACGCCTATGGGTGGAATTTAAACTATTTAATCTCCTTTTTCAAAATGCAAAACAACTGGCAATAAGTGAGGATGCATGCTTGGTACATGTACTTGTGTTTTTTTGGACAACCATTATTTTGTTAATATTGCATAATATGGAACACGGCAGAATTGGTAACTGTCTTAATGCACTTGGCCTGTGGATATTCACAAGAAAAACTGACATCATTGGGAAACTATACTAATGCAGGGTTCTCAACATTTTATGCAACCAAAATTCCCTAAGTTTTCCCTGAGAAATATTTGTACCCTAATGAGGTTGCTGGGAAGTTAACAGACGTTGCAACAAAGCAACTACGATACTGATAATAAGAGATCTAGCTTGGTCCACCTATGGGCATTTACATTGCATTGTGCTTTCACCTGCTATAATTTTTGGCATAATGATTTCTTACTTGAACCACACAGAAAACAAGGACAGAAAACAAGGTGATTCGCAGATCACACATGTCGCCTTTTTTTTTGGTCACTCACTGTCACTGCATCTAAGTTTTATCTTTTCAAACCTAAAATGACCTTTGACATTGATATGTGACCTTTAACATTAACATCGCATAAATGTTTCTAGGGGCGTTTACCAAATGGGGCTTGAGGCTTCGGGCTACGGGCTAGGCTCGGGCTCGGCTAAGCTCAGGCTTCAACGCAAAACAAAATGGCAGCCAAAACGTTTGGTACGTTCAGGCTTCGGCAGGCTTCGGAAGCCTTCGGTTGATGGTGGCTTTGGTTACCGGTTCGGCGTCAATGGGTAAACTGAAAAAAATTACTCGTGCGTAAATATGTGTATTGATTTTTATCACTAATGCAATTTTATTAAATTTGTTCCAACAAACTTTAAATTATCTATAACTTCACTAAAAATCCACAAGGTTGCTGAGAATTCTCTGTTTTCTTCGGTGGTTATTGAATTTATTTTAATAGGTGGGATTTTGGGGAGGGGGCAGAGGGTTGAGTTTAGGTGCATGCTTCTAGATCTATTTTAAATGTATTTATTTATTAGTGTCTTAGAGGTGGGGTGGTTGCATTTCAGTAATTCTAAGCATTTTAAGGACCACTTTGAAGTACCACCAATTAATACACAACCCCCGTAATAACCCCTACTGCCCATCCCTACCAAGAATTATCAGTTAAATGCATGTTTAGTGAAAGGCAATTGTGAAGTAATTAACTGCAAGCTCATAACAGCGGTCAGTACCAATAACTTGAAAATGCTCGATACCAAACTCAACCGGGTTTCTTGAATTAAAGGAATTATATTCAATAAGATTTAAAATTATAATTTATATAAAATTTAATGTGTAAACACCATATTCCACTTAAATTCACAATGCAATAAAAATTGAAATGATTTTATCAATAAAATATAAGACTTTATTATAAGGTAACTCATAAAACTCAAAAATGTAAATATAATTTAAAAGCAATATGTACCTTCCTAGCATTTTTGGTCATTTAGGAAAGATTAGGAAAGGCATTCCAATAACAATAGAGTGTTTTTGCTGTACGTTTATAAATAAGAGTGATAATATAAATGGGTAATGTATGGGTCCAAAGTGTGATGTGGGATAGATTTTGACAACCTGACATTAATTAAATCTAACTGAAGCTGTAATACCATATTTCCATCTTTTATTCATTATTAAAATTTTACGTAAGTACTTTATTCATCCTTGAATTTGAGGTTGCCTTTAACAAGTTTAAAATGACCAGTAAAACAGGGACAGAAAATTCATCAATGAGATGAACACCGATCCAAATCAGTAAAGGTGAAATTTTTACAAGATTGTTTTACTTTGGAACAAACAAGACGAAAACATGAATATGCCAAATTGAGTCCAAATTGACCACTGAATAGATATCAAAGAGAGGGGCACAACCGGCACACTGTAAACTGTTTAGGCCAAAAAAAATAGTTCTGCTTTCGGTTACCCTACCTACCCTATTTTAATGGCCCCAACTCTAATATTTTTTTGGGGAAAAAGTAAAAAACAAAACCCATAAATGCTTTAAATACTACCTTTAAACCTTGACTACACGTAGACTCAAGCTCTAGCTTTCTCACTACTGTTATTGTAGGAACTCTAGGTGACGCAACAACAGTGAGTTGGTGTAGGAACTCAGACTATGCATAGTCCAGCGGCCGCAATGCAATGAACTTGTCCAACAAGAACAAAAACAACCGAGTTGTTGTGTCCAAAAATTAACAGGGAAAATTACCTACACTGAAATTTCGCTTTGCTTGGCTCAGCTCTGCTGGCCCCAAGTTGTCCCATCTCCGTCAGAATCCTTCATGTTGGCACAAATGTGAAAATAAAAGCAAGTATACCGCACAACGGCCGCACCATGCATGTAGCACTATTCTACATGTACCACACCGCTGTCTTTTTTTCAAAATGGCGATTCGCTGAAAGTTTTTACAAACTGACGTCATCAAGCCACGTGCGCAGCCACCACTTCGGTAGGCTTAATAAGGCGGCTTGTCATTTGGTCCTGACCGTTATTCACACGTCCAGTTCGCTCGAAACAGCGAGCTTTTTTAATCCTTCCTTAACAAAAGAGCCCTTGACAACACCGACAGTATGCGACCAGAACGGTGTATGTAAATTAGAAGTCATGCATATTCCGTTCTTGCACCATCAGAACGGTGTATTCAAATACTCGTTTGGTCATTTAAATATCAATGTAAAACTCGAAAGACCGGCCAAACCGCGATCGGAACGGCTGGCTCGTATTGAGAGTCCTCCATTGTTACTTCAATTTGTGCCAATCAGAGTTCGGAACTGCCGGCCTTTTTAATGGTACATGTATTATTTTTTAGTCAGCGACTTTGCTCTATTGTTGAGATTATCGCCAGCATCAGACTTGTGTATTATAATTGATTATTTGTTCCCTTTTTCCAAGCAGGTGTGCCGATGGTTTGGAAGACACGAAGACCCCGGCATTGTCGTCAAAAATAAATGCATAATTCAAAATAAGACGAGGGGCTGCACACGAGTTACTTTGCTCTGGATAACAAGACTAGAACAACAAAAACTACTCATGCCGAAAATGGTTGAGGAATTTCAGCGATATTTTCCCTAATATGCAGCTAAAAGATTTTGTATAAACTAATGTGAAAATATTTAGTTTTTGATTGAGCTTTCAATATTTTTTTGTATTTTCGTGGTGCAATTTTGTGGACGTCTGTTGCATTCTACCCCATAAATTATGGGCAAAATAAGAATTTGAAGGTACTTGCGAAGCTTACGCTGATTGCCGTCCAGTGTACTAGTTATACAGCCATTGATTATTCCTCCAAAAATGATGTTCTCACGATTGGCCGGCGTGCAATAACTTTCAGTGTAACGAACAGGTGTGAGATTTGTCAGGATTTTTTTTCGGGATTTTCGAATTTTTTAAGAATCTCTTTTGCAATCTGGAATTCCTGAGGTGTTTTAAAAAAGGGGGGTTTACCTGTAAAAGTGGATGTAGACCAATAATGGATATTTTAATGGGGTGCCTTTTTAGGCAAATAATATATCTTGATCTGGGGTCCTCGTGGATTTTTCGTGGATTTTAAATTTGTTGCCAATCCCACCCCTGAATGATCATTGGGTATTATACGTTTGTTTTGATCTCCGTTTTCTTAACCCTTAGTTTTTTCTTGGGTTTTTGCCTGTTTGCCGGTGTATAATTTTGGTTTTGTGTGTGTGGGACTTAGACTGTCGCGGGAAAAAAAGTGTTTTAAAGTTACGTGCCATTAACGGTTTTGGTGGACAGAAAGGGGAAGAGGGTTTGCCGTGGTGAATTCTACACAGCAACGTTTTGAATAGATGACAGTTATTTATAATACAATGGGAAAAATAATGTTTTCGATCCCGAGATAAAAATGTTTTTTTCAAAATACCGCTGGGTTTTCCGTGTTTAGGTGGGGAAGGGGTTAAGTAAGCCTACAAGTTGTATTATATTTGTCTAAATTTCATAAATATTCTCAGCAAAAATAGTTTACAAAAAATAGTTGGCAACACTGCAGTAGCAGAAATTGTAATTCTTCTGGTTTGTTGCCCTGGCAATTCTGTTGCATTGATACCGTGCGCGCGCCGTTCTGATTGGTCTGATGTAGGGTAGACCTACTTGCGCCGCACGTGCACGTGGGGGAATTCCCCAAGCCTTGCAACATGTGGAAGGTGTGCATGCACAGCGGCTGTTTAAGTCTCTGGTCAAGTTCACGCATGGGCATTAATCAGGATGGTAGTGCATGTTGATAAAAAATAAATTTGAGGATTACCAATCGTGTACACTACGTTTAGCTCATCCAGTAATTTTTTGATTCGTTTATGAAGATTTTATAAAAAGCAGACACTCCTCGATGCCCTTTTACCTTACCCAATCTCACGCCAAATATTTCAAATGTGTTTTGTTATATTAAACTGGATAGAATGAAATTCGGATGAAGACGGGATTGGATGAATAGACCTATTGGTGTGGGGCTCCCGCCTTTAGCAGCGAGTCATGTCAGCTTTGCCGTTCTAGTTACAGAAAAAGAACAAACTTCAAAGATTTAAGGGTGAAATATATTTTTGGTTTTCTGATTTGGGAGGAAATATGCATTAATTGTTCTCATCTATTCGGTATACGGCCATTATATTCTTAGGCTAAATATAAATGTACATTACACTTGTTAATAAAATACTTTGGAAAAGTCCTGGTCTTCATTTTAGGGAGGGGTAAGTTTACTGGACTTATGCTTAGTTATTGTTTTTGAAGGTAATAAACTGTGGAAGACTAAAAATCTGAGGAAGACTTCAAGGTTATTTGAGAAATGGACCTATTAATGAATTTCGAATGTTTTAATCAGAGCCGAAAACATTTATTTTTAAAGGGTATACTTCTAATTATTATTCTTAACATTGTTATAACACAGTATTGGTGAAGTAATGTCGTCGTCATAACGACTTGACTGTTTGTGCTGGGAAGAGTTTCTACACGTATTCTTGGCTATGAGCCAAACTGCCTACGTCTTTCTTTTGACGCGCCAAGACGATTGTTTGGAGTTAAGTTGCCAACGGCTGTTTAGTGTGCACAACTTAGACTTAGGAAGGAATTTTCGATTTTTTTTTTAATTACCACGTTCATAATTTAATCAAAGAAAGTAAGAATGGTTGCAGATGTTAAAGTAACATAAATCGTCAACATAAATCGTCCGAGTATAATTTGTATTACTCAGGTTTGCCTCTGGTACTGCAGTTTTGGGAGTTTTAAATCTGTGCAACTAGTGGGGTATTGTGAAAAATGGAATAATCACATTGTCAGGGTTCACTTGATATGTATTTAATATACAGTACACACTTTACTGAATCACAAGGGAAGATAACTTACCATTGTCTGTTTTATTATCAGACTTAGGTTGTTTTAATGCTAAAATGTCGACACATTAAAATCTTCATAAACGAAGAAAACATTAACTGGATATGTTTTAAGCTCAACAAAGAAATTTGGCAAAAGTACATCGTTCAGCAAATCATATATCAGAAATCATGTTCACACTTTCATTTAGTTTCAAATTCTTTTTCAGCAAGGTTGTATACGTAAAGCCAAAGTCAAAATCATAAAGAAATGATTGTTTACTAGTGATAATCCTGATAATAACAGAAGGCTTCGAAATAGTAAAATGGAATGGTAAAATAATTGGAAGTGTCATGATAACCACAACTCCTATTGTCAAGAACGAACGAGTCCGTGCCCATACAATTACAATGTAGTACCGGTATAATTAACCGAGCAGAGGCCGACAAACGTTGTGGTGTGGTCTGTAACATCTGTTGGGGTTCTTGGCTTGACACTTCAGTGTCATGAGTCCATTGCAAGTTGTCTTCATCAGCCCGTCGTGATGGTGCAGCATTGTTTGCAACTACACAGAGCTCAAAATCTGCCTGCAAATTCATAGGCACAAGGCCTGGACTCTGAAGAGATCGAGAAGGCATCCGTGACGCCAGCAACCTCAGTCCCACCGCGCGCTGCATGTTGAGTAGTCTTGGTTCCAAGACGTTACTGTCTGATACTTGTCATCAACAGAGGGCGCAATTTACAGGCTGTCACCGGCGGGCGAGCGCGCGATCAATCACGGAGTTACAGTAACGTCTTGGATATTTCTACTTTTGAGGGCGGCACCCGACTATGGAAATCGTGGCTAAACATGCATCATTCATATCACGTGACTGGTCTGACCTTAATGGTTAAGTTTGACCGATTGCCCTAATTATGCAAAATGTGCCTGCGGTCGACGCGACGTGTAATATAATACCGTTTGAAAAAAACGTGGATGTACTACTGTGTACAAAAGCCACTTGTAGGCCTACATACAATGTACATGTACATGTATTTATGTACAATGTACATCCACATTTGAACACTGTGGATTGTATTGTATAGTGTACGTATACGTACTTGAACTTCAAGTTTGAATAACTTGGGAGTTTCTGATCTTTCTTGCTACGTCCCAGAATGAGATAATGATAATTTACCTGCAGGTGTGCACTTTAATCTGGGATGTAATTAGCCAATGTGAATGAAAAAATGCAGAATAGTCAAATTTGTAAATAATTTTTTATCAAAGATTGATTTTTGCCAGTCTTGTTTAATTACATGTACAAACATGTGGTGCTTTTTTTGCAGCCAGCCATGGCCAGGCCCAGTATTGTATTGGATATTTCAGTCCAGTTAGTTGCATGCACAATTTACAGGATGGTCTTTGGTCAACTTTTGACTGAAAAACGTTTTTACTCACTTTGCCTTCAAGGTGGAGCTTAAATTCATCATTGTCTTATTTATTTATATTTCTCCCAATACAAAATTCCTCCACTAAATACATTACATTCCTACATGTGTATAGTAATCCATATATACTAATATTTGAAAAAGTGAACATGAAGAAGAGAAGTCTGAAAAAGCAAGCCCAGCAAACCTCTTAAATGCAGTGGATTTAAAATCAAAGTAGATGGTTAACTTCACTCATTTATTTTAATTATTGAGGTAAACATAATTTTTCACTGGATAAAATGTATTTCTGTAAAGATTTTAAACCATTATTGTAAAGTCACATTTATGTTAACATATACTTTACCATTGAAGGTTAGAACTGCCACAGAGTTCATCAGAAATATGAAACACACCATTTGTTACATCTCTTTTTTCATGTATTTTCAATTTCCGTCCTGAAAAATTAAATTGGCAGATGTACCGGTCATTATACTACTCAGTGTAAAAAATTTTGACATTACATGTACATGTGGCATTTTAAAAAATGTATAATACATTTATTTATACAAACTGGCTGGGACGTCCTCTATTCTGAAGTCCTTTTTAAGTTCATCACCTCACATGTTTATACACCAGTGTTCTAGCTCATACAGTGTACATGCACAATATTTAATGCACATGTCATCGGGTAATACCTTCTCATAAATTGTTACCTTCACTCAAGCGCGCCTCCATGATTTGACTATGACATGTGTGGAGACTGGGAAAAGGGGGGGGGGATTATCATGACATTTCCAAAACCAACCAACTGAACATTTCGAAGGGGGGGGGGGGGGGGGGGATTGGACACTACGCTGTTTATTATACATGTATTAATTATGGTCCGTACACAAACCCAAATTGAACCCTCTTTCCGACAATTCTACTGTAATTTCCATATGAAATTTATAATTACCTCCTGGTCTATTTTAATTTTTTTCTTCTGCCTGGTTTTATTGTCTAGGGGTGATCTTGTCATAAAGTGTGTGTGGGTGGAGATATATTCCCCATCCCCACAACCCCGAAATCTATGTTTTTGCCTTCACTTATCAACACTTCTTCTTGTCGACAATTTTTTTGGGATTATATTTAACTATAAAAGTTGGGCTGTTATGTACGCCGTATGTATCACCTTTTGTTAATCCTTTCTGATATGTTTTCCTTTGTATAAAAATTGTTGTTAAATTTTTTTTGAAAATGAACAATTATGACTGTAATGAAATAACTGCATGTATTTTTTCTATTACATGTGGAATAGTAACCACGTAAACACACTGGCTGTCATCAAAGGTTATAGTTCTAAATTTGCATTCGGAAGTATTAAAATATACCTCACATGTTCACTCATCATCCGCACAAATATTTCGTATAGGCCTACACTTTATTTAATGTCTAAATAAACTTCAGCTGCACTACAGAAATCAGCTGCACTACATACTTCGCGGATTTTAACGACACGTACGTCGTGCCGCCTACACGTCAACTTAAAAAATATTTCCCACAGACATGACAGACTGGGTCACGCGGATCGCGCAATCCTTCATCCAAAACAATACAACGGTCGACGCGTCGGGCCCGGGCGCGGTGAATTCAAATTTCCAGACAACACAACACACATACACAAAAAACCGCACCCAGAGGGTGATGACCGCACTGCGTCCTATTTAATCGTGCATGCTCGCCAAGTTATGAATAATTCATTTGTCAAGGTCAAACTCAATCGCTGATTGGCTCCCCCGGAAAGTCGGGGGAGAATGTCGAAAAAGTAATGAAAAAGTTAAGACCCGCGGACAGAAATATCCAAGACCTTCGTGGAATTATAAGTGAAGAACCGAGCAAAGAACAGTAGAATCGATTCTTGTCAGAGCGCGTAATATATAAAACATTATCGAATACAATCAGAATCGATTTACTGAGAAACAGCGCCCTCGTTCGGAAAGAAAAAAGGAACACGAAGGTCTTGGAACCAAGACTACATGTTGAGTTGATGTAGCGCCCGGTAGCTATACACCGCGTGCGGGCGGCCGGCCACATGCACATGGCCCCACATTGTACATTGTACATGTACAGTTGTGTGTGTACTGTACTTTATGCATCTAGTGCAGTGCATACGCATAGCGCATGGGGCCGGCCGGCCCAGAACATGTACAAAAATGTACAATGGGGCGCGCACGCTCTTGGTGCGTGATACGAGTTCATTGCTTTCTTATTTGGTTGCCCTACGGCTATTTTTTTAATACATCACATAACAAAAGTTACAAAAAGGCCATCAACGTCGGGCCACGGGTATCATGATCGAAAGGAGCAATACTTAAAACGATTTTTGGCAAGGTATGCACACCTAGAGTTGGAAAATGTGTTATAGCATTGCAGCGTGAGCAGTGGCAGATTTTTTGGTGTTATTACCTTTTTCAATTGTTTTTCTTCAAAATGGCTGCCAATATGCCTGTTACCGGATTATTCATAATGTGGTAACAAGCATGATGGCAGCCATTTTTTGTAAAGGGTGATAGCACCCAAAAAGCTGTCACCGCTGCAAAGCCATCAAATATTTTCCAACTACAGGGGTGCATACCTTGCCAAAAATCACCATGAGCATTATTCCCCTCATTTATATACGACCAACCCCCCCAGGCTGATGGCCTAAAACCATAACCAGATAAACTTACGATGTGCTCAATGAAATTTTTGATAACGTGCATTGATAGCATGTAGGTCTATGTTCAGTGAGGTTCATCCCTACAAACTACTTCTATGTACATTCTTCAAATGTCTTACATCAACTTGACCCGAGACTGAAACAGCCGTAGTGCACGTGTTGCAAGTCTCAAAGTCAACTGGGGAATTTCCCACGCGCATGAAACCAGACAGAGCAGTAACTCGCCGTTCCCAGGCAACATAATTACCATGGCAACAGAACTGAAGAATTGCGATATTTACGATAGTGTTGCAAATGTAATTTTTGTCAACTACATTTTCCAGGGAATATTTCGACAAATATAATACAATTAACTGTTATGGAAACCGATTTAAAACAACGGACAGTGTAGGACTACATACACGTAAGTTTCGCAAGGGCAAAAAAAAACCTTCAATTCTTATTTTACCTGAACCGAAACCCTCCCATTGAAAAAGAATATGTACCCGGGGTAGATTGCAATGAAGTATTAACATATCTGCTCACAAACATAGACACAGTAAAAACAAAATACGTTAATATCATTAATAGTCTTGTGGATTCTGTCTGGAATATTTAGGCCCAACGGAATATCTAAATTGCCTAAACGTTAAGACGTTTCAAAACCAATTACATGTAAGACATTCTTCGGAAAAAAATAACATTGTCAATCAGTAAAGCAATAATCAGAACATATTTACTGTCCACGCATCTTGGTTTGCTTTCACTGTGTACTTTCGTGATTTTTCTACGCGTGATGAATGAACTTCGTTTTATATATACATTTAAAAAAATTAAATTTACGGAACAGAGAAAGGGTCGTAACGTAGATAGGCCTACTCCGATGGCAGAAATCGTGCATGCAGTAAATCTGACGAAAATACTTTCAAAACGAGGGAATATAAAATGACTTGTTTTGTGAACCACGTTCATTTTACGTCAATAGCTAAAGCCGGAGATCGTATCAGGGCTTATTTACTTTTCAGAGCGACTGCTCAGCACAATTAAAAAGGCAAAACAACCTCTCTGTAGATTCGAAGAGAAGTTTCGTTTAATCCCTAAAAAAAAGAATCCGGTCCTAGTTGTTCAGTTTTATTGCCTCCCGTGAAGAACGGTAAGGAACCCGTCTGCACGCGTGGAAACGGGGAAAACAATATTGCGTCCTCCCTAAAATAACACCTTTATAAAAGCAGTAAGCCTTCTATACGGCTTTGTCTCTTTTACAGAATTTATTCACTGGCAGAAATGTGTCTTTACATTGTCATTAATTACTTTTTATGTAGGCCTACTTTGCAATGACAACACAAAAAAACACGCATTGCCGCCGTACGTTGGCCTTTTGTCCTTGGTTTGTTTTTGTAAACGTCATCGACAAACCATCCAATTCACCATTTCGACATGCAAGGTTCCCAACGTTTTGTCAGCGGACAGAACGCAGTATTTAAAATAGCTCCCCGTGCTCATGTTTATTCACAAGACGTAATCTCTCGGCAACAATAGGGCCCGGTTGGGCTAGCTTATTAAACCTCGTTGCGCCCGACTGCGCACAGGCGTGCTGTTCGCGACTTTTCCTTTCCTTAACAACTGCCAACTTATCGGTATTATAGCGAGCTTTTCGCGAAAGAACGGTCAGGACCAAATGACAAGCCGCCTAAGGCTTTGGATTTTGGCCAAAAACGGAGCCTCGGGCTTCATCACCTAGCCCAAGCTCGTCATTTGGTATGAGGCTTCAAAATGACAGCCGCAAAAATGTAGCCCAAGCCTAGCCTCATTTGGTAAACGCTCTATGTTGCACCTTTGGCTCAAGTTTGATTGCAATTGGACTTCAACTTTTCAAATGAGACTAATTCTACATATTAAGCCTATTTTATGTGACCTCAAATGACCTCAGTATGTGACCTTTCACATCACCATCATATGACGGTTAACATAATGCACCTATAACCCAAGTTCTATTGCAATTGGACTTAGACTTTTCATATGAGACCCAATTTTTCCGAAACAAAAATGCCACATACATACTGACATAATAATGATCTCTAATGACCCCTACATGACCTTTGACCTCAGCATTCCGAAGAAGAATTGCGTCTTCTCATCCAATGGTCACTGCATATAAGTTTCCCTCACTGCTTATAAGTTTCCCCCTTTGTGGTGTAGCAACTAATAAACTTACCTTGTATTTGATATCAGCTTGTGCAAGGGAGAAATTCTGCAGGGCGAAGTCGTTAGGAACATCGTCATAAGAGTATTCACAGAGCGAGAAGTCACAGCTAGCAATGGGGATCCGGCCAGTCGTATACTCTATACCTGAAGAAAAGACATCCACATATACCTCCCAGTGTTATGACAATGAAATGGAGACAAACACACCATCACATGATAAATGCTTCTTGCAAGACAGACACACACAATCAGAATGTTCAACTGATCGGCAATTAATATACACAGGAAAACCGAGGGGTTCAAGTTTTTGGAGTTGGGTGGAGTTGGGTGGAGTTGGGTGGGGTTGGGCTTTAGAGAGAAGAACATCTTTACATACTGCAGAACTGCAGTCTGAAATTGCCAGTGGGAAAGGGGTCTTAAGCACATACTCCCCTGGTATCATCCACAGTTATGATGCCACAAGACTCCCTCACCTTCTGCAGAGAAGTAAGATCTGAGTAGGTTGTCTTGGGTCTTGCTTGAGACATTCAGGATGTTCATGGTAGCAGAGTCTGTGAAGGCACCTCCAAACCCCAAGATTGTCTGATATTCCTCATTGGTATTCAATGTCATTAACATGTTTTTTTCTGCAAATGAAAGACATTCATAAAATGTTTGTCGTAAAACTTTCCAAATGCCTTCTTCCCATTTATATTACTGTGCATAAAACAAAATGGCAGTCCTATAATAGGCTCACAAATTTGTTTACTGTTCCTTACTCAAATTGCAACAATTCTGTCGAGGTAAATGGTTTACTGCATCTTGCAAAGAAAACTTAAACATATAATCACTGAAGTAGTGCACATAATTGTACATGAACTTGTTCCTTTGTGATGCTGTAAAACCGGCCGGGTTCGAAGTACAATCCCAAAACAAACAACTTAATATACAACACTTCCAAATCACTATCAGGGAACTAACGATGCATCCAGCACATTGTAAGTTTTGTGAAATGGTTTGCTGGACATGCAGCAAGTTAAAAAATGTTACACTTATAAGTATAAACTCAAGTTGCAATGTAGTGATTTGTGATGTACACTAGTACACCCACATGTGATTACATGCAGTTGCGCTAGCGCTTTGCAGTAGATACCCAGCACGACATGGGCATAGGGGTACCCCCCCCCCCTTCTGTCCCTATACCCTATACAATATGCACTCCATACAACATGTACATGTAGATTTCTGAAAAGAATTCCTGAGATTTGGGGAACACAATGACCAACACAAAAGGGGGGGGGGTCTCTATGTTTTTCTTCAGCTCGCTGCTTGAAAAATGCGAAACATTATGCTTGGTTACCGCGTCTACATGTATCCTGTTTAGGTCAAAGGTGATTGTGCACAGTGCCCACAACGTGTGACGTTCTGCAAGCCCCACAAAGCGAATAGATGTTCTGTTGTGGTTATAAAAGTCCAAATAGGAACGCACGGTAGAACTGCACAAAGGCAAGTTTTTGCAAGGCCGCGTTAGAAAAAGTCCAATGGAAACATGGCTTCAGACAAATTGGGGCATCATATATATTTCCATGTAAAGTAATGGTGCCAAGGCGCTACAGTCCCGAACCATCAAAATTCAACACAGGTTGGCAGCTCTGGAAATGTTGTAAGAAATCTGAAAAAGCAAAAAGTCGTGCAGTTGATGGGATCAGCGAAATTGAACTTAGTCCAACTTTGCCGACTGTCACTGCATATTTGCGGCAGTTGGGGAATGTTTTTGTATGTTGGCAAACTCATCGGGGACTCTTTGGTGACACTCAATATATTGAAACCATTCTTAAAACCGGGGGCTGATTTCACTAACGCTTTGCGATCATCGCAATTAATGCCGAAATCGCTCGCTAAACTTAAAACCCATCGCAACTTAGCGATGAATTTTGAAGAACGATTTCACTAATACTTGCGATGAATTTGTTCATCGCAAATAATCAAGTTAGCGATTGATATTTTGCGATGCGTTATTAGTGTCCGCAAAGTCTATTTTTCATCGCAAACATTTTTTTTACTATTTCTATTTACATAAGTTGGACGACGTTTTGTAAATATGGCGAGCTCTAGAGAGAGGGTGTTCCGAGATAAAACTAACCCATTTGATACAGCGACAAGAAAATGCACAATCGCTTCACAAGAAATGGCGTTGCGGCGGGTTGGATATGTTAGAGCCCTATCTTAGGCCACAGACTTTTGAGAAGTCAAGCGATTGACACAACAACCAAGTGTTTGACTGTTTGTAGCTCTGCGTTTTTTTCGCGACTGGACATCACGGTATTTCTGAGGCAAGTACCTGTCGGATCATTCACAGGGGGGTACAAGTCCTTGTTGGCATGAGAGACTGAAAACATTTGCTCAGCAAAAAATCTTCTTTGTAATGACATAGGGGCCTATTGGGAAAATTACAGGAACTATATAGTGGCTGTGAAGTGCTGGGAAACACATTTAACATAAAAAACTCGAAAATGCAATCAAAACTAAGTTTCTTTTTAGTTCGTTTCTTTCGCGGGAAAAATTACGAATGAGTGTTTTGCATACGTGTTGCATATACTAGTGAAGTACACAGGCGGGCGAATCGCAAGCTCGCGTGTGGTTTCGGGTTACATCCATCATTGATCTCCATTATAAATGGAGATCAATGGGTTACATGTTGCGGCAATCCGGTTTTGGCGAACTGCGCATGCTCGAACCACATTCCCACGGGTACTCTGCGTGAATCAGCCTTGTACAATACATTTCTGTTTTTATTTCGTATCGCAACAGCGATGGATTTAGTGAAACGGAAAAAACGAAGCAATCGCAACGGCGATGGATTTGCGGCTAGCGATGAGTTTGCTAGATGAATAGCGATGATCGCAAATTGACACTTTAGTGAAATCGGCCCCAGGACTTTGCTGCATGTATTGTGCTTGGACCAACTGAAGTGTGAAGCTTGTTGAAATTCACAGATACATGCAGAACAACAGATATTTTGTTCGGTGCTCAATAAAGAACTAAAATATCCTGTTGTTGGTTTTGTTAGATTCAGCATAGTCAGGGTTAATAACAATATACAACAATCATAGCAGTACCTGTCACGTTGGATTCTGCTGCAATGTGATACTGATTCTTTGCAAATCTTAACTCATCTTTAGTGCTGGTTACATACACGAACATCTTAGACGGGATGGCAGAGACTTCTTGGATGGTGTCACAATATGTGGCACTACACTCACAGACGAAGGAGGTGGACGGCGGGAAAGATTTCCTTTTGCATTCAACATCTGCAACATTTTCAATTTAATCTGAATTTACATTCAACATGACAAAATCTCACCCAAGAATATGAACATCCATTAGAAAAAAAAATTGCTCAAAAGTTAGAGAAAGAAAAATTGCATTACATGTAGTCCAATTTTTTTCCAGTTTCATCTCTCTCCTCAATGCACCTGTTCATTTTTTTACCGTAACCTACCCAAATCCTCCAAAATTCTCTTTGCTAAATGGAGGAATTGGGAGGATTGAGGGTCTTTGGAAGTTGAAGCATCAGATGATTTTGCAGGAATGAGGGCATTTTTGCCTCTCAAGGATTCGCGTCATCAGGCCAAATCTGGTGCTGATTTCGGGGGATTGAGGTTACTGGGGTGTTTATCCAAAAAAATTATAGGATTCAGGCAGTAGTCCACAGTAATAAAACATTGGGGGATTTTGGAATCGAAGGATATTGGAGGATTCAGGTTACATGTAGGAAAAATGATGTAAGGAGTTAGGGTTAACCCATTAGCACTTGCTTGTATACACTATGGGTCATTTACTCCTCAGAGATTATGAAAAATACTGTGAAATGCTACACTACTCAAACAATAGAAAATACTGCTCTTCGAAAAAAATTTGCAGCAAGTTTTGTTTATTTGGTTGAGTATGAAGCACTGTCTTCGTCAATTACCATTTTCATCGGTACGGCCTTATACCTGTGACCTTTGACATCTTCAAAATGAGAAAAGTAATAAAATGCTAAGTATTTTGGAAAAAACTCATGTTTGCTGCTTGAAAATGACTTATTTTACCAAATATGCAGACAAGTTACTCAATAATTCTGAGAATCTTTTGTAAAGTTTTTATGTTAGATGACCTGACTATGACCTTTGACCTCTAATATAAAAATAAACCCAAAAGGCTAATATCCGAAATGTACATGTATGATGTATATAATTGAATTCACTTTTGTATGCACAAGCCATTGTTTATTCTAAGGAGACCTCCTATTTGACCCTTGACCCCTAAAAGGAAAACTAATCTAGAAGACCAACATCATCAAGGAATATAATAACACAACTAAACGGTCTTTTCTGAACATATGTCGTTGATTCAAGTTGACAACAACTGAACAATTTAGGGGAGTTAGGTTGGCGCAGTGGTTACTGTCCTGCTTTCACCGCTGTGGCCCGGGTTCGATTCCTGCCCTGGTCCATGTGGATTGGGTTTTCAGTCCCTACCTGATTCCGTGGGTTTTTCCCAGAATATTCTTCTGGGGTTTTCCTCCCACCTCTAAAACTGTAACTTCTTCTCATTGTCTTCTCTCTACAGGTTTCTTCAGGCTTTCGAGCTACAGTGCCTAGGACACTTTTGAGGAATCCTTGGTTTATTACCAGAAAGAATTAAATGAAAAATTTAAAAAAATAAAAAAGAATTCATGCAGTCTCGATCAGCTGTAGCGTTAGCGGAATGACCGGAATTATCACGGTTGTTGAAGTTTTGCCTCATTAGTTTGCAAGATTTCCCAAAAAAACTTGCAATAAATACCTGAGAAATGTCAATATCACTTCCTGGAACATCTATGTCTTCACTGTCAGAGTCATTTTAGTTGATTTCTCGCAAGACTAAGCTTGCAAAGTCAGCCTTGATTGCCAACGGTCGCCATGATCAACGAATGTACCGAGCGTATACGTACATGTACTGTGTGTCGTGTATGTATTGTGTGTACGCGGGTACGCGCACTTAGTCGTACTTCCCCAATATGTCCGAGGACAATGCTTTGTGTTTCCTATTGTTCCTTTAATATAACCAACCCCCATAGACTAAGCACGTATCCTTACGTTCGAGGACCGATTTCAACAAAAGACTCTACGTTAGGAACTGAAAGGTTTCTTTGTGTTTCCTTTATTCTCTTGTCCTCGGAGATATATACTGTGCACGTACACGCACACATATATGTACAGTGTATGCATGTATATACGCGCAAACAACTTGCGAAAGTTTGAACGGAGCTTGGTAGTTTGACCTTTCTTTGAAAGGTCATTACGTCATTTTTTTTTCTATAGCAACAGTACTATTTTTATATTGCATCTGAAAGGGGAACTCTCAAGCTAAACGCTTATATGACTATAGAGGTCGCTGTTCATATGGGTCTGTATGATACAGCGCGACAAAAAAGGGACCGATTTCGGGGCGGTTTCAGGCGGAATGAGGAGTAATAGGCCGGGCGGTTTTGGGCGCAACAAGGACTAAAGGGTTAAATATTGGCATTGGCAATATTGAAATGATGATTGCAGCCAATTTTACCAAAGTGATTGGAATTCTGCCAATTGCAAGCTGTGTTTACTTTTAAGTGACTAGCGCATAGGGATAAATATTATGTTCTTACATGTACCTCCTGGCCCTTTGTTGCCACATGGCTAATTCATCTGGTTCCTTACTTCCATTTACTGAGTATTATGTGCTTCACTATCATGGGAAAGACTACTCAGAAAAGTTCGGTAAAAATTGGTCTGCTTTGTTGTGCTACATGTGTACACATTTACATGCATATCATGTACATGTAGGGCAGCAAAACTGTCATACAAAACATACACGTATGCAGGGTTGTCAAAAGGGCTTGGCTACATTTGTGTATCATGCCAGTGAGTGAGAGGACAAATGTGGTCTTGTACTGCAGCACTGATGATCTCAACTCCTTCCAATTCCTCCATAAATCATAAATGAATGTTCCACAGTGTTTGATAGCACTGTATAACTTCACGAAATGAACAAAATTGAGGTTGGCAACTCACAGCTGAGGACTGGTTAATGTCTTTACTGGTCAAGGTCTTTTTATTGTACTCCGTTGTTCCAATTCCTTTCCACATAAATATATGTACCTTGCATCTGATGAGCTTCTGTTTGAGACAACTCCATTATTACCAGGAGATACACCCATGACGACATCCATAGCAACCAAGATAACCTGCTACCCATCCTTCATTCAGTTACAGCTTCTTCTCTGTATCAAAATCCTGCCAAAAGTCACACAATTGGTTAGTTTATTTAATTATACAAAAAACCTGATTGGTTATCTAGTCTGCTTGGACTCATTAAATAAATAAGGGAATAAATATGTGCTGGGCCGGTTTTAAACAAGTACGTTGATAATGTCGAAGGCGAGGGTCATTATCAGCATCCCGGCCCCAAGGCAGTTTTAAACGTACTTGTTTAAAACCGGCCCAGCACATATTTATACCTTTTTGTATAATTCAGCAAAAACCTCCAAATTTTTTTACATTTTCAATGATTTTGTTTAATTTCTTTTTACCTTGGATTGTAAAACACACTTTTAGCTATATAACGGTTCGTGCCTCACGAAATTGATGTGCGCATGGCGAACGGCGTGATGTGGTGCAGAATGCAGCAGTGCCGGTGTAGTGTGAAACCAGATTTCATAGTAATCTAAATTTTGTGTGACACTGGAAAAATGTTTAAAATCGGTTGGTGTTTATCAGCCGTTTCAAACCACCCACGTGACGGGCTCTCAACCAATAGGAACGGGTAAAATGTCTTAGGTATTTATGAATGAACATTAAAGAGTTGTTTTTCTTGTTCAATCACCATGTCCCCCTGGGCATTTTTACTAGGAATTGTCAACCTGTCAAAATCCACTACTGTGCAGTATGATACCTACCTATCAAATTTCAACACAACTTGCTGTTGGACTTTGTAAGGCTTGGGGTTAGGGTTATTAATATTGATAAATGATACCAAAATGAAACAATTCGTTGTTTGTGACATCCAATGAACTATCAATGTTTGTGACACATTTTTCAATTTCTGCGAAAATTCTCCATGATGAGATATATTAAAGAAACTCAGACATGCCAAGCTTAAATTTACAAGGCAAGTAGTTTGCATCAAAGAACATTTCAAGAAAACTTGGGGAATGTCTAAACATAAACTGCGAAACCAATTCCCCTATACAAATGTAGCAAAAAGTCATCAGTACGTGTAAGAATGACATTGGCAAGTACTACATGGAGCCTAGTCTTGCAGAAACCAAGTTAGAAACTGCTGGACACCACAGTACAGTGCCCCCTTTGACCCTCTTCAGTGTGTTTAACCCAAGCACCATTCCATGGGGCTCGAATTTTAGGTAAAAAGCCACTGCATACATGTACATGTAGCTGGGCCAGTAGCTCTAAAATTTTACTAAACTGGAAGGTATTTCACAAGACCAATGGTCAAAATAAGAAATGTAAATTCCACACAAACAAGCTTTTTCTTTGCTGATATTTTTTGGGGGGAGGGGCTTTGAAATGAAACAAGGTGATCCGTGGATCACACGTGTCACCTTTTTTTTGGTCACTGCATCGCATTTGCAACTTTTCAAATGAGAGAAATTTTACATGTTCAGCCCATTTTACAACTTTACCTCAGATGATCTTTGACCTGGTATGTGACCTTTGACCTCACTACCATATGACGGGTCCCATGTTACATGTATAACCCACATTTGGTTCCAATTGGACTTCAAATTTTCAAATGGGGCCAATTTTACATGTTCAGCCCATTTTAAAACTTGACCTCATTTGACCTTTGACCTCATTAAAATATGAAGGTTCCCATTTTACAGGTTCCACATTTGGTTCCAATTGGACTTCAACTTTTTAAATGAGAGCAAAAACTTAACCTAATTTTTTTTACATACATGTACCGGTACCTGCATACGGTCACACTGTCACATGGACAGCACATGTAAGTGCCCCCAAAACAATTGTTTAGGCGACACAAAAATGTGCAATTTAAAATGAGAAAAAACCTTTCAAAATCAAAGTCGCAAAAGAGGAAAACACAACACTTGTTAGGCTATGTTTTAACAACGTCCGTCCAAATGAACAGGATTCACACTACATGTACAATTTACAACACCGGATTTTATGTTAGGAATTCATTGATTAAAATGTACAAAATTAATTTCAACTGGAGGTTATGCATCTCTTGTGGTAACAGACGCATGGCTTTTCCGTTTTTTAATTTTATTCAGCATAAAAGTTGTTAAGGGTATTGTCTTTGATGAGTTTTCTAATAAGATCTGTGATTATTTCATGACCCAAATTTCTTACTTCAAACTTGACCTTTAAGTTCATGTTACGTGACCCATGATGATGTTATAACGACAGCACTTCTCAAAGCAAATTTGCAACGTGATCTTGGCCTGTGTCAAGATTGGAGTCAATTGGATCAATGACAATGTAAAATTGGAGAGTACAATGAATTCACAGAAAATCAGCCAATGACGTCATCATAACGGCACTTCAAATTTTACATGCTATAGTGACAATACCTACTGGCCCACCAATTTTCATGACGATCGAACCTACCCTTATACATGCTTAAAAAAAGCACATTTTTGATGACGTCATGACGTCACACATTTTCCATGTAAGTATTTATAACCTAACAAACCTATTTCAAAAAGAATTGCGGAATAAGCATGTTCCGTTGATGAGATATGAATTAAAGGTTCAAAAAACAAAAAATTCTATAAAATCAGATGACGTCATTATGACGTCACAATAATTTTCATCTATAACTCATGCTGGCCTACCAACGTACCAACTTTGAACTCAATCGGACCTACGGTCCTCTAGGCATACAAAATGTATGCACTTCAAAGATGCACCTTTAAAATGACGTCACGTGACCTATGATGAGGTCATCACGACAGCACTTTTTAAAACAAACATTTGCATCGTGGTCACGATTGGAGTCAATCTGATCACTGACAGTGTACGATTTTTAGAGTACATTAAAATTTCAAAAATCAGCCGATGACGTCACGATGTATTATTGGATTTTGCACTATCTACCTACCCACCAAGTTTTTACCATGATCGGCCCTACCCTTATACATCTACGAAAAAAGCATATTTTTTATGACATCACACATTTTTCACAAATGTAAGGGCTATGACCTAACAAACCTATTACAAAAAGAATTTCAAAATAAGCTTGTTCCGTTGACGAGATATGGCTTAACCCTCCAGGGCATTTTGGCTAAAAACCCTGCTAGACGCATCAGATTGCATACTTTGTCACATTGACTTGTGTGCAGAGTGCAGCAAAGTGAAGCTGTCACCACAGATGCACTGTGCTGCATCTGGCAGGGTAAGGGTTAAAGGTTCAAAAACTTAAAAATTACTATATATTCATATGATGACGTCATCATGACATCACATGAATTTTCATCTATAAAACGAGCTGGCCTACCAACATACTAATTTTGAACACAATCGGACCTACGGTTCTCTAGATCGTGCACACAAAATCGCAAAACGCTCAGGCTCACAGATCGATTGGGACTCTTACAAAAAGCTGCGGAACAATGTAACTAATAAAATCCGCACTAAGAAGAGCGAATACTATACATCAGCCATAGAAGAAAATAAAAGCAATTCATCTATGCTATGGAAAAAACTAAAGGAGGTACTTCCTAAAAAACAGAAAATTGCTCCAAATTCTATCACTTCCCCAAATGGAGAAAATATTGACGATCCCACTGACATTGCTGATACATTAAATGAACACTTTTCTACAATAGGAAAACGTACAGCTACAAATTGCCCATCGGGCGAACTTGAAAACAATGATACCTACGCCTCTATCGTTGATTCTCTACATGAACTTGAAGAATGCACTGTACCTAATATTACAGAAGAGTTCGTTCAAAAGCAAATATCATCCATGTCGGTTGGGAAAGCAACAGGTCCGGATGGCATCAGTGTTAAAATGATTAAAATTGCTTCCCCTTATATTACTAAATCTTTAACTTATATTTTTAACCTCTCCATAACATGCGAGCAATACCCTAAGGATTGGAAACACGCCTTGGTAACACCAATTCACAAGGGAGGAGATAAATGTAGTACAGGTAATTATCGGCCTATTTCTATACTGCCAATTATCTCTAAGATTCTAGAAAGATGGGTGCACTCGGCAGTATATAGCTACCTCGATGATAACAATTTGATACCTAGTTGCCAATCGGGATTTAGACCCTTGCACTCAACTGAAAGCACTCTACACGATTTAACAAACAAGTGTTTTGAGGCTATGGAGCAAGGTGAAGTTACAGGTAGCGTGTTCATAGATCTTAGTAAAGCTTTTGATTGTGTGGATCATGTAATCCTACTAGGCAAATTGAAGAAGCTGAATTTGTCATCTTCTGGAATTAATTGGTTTAAGTCGTACCTGGGCGGTCGTAGTCAGTCTGTAAATATTAAGGGCACAATATCGAAGGTCTTGCCCATAGACATAGGCGTTCCACAAGGGTCGATCTTAGGGCCACTTTTATTCATTGTTTATAGTAGTGATTTTCCATCCTGTATACCCCAAAATTGCAACTTATTTATGTATGCAGATGACTCCACGTTAACTTGTAGCTCCTCTAGTATTAACGAAATAGAAAGGAACTTGAATGTAGCTCTTGCTAGTATTCACAACTGGTGCCAAAGAAACAAACTAGCATTAAATGCCAACAAAACCAAATGTATGCTTATTGGTTCAAGGCAGAAAATATCCAACGTCGACCTAAACGTGTGCATTGCTGATAAGGTTATCGAAAAAGTGAAATCTTGTAAATGCTTGGGTGTAGTTGTTGATGAAACATTAAGTTGGGGTACACATGTTGAATACGTAAGGAAGACTGTTTCGTCTAAATTGGGTGTGTTAAACAGAATTCGTGATTACGTTCCCCAAAGCAGCCTGCACACACTCTTTGTAAGTTTAGTTATGCCATCTTTAGAGTATTGCTGTACGGTGTGGGGAGGAAGGTACATATCTCACGACAATACCCTCAACAAATGTCTAAAAAGAGCAGCACGGATAATCCTTAAATGTACCTCCCTCACCCCCTCAGCTGATATGTTTGCCAGACTAAATTGGATTCCTTTTAAAGAAAGAGTTCAGTTCAAAAAGGCTATCTTTGTTTTCAAAAGCCTTAACAAAATGACTCCTTTGTACATGACAAATCTGTTTACACCACTTACAGTGATTCGTGAAACACGACAATCGACCCAAATGGCACTGAAAGTTCCTTTCGCCAAAAAGGAATGCTACGTGACAAGTTTCGCTGTGAGTGGTGCCAGTATATGGAATAATCTGCCTGAACAAATGAGAACCATAAACTCTTTAAGAACATTTAAATCGGAGCTACGTAAAGCCATCTATCAGTGATATTTCTGTATAATTTACGCTGAACTGCGGAGTTATAAACTTGGTTGCCAAAATACTTTGGAACCGGATGGGAATTTCCCCTTGTTTTTCACCCTAAAAGGGTTTTTTTTTTCGCGGGTTTTTTGCCCATCCCGTAAATCAGCAATAGGCTTCTACTGGAGAGTTGAAAAGTTAACCGAAGATATATTTATTTGTGTAAACATTATTGTATTTGTTTAAATACTTTGTATGAATGTGTAAATATTCAATTTTAACTAATAATATGCAGGGCCCCAATGGAAACCAGTTTTAAACTGTTTGGGCACACCCTGGGTAAAGAAATGTAATAAATAAATAAATATAAGCCTTTAAGATGACGTCACGTGGGTAATGATGACGTCATTATGACGGGACTTGTCAAAGCAAACATTTGCAACGTGGTCTTGGCCTGCGTTAAGATTGGAGTCAATCTGATTTAATGAGAGTGTAACATTTTGAGAGTAGAATGAAATTTTAAACATTTAAAATTCAAAGAAAATCAGCCGATGGTTTCATCATGACGTCACTTCGGATTTTATATGCTAGATAGAATATCTACCTACCGGTAATTTTTTTTGTGAAGTACAACCTCGTCGGAGACTATCATCATTGAAAGCAAGTTCACATCTTTTTCCACTTTCAAATTACAAGGCACTTCCGGTTTCAACCGGAAGGAAGGGTCACATGATTTTGCAGGTGATATCAAAAATGAAGACCCTGGATTATTTTATCAATTCCCATAAAACGCAAAATCAGATCTCTCACGGTTGATTTTAAATTGTTTTTTAAAGATTAAATCTAGAAATCTTTGATTGCTTGTACATTGTAATCTGAGACGAAACCGAGATATTATTGCTAATTGTAACAGAAGTAGGGCACATGTGAATCAAAGGGAGATATCCCCTGTTAGGGTTGAATCTCCTCTTTAAAATGACACCCTGATCATATCATTACATTCACGGTTGACTGAGCAGTGACCAATTTTATGAAAGGGTCTATTTAGGGAATTGCGCCACTTTTTAATTGTGGTTTTTGTGGTGTCATTTGTCACAGAGTGAAAGGCTATGGTTGCCAATCAAGCCAGGTGGGGAAAAAAGAGATTTCACCATGTAAACTTAATAACATTTATTGCGCAGCATTTATTTATATAATGAAACATGCCCCTCAACATGTCCTCCGTTTTCCCCAGACACAAATCTGAGCACGGCGTCGCATGCCCATCACTGCCAAGCGAATCACACCAGGTTGCCCGCATAGGATGTCGACTTCTCGGACAATCCGCTCCCTCAAGTCTTGAATATTCTGTGGTGGCGTAACAAAGACCTTGTCGTTCAAATAACCCCAGAGAAAGAAATCGCATGGGGTTAGATCCGGGGATCTCGGGGGCCATTCCACGTTGTGGTTCAGAGCAATGATTCTTTCTCCAAACAGTTCCGCCAATCGCTCTCGTACGATGATGCGGCGATGAGCAGGTGCCCCGTCTTGGGCCCACCACAACCGACGAAAAATGCCTCCTTGCTGTCTTTTGAAATGTTGCTCTAACTGGGGTACAATCAAGTCATTGATCATTTGAAGATAGCCTTCTCCATTCAAATTTCCTTCAAAAGAGTAAGGACCAAACAGAATCCCATTCCCAGAAAGTCCAATCCACAGTGATAATTTCTCACGATTCAAACTTTTGTCAAAAGTGAAATCCGCCGGTGGATGATGCAATGGTGCGTACTGGCGGACGTTCTGCGTGTTCACGGCTCCGTTCATGCAGAAGGCAGCCTCATCTCCGATGATGAGATTTTCCCAAAATCTGTTTGGACGGTCAAGTATCCATTGGCAAAACCTAAGACGCCTCGGAAGATTACCAGGAAGCAGTTGATGTCGTCTCACAATTCTGTAAGGGTACCACCTGACATCCAGCCTCACAATTCTGTTGAATGTGGTTGGGGGCAGTCCTAGACCATTTCGTCTCTGGCTGATGCGTTCTCCCTGTTGCAGGGCCTCCTGGACCGCATTGATGTTTTCGGGTGAGCACCCAGTTCTTCGTCACCCAGATCTTCCCTTGTTTAAGTTTAAGCTGGTTCCCTCACGTGGAAAGTTTTTAGCAAAAGCATCTGCCACTTGCTGAAGGCTCCCTGTCTCCAACTACTTCGACACAACAAAAACTCGCTGTTCTTTTGTAAGCTGCATTATTATGTACATGTACGCCTGAATGTGTTTTAAGAAACTGCAAGCTTCTCCTCACCCACTTGTTAATTTTAAGAAGGTTATGTAATGGTTAAGGCCAATGAATGCCACTAAAGAAAGTGGCGCAATTCTCTAAATAGACCCTTTCATAAAATTGGTCACTGCTTAGTCAACCGTGAATGTAATGATATGATCAGGGTGTCATTTTAAAGAGAAGATTCAACCCTAACAGAGGATATCTCCCTTTGATTCACATGTGTCCTACTTCTGTTACAATTAGCAATAATATCTCGGTTTCGTTTTTTGGTATCCACCCTGTATATTAATATCCAGGACCCAACAAACTTATTACAAAAGCAATTTTGAAATTATCATTTTCTGTTCATGAGACATTGCTTAAAGGTCCAAATTAAAAAAATTTCTACAAAGTCATTGATGACATCATCACGACAGTATAAATTGTGAAAGCAAACACTTGCGACATTGTCTTGGCCTGTGAAGATTGGAGTCAATCGGATCAATGACAATGAAAATGTTGAGAGTACAATGAAATTAGAAAAATTCAAAAATTCATAGAAAAATCAGCCGATGACGTCATCATGACGTCACTTCAGAATTTGCTTGCTAGTGACAATATCTGCCCACAGACCAATTTTTGTGACGATCGGACCTACCCTTATATGTGTTTCAAAAAAGTATATTTTTGATGACGTCATCATGACGTCACACAATGTTCACATTTACATGTACCGTAATTTTCGGAATATAGGCCGCGCGGAGTATAAGCCGCAGCACGCAAAAATTTGCAAATTAAGATTTAAAGTTGGTGTATTAGCCGCACCGGCGTATAAACCGCACCGCGGCGCTGACGACCAACCACAAAAGTCATCGTGCTGCATAGCGCTAGTTCCACTACACATGCAATCCTAAAGTGTAAGCAGCGCGCGAACGAGATAGGGCTCCGTGCAAAGAAACGGCGGAAAGAAAAGGCGAGTTGGGGGCAATATCGCCATCGACGCCATCTTACCTGACTTTAAGTGTCTGGTTCCCGCTATGACATTCTTATTGAAAACGCAATTATCGAGAGTCGGCAAACAGACAAAGCAATCCCACCACTGGTACGAGTATCAAATAAACGAGGAGCGCGCGCGGTGCGTAATACCAGCGACGTACCGCCTTGCTGTGTGGACAGCGCCCTCATTCGATGCGCACGGAGCCCAATAAACTTTCATAAGTCCTCGAAATTACCAATTTTGACGGGCTCGACGAGTGTCCTGGGCGATGGGGGCCGCGCGGCAGTTCTTGTTTTGTTTTTTTGACGGCGCGGGGGATAGAAAAAAAATGACAACTTTAACCACTAATTATCTTAGCTCAACGGTCACCAATTGACCAGTGAAATAATAAACAACATGGATTACACAACGATAAAACAGACAAAAACGAACAGACGCACCACACGATTTGTGAGGTGTGAACGGTACTTACGGTACATTTGCAAGTCTATTCGGTCCCTCTGGACTGGTTTCCTATATTTCCAACACGTGATTAGAGCGAACGTAAACGGCAACCAGGGTTCGAAATTCTTAATCTGGGGGCCAAGGCCATTTTGGCCTTAGTGACGAAATATTTTTCTGGGGCACCAAGGCCAATGACAAAAAAATATAAGGGCACGAAGGCCAGATAAAGGTCTTGCTTGTATACTGGTGTATTTGTACAATTAGTCTCTCACGGCAGTGAGCGAAACTTGGAAGGTGCCAAGAAACAATGAAAACTGGGCTTACGGCTTGCGTATTTGTTATTTTAACCACTTAGAAAGTAAAGAGTAAGGAATGCGTAGCACTGTTCAATACGTTGCTTTAATATCCTGCAGCACACCCACCGATCAATATTAATAAAAAATGATTCATATTAATAATAACATTGAGTTTGTCGCGGTTTTTCTTTTGCTAGTCAATTTTATCACATTGCTAATCAAATGACAATATGATTAGCATAATTGGCTAATCATTTTTTGTTCTTATTTCCATCACTGCCTGAACTTGTAAGTTGTATAGTCATGGAGGAAACACGGCCCGTGCCGGGCATGCCGCGCGACGGCATGAGTAATTTCACCGTGCGTTGCGCGCCATCTTCACCGGCCACGTTGCGTTCAAGCCCCGCACGGGCCATTCGGGAAATCACGGTGCGCTGTATATCAATGGCGGAAAAAGCGTCAACATTGTCAATCTCTTTTTCTGTCACAGTAAAAATGAGTTTGGTTCCGTGGGGCAGAAATGAGTTTAATCATGAATCATGTCATTCTTGCACTTAATAGCCGACTTGTCGAGTTCAATTTGTCTGGAACGTTTTAATTATTTAAGCGATGCGAGGCATAATTGTCGAATAAATCGCAAACAGAAAACGCTTCGGTTTCCACGTGTCCGAGTCATCAATGGCACGTACATCGCAGCACACATGCACCAGTACATGCACAATCGTTTGCACGAGGAGAGTTCGTTGTTAAGTTGAACAGGCAACGCTACTCCCTCTGGACCATCGCTAAACCGCACACATGGCTTAGCCGGCTTTGGGGGGTTCAGGTTACTGTAGTAAGAGCTACCTGGCTAAAGCTAGCCGCGCATTCGGCCGCGGATTCAGAGCTTGTTTTTAGGCTATGACTGGTTCTCGCCCCAGTGAGAAAGAAGAAAAATAATGCACGGACGGGAACCAGTCTGCTTGGGGAATCGAGGTTTTGTGAAGGTTTTTACATGGGGCACACGGCCCGTGCTAGCTTGCGCGATCGTTCATCACACGCACGGGCGCGGCAATTACCAGCGCGATCGAAAAGCGCCGTTTTGAAGGATCCGGCAACGGTTTGGTACTGAAAAATTGAGGGCTTTGTTCGGCAAGAAGGGCACAACGGCCAAAGTATTAATGGGGTACAGCACAACTGGCCGTGAATAGTGCATTTTTACAAGGGGCATCACAGCAACTAAAATAATATCGATGGCACTGGCCGTCGTGAATTTCGAACCTTGTGTGACTGATTTTATTCTTCAAATGTTGCCGAATAAGCCGCCCTGAATATAAGCCGCAGAGACATTTTTCAGCGTGAGAATCAACGTATAAGCCGCGGCCTATATTCCGAAAATTACGGTATGTATGATCTAACAAACATATTGCAAAAAGAATTTCGAAATTAGCATGTTCTGTTGTCGAGATATGGCGTAAAGGTTCAAAAAGTAAACAAATTACTATAAAATGACGTCACATCAATTTTTATCTATAACACAAGCCGATCTACCAACAAACCAAGTTTCAGCTCAATCGGACCTACGGTTCTCTAAATATGGGTCATTCAAAAATGCACCTTTAAGATCACGTCACGTGACACGTGATGACGTCATCATGACGTCAGAGTAATATGCACGAGTTCAGTACAGGGTCTCAGTCTATGCAAACTTTCATTAACCCTAACCTGCCACTTTGCTGCACTCTCCACACAAGTCAATGTGACAAAGTATGCAATATAATGCGTCTGGCAGGGTTTCTAGCCAAAATGCCCTGGAGGGTCAGGGTTAAGATAGAAGTCTGTTTAAGGGCAAAAGTAACGGGTGGAATTAAACATGTGCATTGTCTTTGGCATTTTTGATAGAAGAATTAGAAACTAGACGTGTTGTCTGTCCATGACAGAGCAACAGGCTTTTCCGCGTAATTTTTATGACGTCAATTTAGACTGCATACTAATGACAACACATACCAACCCATCACATTTCATGACAATATGTGTTTCACAAAAATCGCGCTTTTGATGGCGTCATCATGACTTCACACATTTGTTTCACTTTTATATATTAATATCCATGACCCAACAAACTTATTACAAAAAGAATGTTAAAATTAGCATTTTCTGTTAATGAGATATGGCTTAAAGGTAAATTTTTTTTTTAAATACTAAAAGTGTGACCTTTAATACCCTAAATTGTGCACATTTAATATCCTAAAGTATGCACCTTTAAGATGATTTCACATGACCCATGATGACGTCATCACGACGGTAATTGTGAAAGCAAACATTTGCAACGTGGTCTTGGCCTGTGTCAAGATTGGAGTGTCTGATCAATGACAATGGAAAATTTGGAGAGTACAATGAAATTTGAAACATTTAAAAATTTATAGAAAAATCAGCCGATGACGTCATCATGACATCACTTCGGAATTTGCATGCTAGTGACAATATCTGCCTATAGTCACCAATATTCGTGACGATCGGACCTACCCTTATATGTGTTTCAAAACAGCACATTTTTTATGACGTCACCATTACGTCACACATTTTTCACATTTATATGTAAGTATGTATGATCTAACAAACCTATTACAAAAGAATTTCGAAATTAGCATGGTTTGTTGTCAAGATATGGCTTAAAGGTTCAAAAACTGAAAAATTACTATAAAATCGTATGATGATGTCATTATGATGATGTCATTATGAGTATGACGTCACATCAATTTTCATCTAAAACACAAGCCGGTCTAACAACAAACCAATCTTGAGCTCAATCGCACATACATGTACAGTTCTCTACATATGGGCCCTTCAAAAATGCACTTTTAAGATGACGTCACGTGACACGTGACACGTGATGACGTCAGAGTAATATGCACGAGTTGGGTATGGAGTCTCGGTCTATGGAAACTTTCATTAAGATAGAAGTGTGTTTAACCCTTTGAGTACATGTACGGTTATCGTAGTAAGGCATCGGGGTGCCGGGGCGGCCTGTGCAGCCAAGCGAAACGGCCACAATGTGCTTGTGCAGTCAAGCGTAACATACACAAGAATCTAACAATGGATTGAAACTGCACAAATAGCGGCAAATGGCGTCATCCGGCCTGGTGCCACTGGGTTGTTTTTTTGCGCCATTTGGCGTCATTCATACGCAAGGGGTTATGGCAAAAGTCACGTCCGGAATTAAACATGTGTACGGCAATTTGAAACATTTAAAAATTCGTAGAAAATCAGCCGATGACGTCATGACGTCATGATGTCATGACGTCACTTCGGATTTTGCATGCTGATGACAATATCTTCCTACCCACCAATTTTCGTGATGATCGGATGTACCGGTACCCTTATATTCCTATGTGTTTACAAAATGTATATATGTAAGGGGTCATTCAAAATTTTCAATGTTTTCAAATTTCGGATTTTGTTTCGAAAATGTGGGTGGGTGGGTGGTTGGGTCAAGGTAAATTATTAAAAATCAAAATTTACTTTTTAATAAAAAAAAAGGAAAATTAAAAGAAATGCTCTTTTGACTTGCCAATTCCACTCCCGCATTTCGATTCGTTTGTTTTTCCAACCCAGGCTATACCCATACGGCCTATGCGTAGTCTTAGACGTTGTATCATCCGTTGTTCAACAGAGTGGTTATTCTATACTTCATCATAGACTGTTACTTTTTGGCATTTGGCACAGCACTGCCGTACCAGGCTGCACATTATTGATCAAATATAAAAGCATGAAGGAAGAAACATCATCTTATAACGACTGCCATCGTCTTTGCTCTAAATGTACAATTAAAGCGTAGCAAGAATTCCTCTTTTTCGCCAAAAACACTTAGTTGGCAAATGCTTTATGTAATATCCTTCAAACATTCATGAAGTAACGTTTGTATACATGTATATACATGTATATAATCACACTACATTTTTTGAATATTTGAAATGCAAATTATAAGGATCTCAAGAGTAAAATTCTATAGACCTATTTAAATTCTCCCTAAGTCATGCATCAAATTATACCCAATCGAGTACGCACTATAGACTGGTTCCCGTCTCTACTGGTATCACTTAAATACCGCAGCAGAGACGGGAACAGTGCTAATAAGCATACGCGGTGCTTGCGCGTTGCGAAGCCCTGGGAAAACGATACGCGTACATGCGTGATTTTTACATGAATGTCAACTTCAAAAGGAGTATTGGGTGGCTTACTAGCTTTAACTTCAAGAATTTTTGAAGTTGTTGAAAAAAATGTTCTTGTGACTTGAATTGAAAAAAAATGACTAGGTAAAAAGTTGGCTGCAAATTAACACTGGCCGCCACGTACATGTAGGTATAGTGGACCATTCCTCCAAGCTCCATATGGGTGGACGATCTGTGACAGAGAGCTTTGGCGCTGTTAAGTTTTTTTTAAAGTTGTTTAGGCCTACACGTTTGTACATTAGGATTTTAATATCGCTAACCTTTCACAATATTTTTACCAAGCCGTAATTTGTAGACGATTTCGTCGCCATATCGGCGATATAGCGGGGGAAAAAATCAGTATCGCCAGCGTTAGCTAGGTCAGAAGCTGATTATGAAACACTAGAAGTCATCAGGGCACGTGTTCAAGTGGGGGAGATCCACAGCTGCAACACGATGTCATGAAACTCGTCAATTTATTATTTTCAAAGTGAACAAAGAACCTGGCAGGACCGGGATTCGAACCTCCGACCTCCGGGTTACCGTACCGGTGCTCCACCAACTGAGCTATCTTGCCCTATGTTGGCGGTCTCCAAAATTGTCAGTATCTTCATTCGGGTGGGCGCTAGTCAGAAGTCACAAACCCAGAATGCCGTATAGCTAGGGATCACACCAAATTTTTCGATACAACCTGGGAAGCGACATTGTGGGGATCACTTAATGAGGATACGACTTTTTAACTTATAATTTGGCAAACAATCCACAAGGGAAACTGACTAGGTAAATTTGAATACATTTGAATACATTTGAATAAATTCAAAATTTTAAAACATTGAACATTTTGAATGGCCCCTAAGTAGGCCTATGCATGATCTAACAAACATATTTTAAATTGTTTTTCTCGAAATTAGCATGTTTTATTGTCGAGATATGGCCTATGGGTTCAAAAGTTTTAAATTGTTTGTGAAGCTATAAACCTAAAGTCTACAGCAATCCCTAATTATAACGTACATGTACCTTGCGATACGCCAGACGATCAGACGGATCCCGTGGAGAAGGGGGGTTTAAACCGTTCGGAAGAGTGCCTGTTGATGAGCCTGATGACCAGTTACAAGATCCAATCACTGCCAAGCTCGGCACGAGGGGATACAAGAGTTAATAGACACGGAGATGACGACAACAGAAAAGACGAACGAACCAGAGTTTATTTGCCAGGAAATTGGAAAAATGATATTCATTACTAGTAAAATAGAATTATCGAAGAATATTAACATCAGAATTTGCAACTACCTTATTATAAAATTTAAAAAAATAAAAAATTAATAATTTGGGTATAGTTTAAGTAAAGGAAGAGACCATTGTCGTTTATATTCGACGTGTAAGGGCGCATTAATGATAAAATTAAATAGTAAAGATAAAAAAGACATGAAAATAATTATAAATGGTTCAAAAAGAAAAGTAGCAACATCGAATGGTCGTGCGAACGTCAACGAAAAAGACTTAAATGAAAATATTTACAACCGAAATATATTAGCTAAAGTAAGCACTGATTAAATTTTAAACCTAAATGAAGATAGACAATAACTAATGCATACTAATTCTCAAGTCTGGCTAACTTAACGTAAAAATGCTTAGAGAAGACTGATCTTTATCCCTAACCCTCCAGGGTATTTTGGCTAGAAACCCTGCCAGACGCATCAGATTGCATACTTTGTCACATTGACTTGTGTGCAGAGTGCAGCAAAGTCAAGCTGTCACCACAGATGCACTGTGCTGCGTCTGGCAGGGTTAGGGTTAAGTTTAAATTATAAGGAGGGTGTTTATAGGAAATAATTTTAAGAGAAAAATAACCATCACGGTCAGGAGTATATTCTTTTAAAGGAATTTAGGAGAGAACTAAACTTCGTGGTTAGTTTGATAATTTTAGAAGGAATTATAGGAGAAATCTAACCGTCACAGTAAGGAAGTTATATTTAAAAAGAATTTTTTGGAGAAGACTGACTTTCACGGCGAGGAGAATATTTTTTAGAAGGAATTTGTTGGAGAAGACTGACCCTCATGGCGAGGAGGATATTTTTCAGCAGGAATTTTAGGAGAAGATTGACCTTCACGGCAAGGATATTTTTTAGAAGGAAATTATGGAGAAGACTGACCCTCATGGCGAGGAGGATTTTTTTAGAAGGAATTTTTGGAGAAGACTAACCCTCATGGAGAGGAGGATAATTTTTAGAAGGAAATTTTTAGAGAAGACTAACCCTCACGGTGCGGAGGATACTTTTTAGAAGGAATTTTAGGAGAAGATTGACCTTCATGGTAGGGATATCTTTTACAAGGAATTTTTGGAGAAGATTAACCCTCACGACGAGGATATTTTTAGAAGGAATTATTGGAGAAGACTAACCCTCACGGAGAGGAGGATATTTTTAGAAGGAATTTGTGGAGAAGATTAACCCTCGCGGCGAGGAGGATATTTTTTAGAAGGAATTTTTGGAGAAGACTAACCCTCTCGGCGAGGAGGATATTTTTTAGAAGGAATTATTGGAGAAGACTAACCCTCACGGAGGAGGAGGATATTTTTAGAAGGAAATTTTTAGAGAAGACTAACCCTCACGGTGAGGGGGATATTTTTTAGAAGGAATTTTATCCAATGGCTGTTTGCTGAAATACTGACAGCGATCAGCAAACAGCCGTTGGATATCGAGCCCCGAGGCGCGCGTAGTGCCGCTGGCCGATAATCGATCGGAAAACATCGTTCATGTTCAAAAATCCGCTCCATTACTTTGTACACAGCTGGTTTGTGCATGCACCGATTTGCACACAATTTTTAATTGTTTTTTCGGGTTTAACTTGAGCATATTCTCATTTTTAGGGGATACAAAGCTGCATGAATGACTGCTCCACCCTGACGGTGAGTGTTTAGTTGATATATTCAGGGAAACGGAAGATATGGGCAAGATCTTAAACGACCCTAAGCCTAACCTACCCTATAGAATTCCTTCCATCCAGCTCTAATGGCGAATCTCACATGTCATAAGCCAAGAGCTGGAATTTTCAAGCTAGGAATAACCCATGTACGGTTCTCTAGATATGGACCCTTCAAGAACTCACCTTTAAGAAGACGTCAGAGTAATATGCACGAGTTCAGTACAGGGTGTCAGTCTATGCAAACTTTCATTAAGAACATGTACAAGTCTGTTTAAGGGCAAAAGGGACGAGCAGAAACATGTGCATTGTCTATGGCATTTTTAATAGAATAAGAAGAAGCCCAAAACAAATTCTACAAAATTGCGGAAGCCAAAACAATCTGAACAAAAAACAAGGGCTTTCCCACTGGTAGCGGAAAAGCGATTACTAACTTGGTGACAGTGACTTTAGAAAACACACAAAAAGAAGCTTGAAAAAGTTCAAAAACGTACCAGTCAAGCCATATACAACGTTACGTAAACATTCCTCCATGCGTAAACAAAGCACAACATTAGGCACCACGTGTCAGTCTGGCTCCGCTCCGTTTGCTGTGCATAATAATATAGAGCCTAGAGGCGAATCACAGACTAGCTGCTGAATCACTAAACTCTTTCCCAGATTAATTAAAACACTACTACTAACGTAGGCATTACAAATTGCTATGGCCTCGATGCAGTGTGGCCCACATGCAGTTGGAAAAAACATGAGACAGGCTTTTCAATGATGTACGGGGGAAGGTTATTCTCTTTCAAAGTTTTTCCTTTGTTTTAAGACCTAATTAATATTCATGAGTAGTTTGCATGCTACAAATCCGAGTTTAAGCTCAAATTTGAGTCCAAGATCGTCAAAATATATAATCAGATGGCGATTCCCTTTCCTCCCTTAAAATGGGTCCGACTGCAATTTTTTTATTGTTAATTGTAACATTTTTGAGCGGTTTATATAAATTCATATTATAAAAGTCGATTTTCGCATTTTAAGCCATTTTCGGCATTTGTTCAGGCGATGCTTTCCCTTTTAATACGACACCAGATTTCTATCAAACTTGTTTTAAATTATGAAAGACAAATTTTACGTACATGTATCTTACTTTGGAATAAGTTGTAACTTGGTTTCCACAGAGAAATCAATTTTTGAAGTTAGAAATTTTCGCTAAAAACGGTGTTTTTCCTATGTTTTAATGTGAGGGCGCTGTTGCCTTTGGCCTCCGATCCGTCGTCCCAAATGTTTAACACGTTTAAAAGGCGACTCCAATATTAAAGTCACAAGTTATTCGGGGCATTGGGCTACAATTTGTACAAATAGTTCCACGCCGAGGAAAGGTGCCTAAACCAAACAATCACACCCCAAACAAACAAACAAACACCACAAATGCCTACAGTAATTTAACTTACGTTAAACAAATTAACACGAAGAGAAAACGGCATTTATCGTTCTTTCTCTTCGCAACCGCATACAGTTACATCGGCATATCGCATGTGGACCGCCGCCCCCTTGCGCCCCCCACGTATAACGTGTGGTCCACCTAATTGGGCCATAGACCATGGTTGGGCGTGCATGTCTAACTCCAGTTGGGCCCATCTGTAGACTTTTTTCAAGCCTGATACATATTATTACCGCGTTCGATTACTTCCCCGCGCTTGCAAGCGCCCCCACGTACACGTACATGTACATGTACATGTTTCCAGTACATGCACTAGTGATCGATGCGCGCGATGCGGACGGCAACGGACACGACGGCAGTGTGCATGCCGTGCGCGCCGTACTTCAGATTTTTCACATGAATAATCATGAGCTTGTCTGGTCCGACCCGCGCACACATGACCCGGCCGGCCGGCAACAGTCGCATCGTGCATGTCGTGTCATTCGCTGTCAGTGCGGATCTGGGATTTTTTTCTTCACTTTTTTTGAAAATTGGAACCGCTTCAGGCGATCTTTTGCTTGGCGCACACAAGGTGAGGATGTAAATGAGGCTGAGTGGGATTTTGAGGGAAAACTGTGCAGCGGTTTTCGTGCGAACATGTCAAACATGAGTGCATGGGAATGAATTTCTTATTCTTGCTGTACTAGCCTATGGAAAAAATAGGCTTCTTTCTATGGGGTTCCTGTCGGGATTCGGGAACCCCATAGTTCCAGGGGTACTATCCCCCCCCCCCCCTTCTCCTCGGGAACCGTCTGATTGTCTGGCGTATCGCAAGGTACGTTATTGCTGTGTTTACAAACAAGACAGATGTCACAAAGCCGCGTTAATTACATCACTCGAGTAACCCGAGATCGTTCGTTTACTCTAACGTACCGCGCATGTGCAACTTTCCCCGATTTGGAGGCTAGGCACGAGTACGACCAATCAGCTTGTTCCGTCCACTTTTGGACTAATTCGCCATTAGGGTGTGTACAAACCGATAAACGAGATTCCCAAATAGTCAGTGGGCTTACGGTCGAAAATTACTTCCCATATGCAATTTCGGGTACATTCTTTGAAAAATTCAGGTATTATTCATAAAACCCCAAAGAATCCAAATCCACTTGATGCCATTTTTTTCGAACTCCAGAAAAGTGTTTTTTAGGTGATTATTTTCGAGCTGAAATGCAGACGACGAAATAGAACGGATATGATTACCCAAGTGACGACTTGCGCCTTTTTCGGAATACTCCCTATTGATACTGTATTAATGGATTCGCAATTAGGTTAAATTTCGCAAACGGTTGAATACGAGTACATTAATGGTAATCCTCACCTTTAGGACACCTATTTTTTACGAGTTCCGTTCAAAACTTACTTTTGCAGATGACTTTACAGTACCAAAGTGACTTTGGCAGGCAAAAGCAGTCTTTTCTTCTTCAGATAAACTCATGTTTGTTGTAATTGGAGTGTGGTGGCGGCCTGGCTGCATGCTCTGTTTTTGGCTCTGACTTCTGGAGTCTTCCTCACCAGTTCTAGCCATTTGCCTGTCATCAATCATGTATCAGATGAAAGGGCTTTTTATGCTGATTCTACTGGTGTGTTTACCTGCAACATTTGGGGAACCAAAAGCAAGTTTTGGTGTAATTTTGCCAGCAAGTTTGCTGATAAATCTGAGTGGATTCAGCTACAGTTCACACCATGCATTCATGCAAGCTGCACCATTGGATCACTGCTTCAGTGCCTCCATTGTGATCACCATCACTGCCTTTGTCCTGATGATGCCAGCCTCTGTCCTGATGATGCCAGCCTTTGTCCCGATGATGCCAGCCTTTGTTCCCTGCCTACCAAGCCTATTTGTCAAGATAAAGTACTTATCCTCAAGCCCCACCATTTAAACTTTGATTCCTGGACAAAACTTCCCAACAAATTTGACATTTTTCTGTCACCAAGGCACCAGCAAGTAACTGCAAGATTCTCCACTGACTCACAGCCTCAGCTACTAGTACTTCTAGCATGTGATCATCATGTCATTCGCCATCATGTACCTGCTAGCACTTCCACCATCAACGCTTGCCGTCGTAGAAGATTTGGTAAATGCCCGATCACATACTACCCCAACTCAACCTCATCTTTTCAAGTTCAACTTTCTGGTGATGTTCACCCAAATCCCGGCCCTGACGGTTCAACATCACCCAAGTCTTCTGACAACAGTACAGAACTGCAACGCTCAAAAATCAATTGTGTATTATTTAATGCTAGAAGCCTTGTCAATAAGCTTGTCTTGTTTCAATCGGAAATGCTTGTTAACAACATTGATATTGCCTTTGTAACTGAATCCTGGCTAGACCCAACTGTTCTTGATGGTGAATTTAACCTGAATCCTCAATACTCAATGTTTAGAAAAGACCGTAACAGACATGGCGGTGGTATATTTGTTGCTGTATCAAATCACCTAAAACCTTCACGCTGTTGTAAATTTGAACACCCTGATCTTGAATTGTTGTGGGTCGAAATATCTTGTAATCGAGGTACCATTCTATTAGGGTGTTTATACAGACCACCAAATGCTAACTCCAAATTCTTTGATTATTATGAAACTGTACTGGAATCGATTTTACCTTTTGCCCATAACTACCTTGCCATAGCATTATTAGGTGATTTCAATATCGATGTAAACACCACTGTTCCTAACGTACAACGACTAAATGTTATTTCCAACGTACTTAACTTCAACCAACTGGTAGAGTTTATAACTCGTCCTCATCATTCTAATGTAGATAACTCTGGTTCCACAATTGATCTATTGTTCACTAACCGACCAGATTTATTCATTGATACTCGGGCTTTACCTGGCTTAGGTAACAGTGATCATTATGGTATTGGTTTTAGAATTCATACAAGTCATACTGTCAAAACGATCACTCGAATGTTCTATCAGTACAACAAGGCTGATATTAGTGAGCTCTGTAACACATTGAACTGTGTTCCTTGGGACACATGCTTTTCGCCAGGATTTGATGCTGATGAAGTCTGGGACAGATTTAAAGACTTACTGTTTGCAGCGATTAAGGATGTCGTGCCCATGGCCAGACAAAAAGGAAAAAAACGGAGTCCTTGGATCACTAGTGAAGTCGTTCAACTCAGCCGGAAAAAGCAACGAGCCTTCAAAGCTGCAAAACGTAATCCCACAAATACTTACCTGTGGGAAAAGTACAAGTTCATACGTAATAAGGTTAAATATATTACTGCTCAGTCCTACCACAAATTTGTAAACGACCTCTGCCTCAACTGCTCCAACAATCCCAAGAAATTCTGGTCTTTTGTTAGTGGCCAAAGAAAGAAAAGCTGTCCTAGCAACTTTCATAATGGCGACCCTGATTCTGCAATCACTGAGAATCTTGATATTGCAGACAACTTCAACCGGATCTTCCAAAGTAACTTCACCCGGGACACTCACTCCTATTCAACTCCTCAATCCTGCAACCATTCCCCTTCGGAGTTTAGACTAACGACCATCGTTGTGACGCCATTCGAAGTGAGGAAACTATTGAACAATTTGGACATTCACAAGTCTGCAGGACCCGACGAGATTTCTCCACTGTTTTTGAGCATTGCCAGTGACAGCTTAGCTACACCACTGACAAATTTGTTCAACTTTTTTCTTTCCTCCGGCAATATTCCTAATGAGTGGAAACTTGCTCATGTTGTACCTCTCTTCAAATCTGGTGATCCACGTAACATGTGCAATTATAGACCGATTTCTCTTTGCTCCGTAGTTGGTAAGACATTAGAAAAAATCGTAAGCAATCACCTTGTAAATCATATTTGTAGACGAGGCATAGTTAGTGATGCTCAACATGGGTTTTTCCCTAAGCGTTCATGTGTAACCCAGTTGACAACTCTTTATCATGAATGGGCTGAAGTCATTGATGTGCGTAATCCTCCTCGTATCGATGTAATCTTTCTAGACTGGTCTAAAGCTTTCGACAAAGTTAGCCACAGCATGTTATTAGATAAATTGCATAAATATGGTATTTGTGGCTCAGTTCTATCATGGTTTAATTCTTATCTTAGCAACAGATCACAAAGAGTAATCTTCCAAGGTACCCAATCAGAGCAGTTAAGAGTTTTATCAGGTGTACCGCAAGGCTCTGTTCTTGGTCCCTTGCTTTTCAATATCTTTGTTTTTGATCTCCCATTCTGTGTTCAATCCAATCTTAGACAATATGCAGATGACACTGTATTGTATAGACCCATTAGATCCAACTCTGACACAGTAATCCTTCAAAATGACTTAAACAATGTAATTAACTGGTGTAATATTAATCACATGGTACTTAATCCTAAGAAATGTAAGCTTATGACTGTAACTCGTAGCAGAAATCCTCCTAGTCCCATTTATAATATTGGCTCGGATTCTCTTGAAGTTGTTTGCCAGTACAAGTATCTAGGTGTCGTCATCTCTCGTGATCTCAGTTGGAAGAACCACATTGATAGCATTACTTCCAAAGCTACCAAACTTTGTGGCTTTATAAGACGGGTTGTTAAGAGTAATAATTCCACTGTTCTAGTTAAACTTTACACTTCCCTATGTAGACCTGTCATGGAGTATGCTGCTCCTGTCTGGTGCCCAAGCCTACACACTCACCAATCACTCATTGAAAAGGTTCAGAGGCGTTTCACACGTTCTTGTCTTGGCCTCCCTAAAAGAGCCATACCTAACAATGCCGACATTGACTACCCTTCCAGATGTAAGCAATTAGGAATTCCTCTGTTGATCAACAGACTTAATTTTCTGTCCATTTCTTTTGTTGTTAAATGTTTGTATAATAAGTTTGATGTAAGTATCCACAGTTATGTTTCTATTAATTCTAGGCATTGTGATTTTGTTAAGTTTGTTCACAAGGGGGGTCGCACTAACTGCTTACACAACTCTCTATTTGTTAGGTTTCCAAGATTATGGGATAGTTTACCATCTAATGTTAAGGAACAAGTTGTACTTAATATGTCCAAGTTTCTCAGTAGTTTGCGTAATTATATTCTGTCTCCCGGTAAATCCATCATAATTCCATCCTAAATAGGCGTGCACCTGAAACATAGAGTCTTGGTTTGCTTACATGCGTGCTTTTCTATTGCCCTACGGGATGCCTGGTACCCTGAGACTACCATGGACTTGTGCGCATGTAAGCTAAGTGTGACGTCATTATGTTTTAGGTCTATTCTGAACTGTTACAATCTGTTATTTGTGTACATAATGTATTTATTTTAAGGAGATTTAATATCATAAATGTATTTGAAATCCGTCTACATATTTATTTATATATACTTCATCTCCTGCATATACTGTAAGCAAACCTATTTATAACTAAATTTGTATTTTTTTTGTATTACTATAGTATTGCCTTGCATTTTTTTTTTTTTTTTCATTTTGCATATATATATGTACATGTATTTAATGTTGGCATGGCTACATTTGGAGAGCCACTCGATTGTGATTTAGTTCACATTTGGCAATCCTTCAGGGGTGTTACCATGTCATGTTTTGTTTTATGTCATTTTTTCATCTGTGTACTGTACCTTTTTATGTTTGCCCTGAGAAATAATAAATGAAATGAAATGAAATGAAATTTTGAAACGCACTTTCAAAGAAAATGTGACTTTCCTACTTTTTTTGCAGTCAGAAACGTTGCCGTTTTACCCCATAATTTCCCTAATAAATCAAAACCCCGCCCTCTTTCCACAAAATTAAGCTTGCTCATATTCAACATGATATCTTAGCGAACTATTTAGATGATTACAAGCACACAGAGTGACTTTTCCTGCCTGTATCATCGCAAAATATTGAGGTAAGTTCCGAAACATAAACTGTCTCCTTCGTTCTCTTATATGGAACGGGGTCATAAAGGTAAGGATTACCACATTAATCATTACATATAAGAATAACCGGGACGGGATTTTTGAGAAGAAGAAAAATGGTGTTTAGTTTGACACATTTTCAACGTTACTTTAGTTTGGTTTCACTATGTTGTTCTTTCGTTTTGGATTTGTGTAACGCGGCGGGAGGCGTGATACCCGACTAGTAGTAGGCCAAGCAGTTATTTGTGTGCCTCTCTCGCTGCTCTGGAAATAAGTAAATCGTAATTTTTCCTTTTTAGTTACAAGTCTGGACCGAAGTTAAAACATACACCATTAAGCATTTAAAACCAGTTTCGTGAATAATTATCAAATGTAAACAAATACAAATCATGGAGCTTTGCAGGATCCCTTAAATGGCTCAAGTGACAGTGGTGTTCCAGTCAAACTTCTGAAAAGGGTGAAATGGATTCTGCAGGGTCGTAAAACTGCTACAACTAGATCACGAGAAGCTTTGCACAAATCATCTGTTATAATCTCGCAGACTATCATACAAGAACTGAACTGTAATTGTGAGGCTGAAGAGGGCATGTGTGCAAATACAGCCAGGCACCCTGATGCTGACACCTTTTGCAAACTTATACAATGTAGATGACTAATATAATTCCAAGAAAGCATGTAAAAAGTTCAAATTACATAAAAGTATATTATTTAAACAACTAATCCTTTACTTTGACTTTCCAGACTACTGTCCTCAGTGAAAAACTGAAAGGTTAGGCTTACCTCTTGAAAGAGGCTTGGGATATCAAGTTTTTCTTTTGATATCTGGACGTAGCACTAATATATATAATTATACATATATTCAGTGATATGCAAAACTGTTAAGTAAAACAAATCTTGTGTAACCACCGGAATCTAGATTTATTTCTTGTGAAACTATTGTCAGAGGTCTCAAACTTTTGTTAGTGAATAAGGTCATGGATATCAAATACCTAATCGAACTTTTGTCCAATTATAAGTGATTCTATATTGCATTCACTTCATCTGAGCCTGATAACTTTTTACTCTTTGACTTATTGAACTTATTGAACATTCTAAAACTTGTTGCCAATAAGTGCAAATAGCATCTTGTAAGTGACGGTCATTTTAAAGTTTAAAATGGCTGTTACAGTTTGAGTGTAATATAAAGAAGGTCAGCATTGTAGTCAGGATAAAAATTAAAAAGGTCAAAACATAAATGTCTCACAACATCAAATATTTTGTCCATTTGTATGTGTACAATATGCAGTATGGATGCGTTTGAGTAGCTTACCCTGGTGGACTCGGGTTATCCCCATGCCGTTTGATTAGCTCTGACGTAATACTCGGGACTCACTCGGGTCAGCTACCACAGACCCTGCTCGCGGAGCAGAGTCACTGGTGGAATTACGTCACACGCATGCGTAGTCTGATTACTCACAGATTATACTGGAGCGGGGAATTTAAAAGGGCTGATCTCAAGGGCGATTGTGTGGTTAAGAGAGCAAAATCCACTTTTAAAGTAATGGACATTAAAAACCAACGGGTATGTAGAAGATAGATGGCAGGGTTTTAACATTTTTGTGGGAAATTTTGGGGTGAAACGACAACGAAGATGACAAAACGCAACGCGAAAATAAGGATGGCGAAAACCGCACTGATTCGCAAGACACCAACCGCAAAACACGTAAGAAAATTGCATTTTCTACCGCAAGAAACTGTTCAGAATTACACAAAATGATGTCACTAGAATTGAGAGAAGTATATTTTCGGTTGATAAATTCATTTTGGAATGATAAAAACAACCTTGACTCGAAATGGATCCAATATAAAGAGAGGTCTGTAACAACACAATCGCCGACTCAAGTGCCCGGTGACATCAACAGGAGAGGGCGTTTGAGCGTTCTATTAGCCCAACTTTCGTGGCTGACCCGTCTGCCTTCACCCAAAACGATCCGGGTAAGCTACTCGAACGCACCATATAATGTTAAAAATGGCTGCCATTTTGAAATTCAAAATGGCCACCCTAGGGGGCGTGGGAAAATTGGATCAAGCGGTGTTGGACTTGTTGGGGTGTCCACAGGTGATCCTGAGAGTTTCAAAGAATGTACCTGAGATGGCTCCCGCAAGCCCACTTTTTGAATATGCACCCCCCCCCCCCATGAAAAAAAGTGTGACACACCCCCAAAAGGGAACAAAAAAGTTGATGATTTGACATATAAACATTTTGTCCACCCCGTTCACTATACTGGATAGAAACAAAAACAAAACACCAAGATTGCCCGTTTTTGCTCGATTTCCCCCCCCCCACACTTTTATAAAATGTTGCCCCACCCACAAAAGAGACAAAATTCTGGAATTTTTTTTTCGTGATGTAGGACTTGGGTAAGCTGTCCAAATGAGAAAAAGAAAATTGAAATTATCTGAATCGGTTTTTTGCGCGCGAAGCCCCCCACTTTTTAAAGTCATGGCCCCGCCCATAAAAGGGTCAGAAAAAAATGGCATCATGTGGTTTTGAACTTCTTGAGGTATCCATTAGTGATCCTGAGAGTTTCAAAGAATGTACCCGAAAATGCATATGGGCCACCACAAGCCCCCTGACTAAAATCTGTGATCGTGATCCAAGGTTAACTCACAAGAGAACGCAAGAGGGCGCTATTTCCGGCACTATTCTGTGATTGTAGGCCTATTGGCTATCAGGCCGACAAAAACCACGATCACAGACTTGGAACCAAGTCTATGTTGGCGGTCTCCCAAATTGTCAGTATCTTTGTTCGGGTGGGCGCTAATCAGAAGTCATAAACCCAGAATGCCAAATAGCCAGGGATCACACCCAATTTTACGATACAACCTGGGAAGCGACATTGTGGGGATCACTCAATGAGGATACGACTTTTTAACTTATAATTCGTCAAACAATCCACAAGGGAAACTGACTAGGTAAATTTGAATACATTTTCAAAGTGAACAAAGAAAACTGGATTCGAACCTGCGACCTCCGGAATACCGTACCGGCGCTCTACCAACTGAGCTATCATGCCCTATATGTTGGCGGTCTCCCAAATTGTCAGTATCTTTGTTCGGGTGAGCGCTTATCAGAAGCTAATACCCGGTACGGTATTCCGGAGGTCGCAGGTTCGAAACCCGCTCCAGGGCAATCCAGTGTAGTCCAGACCAGTCCAGCCAGGCCAGGCCAGTGCAAACCAGGCAAGCATGTCCAGTCCAGGCCAGTCCAGTAGCCCAGACCTGTCCAGACCAGGGCAGGCCAGTCCAATAGGTCAGGCCAGTCCAATAGGCCAGGCCAGTCAAGACCAGACCTGTCCAGTCCAGGCCAGTCCAATAGGCCAGGCCAGACCAGGCCTGTCCAGTCCAGTATGCCAGTGCAGACCATGTTAGGCCAGACCCGTCAAGAACATCAGGCCAGACCAGTAGGCCAGGCCAGTCCAAACCAAGCCCTTTCAGTCCCGGCAAGACCAATCCAATATAGGTCAGTCCAGGGCAGGCCAGTCCAGGCCAGTCCAGGGCAATCCAGTCTAGTCCAGACCGGTCCAGCCAGACCAGGCCTGTCAAGACCAGGCCTGTCCAAACCAAGCCTGGACGTCCAGTCCAGGCTGGTCTAGTATATTCATTGCAGTCCAGGTCACTCCAGGACAGTCTAGTCATGTCCACGCCAGGCCTTTTTCAATACAGGCCAGACCAGTCCGGGCCATCCAATAGGCCTAGGCCAGGCCAGATCAGGTCTGTCCAGTCCAGGCCAGTCCAGGCCAGTCCAGTAGGCCAGTCCAATAGGCCAGTCCAGCTAAGACCCAGTCAGTCAAGACCAGGCCAGTCCAGTAGGCCAGTGCAGACCAGGTAAATTTAGGCCAGTGCAGACCAGGTTAGGCCACTCCAGACCCTGCCCGTCTAGGCCAGGCCAATCCAATGGTTCAGTCCATGCCAGGGCAGTCCAGTCCAGTCTAGACCAGGCCAGTCCAGTAGCCCAGACCCGTCCAGACCAGACCAGGCCAGTCCAGTAGGCCAGGCAGTCAAGACCAGGCCTGTCCAATAGGCCAGACCAGGCCTGTCCAGTCCAGGCCAGTCCAGTAGGCCATCAGTGCAGACCAGCTAGGTTAGGCCAGTCCAGACCATCGCCCAGTCCAATCCAATAGGTCAGTCCATGGCAGGCGAGTCCAGTAGCCCAGACCCGGCCGTCCAGACCAGGCCAGTCCAGTAGGCCAGGCCAGGCCAGTCCAGACCAGACCAAGCCCGTTCATGCAGTTCCGACAAGGCCAATCCAGTATAGGTAAGTGCAGCCCAGGGCAATCCAATCTAACAGGCCCGTATAGGCAAGGCCAGTTCAGGCTAGTCCAGACCTGTCGATTTCAAACCAGGCCAGTAGGCCAGACCAGTCTAGACCAGACCACGCCAGTCCAGTAGGCCAGTGCAGACAGCGATCACGTAGCCAAGGCCGTCGGGGCACACACACCCCATACAATTCGTCGCCCCAGTCGCTCTCTCCCACGACTATAAATTTCGGAGATGGAGAAAATAATAGTATTATTAAGAAAATTACCGTTAGCGCCCCCCCCCCCCCCCCCCCTAGCTTCCCAGCCCAGTCCAGTCTTATCCAGCCATGACCAGTCCAGTAGATCAGTCCAAGCATGGAGGAAGAAAGCAAGACCACTCCAGCACGTTCCATGCCTGCGCGCCCGCCCGCAACAGCGCCATTACCTTTGCTTCCAATAAAAGAGACAAGAATCCCCCCTTTGATGATAGAACTATAGGGGGAGAAAGAAAGAAAGAAAAAAGGAAGGAGAAACATTAAGTATGTAATGTTAAGACCAATCCTTGCCAAATTTTGTTGGAGGTGTCATTTCGTGCAATTATTTCAGTGCGGAGCACCAATTAAGTCTTCGTTTTTTTCTTCATTTTATGATTGTTAACTACGGGGAACACTTACCACAGGTATGAGGGCGTCCTTTCTCATGAGTAACTATTTCCTGTTTCACTTTTTCAGCGGAGTGTCCAATCTTCCCCTTCAAGGATCTTTGGTTCGACTCTGTTTTTCGAGGTAGAAATTTCATGATTATAGCAAATGTTTGTGCTTAGCAGCTCCATGAAATTGACCCCAGGTTTTGAGAGCTGTGCAGAGCTGGAGAGGTTTTTACAAAAGGAATGTCCTCCCCCGCCTAACATCGGGAACATGAGCAATTTAGACTTCAACTTACATAATTATATCGAATAACTGCGTGACAGGTATGCCATTCAAATGTGTTGTAAACTTGTAATTTCGTCTGCGAGCCAGATTTACATTGCCAAAACAAAGAATTACGGCTTGAATCAAAACTATTATTCTAAGTTGGGCTCAGCATTACAGTTGGGGTAAGTGCACTTGCAATGAAAGTATGGTTCCCTGTGTCACCTGTTTATTTTCCATAATAAACGTTACAGTGCAACAGTCTATCAATATAGGCGGAAAAGTCGAAAAGTGACGGACACGGTATTTATAACTGGGGGTACGGGGTATGGGGTATATACAGTACGTGTAAAGTGCAGTGTTTCTAACGTTCGTTTCATCTGCTCATAAGGTTGTGCTTAGGCCTTTGTGTACTTTCATGACTTTAGTAGTAGAAATATTTGTTTGTCAAAATGGACAAAAAAGTTGCTCTGACAGAAACACTGGTCGGAGCCATTCAGCAGGACAACTTCAGCCTCAGGTAAGAAGGCTCTAACCCATGAACCATGGAGGAAGGAAACATTTCCTCCATGCTCTGACATGATACATAAACATTCCTTTTTCTTGAAATTTAAAACGATCGTTTTTCCAGACCTATCAACAACTGCACAAGCTTAAATATCGGTACTGATTGATTATTATCTTTTTTCATATAGTTTGGTCCCATTTAAATTTAGCTTTTGATTGTCAGTTTAATGTCACTGTCTTTTTAATATGTTTCACATTAATTGTCTAGATCATTGCTTCTCTTTCTCCCTACATGTTGGTAGCATTTATTGTGTTATTGTAAAGCGTTCAATAATTATTGATACATAATTTGTAGCAAATATATTTTTTTCTTAAATCTGTTAATGACGATGTGATGCTGCTAATATGGAAACAAATGTACGTGGTGACATAGGACGGGACGCTGTATTCATCGCGCGCGGTACTTGTCACGTTTTACGATCGGAATAGAGATTGCTCACCAACCTTCCAGAATTGTCCTGTCTTTTGTGTTGTATAACTCTTGCTTTTTTACATTGATATAATTAAAAACCTGACGGTGGTTTGGTTTATTCCTATGCCATGCGATGCCTGTGAAAATAACAGACGTGCTCGCCGTTGCTCGGATATATTATCGCGGTAGGCGGAAAAAAGGTTTTTACAATGATCTCAACTTTTTTATTCATAGTTAATGTTTGACCAAAAAATCCCCTGAATAAAATCTGATATTTTCCCTGTAAGGCAACATAAAAAAGAATTAGTTGTTTCTCTCCAGAACCCTTGTGGCGAAAAGGTCCGTCAGGGCAATTTATATTTTATAGTGCAGCCAGCTTGCTCCAAAAAAAAAGGTACGTATGTATGGCGAACGCCGATCCGTGGCACACACGGTGCCCGCAGTGCTTGTGTATACGCACCGCCCCGTAATATCCGTGCTTCGCCAGAAGCACAGCCGTGATGATACTGTTTACTTACGGGTTTTTTCGTGATGTAAATGTTAAGCTATTTGCAATCGCGCGCGATCTAATTGGTCCTAAATTGAACATCACGTTGAATAATTCATGCTACATGTAGCTATGTCAGTCGAAATTTTTGCTTTTAAAAACATGACAAAGTCAATTAAAGCTCTCGATCAGAGAAATACAATGGTGAAAACAGAACTGAAATGGAGCTGTTTTAAAGCACAAAAATTTGCTTAGCATAAAAAAATCTTCCCTGGTAAAAATAGGATTAACAACCAAAATTTTATGTGATGTATGTATGTATATATTGATTGTGATTGGTACTTTGCTCTTGCTTGCTTAGCATGAAAATCATGTGAAGTTTTGGCAGGTAATCTGTTTTTACTAAGCAAGACTTTTTGGTGCTAAGCAAATTTTCATGCTTAACAGGTCCATAAAATTGGACCCAAGTTTTATTTTCGTCATGGACCATCTATGAGAAACAGATTTTAGCTAAAAAATTACACTTTTTAAACAGAAAATAAGTAAATAAATCCATTTATGAGCGTATAAAAAGAATCCCCTGGGGTCTTACCTTCTGAAAAATGCTTCAAACCCTTATGTAGTTGAATTTGTTACATCCCTGTGGCATTTTGTGTTCTCGAGATATCTTGACATTTTGTACTACATTTTGTATGTACTCCTATTTTCCCAATTTAACGGAAGTGCGTTTAGAGATACAGGCCTTTAAACACAAAAAGTGCAAAGAAATAAGATAGAAGTAATTTTTATCAACATGTATTTGTTCATCTTTATTCATCAATATTAATGTTTCTGAAAATAAATTCTGAAAATATAGATATACAGAAGCCAACAAACCAAAAACAAAAAAAATCACTTAAGTGAAGATGTTTTCACCTGCTTCACATAGAACTGCCCTGTGTGTGTTTTCACATAAAGCGACATACATGTACAATGTAATACCCCTTTTTGCAAAGCCGGTAAAAAAAAAAAAAAAATGTCAACCAGTCAATCGGAAAATAAATACTTGCAAGTCATGGTGCTACAAATATGGTGCTACAAACATACTAAAAAACACTTTAAATATGTTCAGTTCTCTTGTCCAACATGTCTTTTTCAGGGAAACGCCAACGGTTGCCAGAATTTTGTTTAAATGACGGCCATCTTAAAAATATAAAATAATAAGCCCCTCGTCCTCCTTTTTTTTTAAAACCTGGACGTGAAACATGTTTTTTTTACTCGGCCTTAATCGTCATTTTGATAGGCCTACACCTCAGCAGAAAGTCCGTAATGCCTGATGAACTGGATAACAAATCGCCACTCGAAGGAGTTTTGGAAATGCAAAAAAAGATAAATTTCCAATAATAGAGTTGCCGCAATAATAGGGAGTCCGACTATACAATGTACTATAGCTTAGGCCCAAGTCCCCCCCTCCCCTCCCCTCCCAAACAAAAAATACTTGTGTTGCCCTTAACCCTTTAGGCCCTAACTGCCATTTTTGTTTTAAGGTTGCATACATTATGGTGATTGTGTAGTGTATTAGGGCCCTCTCTGTATGATCAAATTAAAGTCAAGGATATTTTTTCTCATTCGAAAATGACTTTCTCAACCTAAAGCAGACTTCTCTTAATTCTATTGACATCTTTTTTAAAATTTTGAACAGTTTATTGTGGTGGAAAATGCAATTTTCTTACGTGCTTTACGGCAGTTGCCACGCGAATCAGCATGGTTTTGCATGTTTACTGACTGTGTGTCACAGTGATTGCCATCTTTATTTTCGCGTTGCATTTTGTTGTCTTCATCTTACCCCAAAATGTCCCTCAAAAACTAAAACCCTGCCCTTTATCTACGGCATACAATGTACCTGTTGGTTTGTAATGTCACTAGTTTGGCAATTCCAATAACCTACATGTACATACATGTACATGTACATTGTACTATGCCAAGCAACGTTTTTACTGACGATAACATCAGTCACAGAAGTGCCTAAATTCTGTACATAGTACAATGTACATATGTCTTACAGAACCTATACTAGTGAACCTACATGTACATGTACATGTACGTACAATGTACATGTATGTTTATACATATGTGACCCGCTCCAGAAAAAGGTGATATAAGTCGCGCTATGCATTTACGTGTAATAGCCCTTTCAACCCAAGAGGGTGAAATTTTTCATCAAAATTCATTTTTTTGTTTTTTGTCTTTCATGATATCTTAAATATCTAAAGTTTCAGGTTTGGTGCACAACAATGTTGATTTCAGTGAATAAAGTGAACAAATAACCTTTTTAGAGTGCATTGTTCCATTGCATTGTATTAGAACTACCTATTTCAAAGCCTGTTTTCTCTGTTGTGCAATTTGAACTCCATGGAACTAATTCATATGCAAAAATGCGATATCTCCAGAACGGAAAGGGCTTTGGAGCTCTATCATGTACCAAATGAAAGCTTACATTGCAGGCTTTCCAAACACATATAAAACAAATTTTTCATATTTTGCGACATAATATAACTTTTTCCAGAGCGGGTCACATATATACATGTACATGTACATGTATGTATTCACTATTGTTTCAGAACAAACATTTTTTGTCCTATTTTTGATTTCTGCATGAACTTTTGAGGCAGATTAACATTTCAGTTGAAAATTTCTTGACTTGATGAAGAAGGGTACAAACACTGAAAATGTTATTAATTAGAACCCTCCTATACTTATAACTATCACAGCCTATCAAAAACTCTACCAACCTCCTTTCCCATAGCTTTTGTACAGGCTGTTCACAAACCAACAGAACCCCTATGGATTAGCCAGTATAACTATCAAAACATGTCACCAGGGTTTGATAGATAGGGTGACCATAAATACTTTGACAAGGGCCCCTGTTGACCCAGCAGTGGAGTGTAATTGATAGGGGTTCTGCTGATTCGAGGATAAGTGTTGAATTGTAAAGAGTAACTTTTAGGGGGGGGGGGGGGGGGGGCTCAATTATTCACAGATGTTCACCATCAAATCTGTTTATCAACCATCAATGCCTTTTTCTTTCAGACTTTTATTTTTCTTTCCTCTGATTTTTCTTTTCTTCTGGATTTTTTGTGTTGGTTTTCTTTTTGGGAACAAAAGAAAATAATCGTAATAAAAAGTTTAAAACGATCCCATAAAAAGTTCCCCTTTTTGGTAAACTTAGATTTTTGTTTTACTTCTTCTTTTTACCCCCCCCCCCCCCCCCAAAAAAAAAATCTTTGGTTTTTTTGGTGGTTATATTGGCTCTTTCTTCTGGTGTTTTTCATGATGGATCAAATTAGTCTGCAGTTCATGAAACTCGAGGAAGCATCTGTCACGGCAAAGATGTATGTTGCAGGATGCACAGCCCATTCTGGTGTTAACTGGGTATCCTTTGGATGTTTTTCGTTCTTGTCGACGGCACTGCACACACTGTCTAGCTACTTTCACAGGCATGCGAATGGATTGGTGGTTGGGTCCATTGATTTTGGGGACTTGCGGCAACTGCAAATGCTGATGGTGTCTTGTTGTACCCTCCCCGAAGCCTGCAATAAGCCGCTCACCAATCTCCACAGTGAATATGCGGTGGGTCATGGCATTTTGACCAACATGGGCACGGTAGCATAGCCAAGCATTTACTCGGGCAACATCCACCAGAAAGTATAAAATCTTTCTCCACCAAAACATGGACTGACGACTGCAAGAATAGTATGCCCTTAGTTGATCCGACAGGTCAACACCACCCATGAATTTGGTATGCCATTGCCTGCGGGGGAGCTCGAACTTCTTTCTTACTGGCTCTCTTCTCATCCTCTCCCTTGGTGTTTCTGGTGATGAAGTCAGTCACCTTGTTCCGGTAGCCTTGATGGCATGTTGAAAGCAGAGGGACAACCTTGGTGTCACGCCACAGGACCGCAGATTTGCTTGTTCTGTCGGGTGTAGAAGGTGCCGCGAGGTGTCTTGCCCATGTTTTTCATATGACGGTGTCGGGTGGGGTTAACCTCAGCATTTATACTGAAGTCATCTGGTAGCCCTCTTGCATTTCGTTTGATAGCACCACACAGGTAGGTATCTCTCTCCAGAAGATCGGAGGCAAGAGCAACAGAGGTATACAACCGATCACAGTAAAGCTGGTGATAGCAGTCAAGGAAGGGATCCATCATCTTCATGGAGATGTCCTTCATCTTCTGTTTGAACTCTGAGTGCACCATCATATGAAGGAGATAACCTGTACTGGCTTCGCTGACAGCATAAATCTTAAAGCTCATCTTCCAAGGCTTTAGAGGCAAGAAAACGCGCTTCACACTGGCCTTGGTGCCCTTGTACTTGGCCATTGCCTCATCTAGGCTTATCTCCTTTCGAGGGTTGTAATTGGCTATGCAGCGGTTGCTGACAGTATCCCAGATGCGCTGGAGTTCATAAAGAGGGTGTTTCTTGATGTACATGTAGCGGTGCTTTTTGTCCATGATCCTAGCGGGCCCTTTGGACGGATTCGCACACGCAAGAACTTCAGAGAGAAGATTAAACCTCGCCCTGGTCATAGTAGCCATTATCTTTGGGTTCACCAGAGAATCCCTCATTGACCAGTCATCTGCAGCATTGACATTCTTGTTGACCCCTTGGATGATCCGCACACCGAACCACGCCCTTATCTCCTCAGTACTGGTCTTCTTTTTGAAGTGAATATTGGCTTCAGCATTGAGATTTGTCCACCGGGTAATTTTCCTAAAGAGGGACCGGGGGAAGAACTTGAAAAAGTACTGCAGTGGATCATCCCCTTCGGGCTGCTCAAAAGTCGGGCCATACTGCTTGTTCCCCTTGAAGCTGTGGATGTGGAGCTTAGTGAGATCTCTTGTCCATCCATGACGATCTTTATGGTACTGGGGCTGCTGGTTTCGTCTTGGCTTGATGGGGTCCTCATCTGAGCCAGGATCCACTTTCTGCTTTTTTCTCCGACCCTTTTTTGGCACTGGTTCAAACTCAACATCTGATTGTGAATCTTCCTCGTTCAGTGGATTGTCATCCCTATCATCACCACCACCATCATCACCTTCAGCATCACCAGTATCATCGATTTCCCCTTCAGCATCATTGCTATCATCATCGCTTTCCCAGTTAGCATCATCGTCATCATCGTCATCATTGCCATCATCGTCATCATCAACTTCATCATATTCATCAACTTGATCTTCTTCCCTATCAGGGCCGGTAGAGGTCGATGGCTGGTCTGATGGATCCTGTGACTCTCTGTGACACTCAACCAACTTTGCCATCATGTTATTGAATATGATCAGCTCTCTTCCCCTCAAATTCTCCTGCAGGTTTAGGGCCTCCCTGAAGCTCATGATCATGTATATTGTGTATTTCAAAGACGAGTGCAAGCATACATGTACATGTACATGTACCACTGGTGGCAGGAATAAGCAGCACTTGTGTGGCAGTCCCCTTTTATAGTTTTAGTTCGTTTTTGTAATTTTATGTTACATAATTAGTCTGTCATTACGTAATGCTTTCAATGGCCAGTTATTGAATCAATATTATATTAGTTAGTAATTATAATATGACCCATTTTATTGTAAAACTTCCCTATTGCAAAATAGAATATTCCAATTCTTATTCAATAAACAAAGGGGGCTTTGGGACCCAAACCACTAATGGGGTGTATGTCTATAGCAAACGCCAGACTTTTTCAATAAAATGACAAAATTGAAGGCAAATGGCTCTACAATCAAATTGATGAATTGCCAAGCACTCCCCACAGCACCAGAGGTCTTCTAAAGGTCATTACCATACACTGGCCAGCCCTCATGAGTACGTCTAAAGATCATAAACTATCAGCAGTTCAGCAGTACTTAAACCCACCCTATCTATTCAGGCCTCGACCTTAGCACTAGCCCGGCGTACAATGTCTAGTAAAAACTGCTCCGGGCTAGTGAAAAGCACTCTTTAACTTGCCCGGCGGGCTAGTTAAAAAAGCATACCTACCTGCTTAAAATTGTCACTGTTGCTTGATATGAATCAAACAAACGTTCTTGGTAAGTTTAAGTGAATCTTCTTGTTTCATTTAATGACCGAGTACAGTGCTATGGCGTCCCGCGGCCGCACAGTCAATACTATGCCGAGCCGCCGCGCTAGCGCTACGCATGCCGCTCGCTGTCTCACAGCAGCTAGCTTGTGTCCCGATGGCAACATGTGTACGTGCGTACACATGTATGTCATTCATTGCCGCGTGATGCCACAAGCACACATGACTTGAACAAGGTTGGTAGTCTCATATCAAGTCCAGAGTGTGTTGTGCACTTTTTTTGCCAAATGCTGTACGCATGGGACTGGTTGGGTGTGGGAAGAAAAGTACAGTGAAAGTGCACACAAACAAGACTATGGATCTTTTCTCAATGCTCGGCTTTGATACGGCTGACACTGAAACATTTTTATTTTGTACATCATCAGTGTTTGAAAAAAATGATTAAGGACCGTCACATTTTTGGCCCATGTAAATTTTAAGGAAAACGCCAACTAATATTGGCGGAATAAGGTCATGAATGTCTATAAGACGCAGCGAACCGTACGCCGTACGCGGCGCTATACAATCTTTGGTACGTACTGCACTCTGAAGCCAGCTTTGATTAATGGGCCCAACCGGGGAATTCCACGTGCATACTGAGCATGCGCATCGGCACTTGACCTCAGCGATCCATGAGCCATGCATGCAGTGCATGAAATAAGGCGTGAAAGGTACGGGGCGCGCGTGCTAAGATTTGTGTGTGTGGTCTGTACCGGGCCGCGGTGTACGTGGTTGGTGAGACGTTTTATTCACTTGGGTCTTTACATTTTCCGTCATGTGGCGATATCTAAATGTATCCAATCCGTCCAAAAAAGAAAGCAAAAGAGAATACGATGCAAACTAGAGCAAAAATAAAAGACAACGTGTCTACAGACAAGACTGGGAGCGGGACTTTGGCTGGCTTAGCTACGATGGAAATACGATGTTTTGCCGGGTTTGCCGCGAAATGAAACTGACCGGAGGGAGTGGAAGGAAACATATTACCTTGTCATTCAGTAATTGGCTTTTCCGACACTTCCAGTCGGAAAAGGCCTTGTTTTTGTTCTGATTTTTTTTTTTCTTCTTCTTTTAGTTCTGACCAAAATCCCATAGACTTTGCACACGAATTTTGTCGGCGGCACTTTAGGTCCTAAAAAACCTCAGATCATAACCAAACTTACCTCAAACATAGACCCTATGCTGAAATTGCATGTCGAAGAGTGACGTCATGATGACGTCATCACGTGTCACGTGACGTCATCTTAAAGGTGCGTTTTTTAAGGGCCCATATCTAGAGAACGGTAGGTCCGATTTCCTTTAAACCTGGTATGTTGGTAGGCTAGCTCGTGTTATAGATGAAAATTGAGGTGACGTCATGGTGACGTCATCATACGATTTTATAGTAATTTTTAAGTTTTTGAACTTCAAAGTTTCTTAAAGCCATATCTCATCAACAGAACATGCTAAATTCAAAATTCTTTTTGTAATAGCTTTGTTAGCTCCTATATTCTTTCACATAAATGTGAAAAATGTGTGACGTCATCATGACGTCATCAAAAATATGCTTTTTTGAAACACATATAAGGGTACGTCCGATCGTCATAAAAATTAGTGTGCAGGTAGATAGTGCTACTAGCATGTAAAATCCGAGGTGACGTCATGATGACGTCATCGGCTGATTTTCTATGAATTTTTTAGTTCTATCCCAAATCCCATAGACTTTGTACACTAATTTTGTAAGAGCCTCTTTGGTCACTAAACAACCTCAGATCTTAATCAGGCTTAACACAAACAAAGACCCTAAGCTGAAAATGTATGCCGAAACGTGACGTCATGATGACGTCATCACGTGTCATGTGACGTCATCTTAAAGGTGCATTTTTCAAGGGCCCATATCTAGAGAACGGTACGTCCGATTGCCTTCAAACCAGGTATGTTGGTATGGTATCTCGTGTTATAGATGAAAATTGAGGTGACGTCATGATGACGTCATCATACGATTTTACAGTAATATTAAAGTTTTTGAACTTCAAAGTTTCCTAAAGCCATATCTCATCAACAGAACACGCTAAATTCAAAATTCTTTTTGTAATAGCTTTGTTAGCTCCTATATTCTTTCACATAAATGTGAAAAATGTGTGACGTCATCATGACGTCATCAAAAATATGCTTTTTTGAAACACATATAAGGGTAGGGACGATCGTCATAAAAATTAGTGTGCAGGTAGATAATGCTACTAGGATGTTAAATCCGAGGTGACGTCATGATGACGTCATCGGCTGATTTTCTATGAATTTTTAGTTCTATCCCAAATCCCATAGACTTTGTACACGAATTTTGTACGGGACACTTTGGTCACTAAACAACATCAGATCTTAATCAAACTTAACACAAACAGGGACCCTAAGCTGAAAATGTATGCCAAAACGTGACGTCATGATGACGTCATCACGTGTCACGTGACGTCATCTTAAAGGTGCATTTTGGAAGGGCCCATATCTAGAGAACGGTAGGTCCGATTGCCTTCAAACCAGGTATGTTGGTATGGTAGATCGTGTTATAGATGAAAATTGAGGTGACGTCATGATGACGTCATCATACGATTTTACAGTAATATTAAAGTTTTTGAACTTCAAAGTTTCTTAAAGCCATATCTCATCAACAGAACATGCTAAATTCAAAATTCTTTTTGTAATAGCTTTGTTAGCTCCTATATTCTTTCACATAAATGTGAAAAATGTGTGACGTCATCATGACGTCATCAAAAATATGCTTTTTTGAAACACATATAAGGGTAGGGACGATCGTTATAAAAATTAGTGTGCAGGTAGATAGTGCTACTAGCATGTTAAATCCGAGGTGACGTCATGATGACGTCATCGGCTGATTTTCTATGATTATTTTAGTTCTATCCCAAATCCCATAGACTTTGTACACGAATTTTGTACGGGACACTTTGGTCACTAAGCAACATCAGATCTTAATCAGGCTTAACACAAACAGAGACCCTAAGCTGAAAATGTATGCCGAAACGTGACGTCATGATGACGTCATCACGTGTCATGTGACGTCATCTTAAAGATGCATTTTTCAAGGGCCCATATCTAGAGAACGGTACGTCCGATTGCCTTCAAACCAGGTATGTTGGTATGGTAGCTCGTGTTATAGATAAAAATTGAGGTGACGTCATGATGACGTCATCATACAGTTTTACAGTAATATTAAAGTTTTTGAACTTCAAAGTTTCCTAAAGCCATATCTCATCAACAGAACACGCTAAATTCAAAATTCTTTTTGTAATAGCTTTGTTAGCTCCTATATTCTTTCACATAAATGTGAAAAATGTGTGACGTCATCATGACGTCATCAAAAATATGCTTTTTTGAAACACATATAAGGGTAGGGACGATCGTCATAAAAATTAGTGTGCAGGTAGATAGTGATACTAGCATGTTAAATCCGAGGTGACGTCATGATGACGTCATCGGCTGATTTTCTATGCTTATTTTAGTTCTATCCCAAATCCCATAGACTTGGTACACGAATTTTGTACGGGACACTTTGGTCACTAAACAACATCAGATCTTAATCAGGCTTAACACAAACAGAGACTCTAAGCTGAAAATGTATGCCGAAACGTGATGTCATGATGACGTCATCACGTGTCTTGTGACGTCATCTTAAAGGTGCATTTTTCAAGGGCCCATATCTAGAGAACGGTACGTCCGATTGCCTTCAAACCAGGTATGTTGCTAGTGTATCTCGTGTTATAGATGAAAATTGAGGTGCCATCATGATAACGTCATCAACTGATTTTCTATGAATTTTTAAATATTTAACATATTATTATATATTACTGTCATTGATCAGATTGACTCCAATCTCGACACAGGCCAACACCATGTATAAGTACTATCCTTATAATGTCATCATAGGTCAAGTAATATAAACTTAAAGGTCAACTTTCAAGTAAGAAATCCAGATCATGAAATAATCTCAGATCTTAGAAAACTCAGCGAAAACAAAACCCTTAACAACTTTAATGCTGATAAAAAAAAAACCAGGAAAAGCCATGCGTCTGTTGACCTCAACAGACGCTTAACCTCTAGTTTCTTTTCTATTTTATAGTTTGAAAAATCTCTTATCAGTTACAACTCTACTGAATCCTCCAATTTTAATACAATATTTCGGACACCGTAGGGAGTTTATCGTTAATGGGACATTTACAATGTCCATTAAATGTGGGCTAGTAAAAATTTCTGCGGGCTAGTAAAAAACCCAGTTAACTTGCCCAGTGGACTCGTTAAAAAAATGCTTAAGATCGAGGCCTGCTATTACTGCATATCACTGCACACTACCCACAGTTGACAGAATTTCCAAAGCCTATCAGTGCTACCAACATCAGCCGAGTATACAAGACTGTCAAAACTGATCACTCGATAGGTTTTGATAGGTAGGGGATCTGGCTCTGTTTTAGCACTGAGAACAGGAGGGTTACTAATGTACATGTACATCTACATGTAGCAGCCGGACTAGGAACTGTGTATTAATGTGTTTGGTTTTCCCCATTTTTTTTCTCCAGCTTAGCCAAGTCATTACTAGAGCAAGGTGCCAATCCCAACCTGGTGCTACCCTCTGGTATAAGCCCCTTCCATCTAGCCATAGGGACGGATACCCTCAATGCATTAGCACTGGTCAAGCTAATGATACGATATGATGGCAACCCAAATGTCAGGTATGTGTTTAAGGTACATGTACGTACATATAGCGTTAGTAATGATCATCAACCAAGTTGATAAGTTTCAATCTTGCTTACTGAATATAAAGATGTTACAAGTACCAATCCTGAGAAATATTTCCATCTAAAATGATGTCATCTTCAAGAAAATCTGAAGACCTCCAATAACAGAATGTCTTTTTTTGACTTCAACAATAGTTTGTCACTATTTTCTCATGACTCGATTGACAGATTGGTCTTTATATGATGAGCTCAAACTTTCACAGGATTGTTACATGTATTTCATGTGTTTACATGTTGAATCTTACAAAGTATGAACACTGCCTCCAGCATACATGTACATGTGTATGTTGTCAGCTCTACCAATGTACACATATCTTTGAGGATACAGTCCAAAAGTGTCCTAAAATATGGCTTTGTAACATGTGTAAGGGGATATTGATTGGATTTGTCTTTGTTTTGAATTTTATTGAAGGTTTTTCGAAGAAAAAAAACATGCATATACAGTAATTGGATATGTTTGCCCCAATTCGTTGCATTGTTTCATTTGCCGTTCATTTTTAGCCAAACAAATACGAAATTAGCTTTTTGTCATTGCCGCCTCGGGTTGGAGAATTAGTTTGGTCTTCCAGCTGCATACAGTCTACGTGTGTGTTTAGAAACCTTTCACAATCAGGGGTGAGATTTGTCGGTATTTTTTTGTCAGGATTTTGACTGATTTCAGAATTTTTAAAAGAATCTCTTTTGAAATCTGGAATTCCTGAGAAGGCATTTTTACCCTGTAAATTGGATGTATATAATAGAAACAGGTATTTCAAGGGATGTCTTTTGGCAAATACAAAACACAGGCCCCACAATGCTCTGGACTCCTTCATTGATTTTTCATTTTTGGCTAATCTCACCCCTGCACAACTTATTAGTTATTAGTTTGCAATTCCACCATCAGAACAACCTGTTGACTATTTTGATTGAATAACAGTCATGCATCAACATAGACTTAACCCTAACCCTGCCAGACACAGCACAGTGCATCTGTGGTGACAGCTTGACCTTATTGCACTCTGCACACAAGTCAATGTGACAAAGTATGCAATCTGATGTGTCTGGCAGGGTTTCTAGGGTTAGGGTAAAATGTTTTCTCGGATAAGAACAAAATATCAGATTATTTTGATGCCTACACGTGTACATGTACATGTACTTAAAATGTGCAGTTTGGTTGTCATCACTGATGTTACAGAAAAAAGATATGTTGGAGCACTTTGATCTCTGAAGTTTCCTCGAACGATTGGCTTCAGTTCAGAAATAGCATTCATTTTGTTTTCACAGAAATCACAAAAAAAACATCACAAGCAACAAAAGTTTATAATTGCATCAGGGTCATTCCGTGCCAAATCACTTAAATTTCTGAAAAGTTGTCAGGGGTTCCGACTCAGATTTTGTTGAAACTTTTTCTAAAAGTACCGGTACCTTAACCCTAACTCTGCCAGACGCAGCACAGTGCATCTGTGCTGACAGCTCCACTTTGCTGGACTCTGCACACAAGTCAATGTGACAAAGTATGCAATCTGATGTGTCTGGTAGGGTGCTAGCCAAAATGCCCTGTAGAGTTAGGGTTAACATGTCTCATGAACACATGCAAAATATTAGTGACCAACTGAGATATGTATACTAGTAATTTCCTACCCCGCACCCTTTTTACCATTTATAGTTGGGCTGTTATTTATTTTTTCATTTTTGGAGGCCCATACATGTACATCTCCAATATGCATCCGGGTTTGTACCAGGAAATTGCTCCATAGGATGAATGGTATCCATTCTGCAAAGTTCTTTTCAAAAGTAACATACATGTACATGTACCATGTTTCGTTTCAAACATAGTCCCCAAAAACCCTTATTTGAGGTGATCGATACCAACCTAAATTTTGTACCTAATGTAGATTGGATACCAAGTTCCAGTTGGGTACAGTACATGTACATGTAGGTACAAATGTAGTGTGAACAGCCCATCAGAAGAGGGGGTTATTTTGGCATTTTTCTATGCGGACCAACATTCAGACCCTGATGATCACGTCCCCCAAAAGGGTGTGATTGGTTAATCTTTGATAAGAAGTAAACACATCTATATGTACATGTTGTCGTGTGTACATACATGCATATGAAATATGAAGTCTCTCTGACCATACTTAAATACGTTTTTTGGGGACATACTGTACATATATCTTGCAAACAAAACATGGTATGATATTTTTGATAGCAGAGTCTTGCAGAATGGATGCCATTCATCCTATGGAGCAATTTGACCCTGATGCATTTTGGAGACTATACATGTACATACGTACATGTATGGGCCTCCAAAAATGAAAAAAAGATTCATTGCGCAACTACATGTATGTTATGGGAAAAAGTGGGCGGGTAGGAATTTTAGGGGGTCATATCTCAGAAACCACTTGGAGTTGGAGACTAAATTTTTGCATGTGTTCATGAGACATGATAAGGTACTTTTAGAAAAAAGTTTTAGATCCCTGACAACCCCGAGGTGATTTGGCACGGAATGACCCATAAATTATGGGTCATTCCGTGCCAAACATGCCAAACATTTTGCCAAATGCATTGTACAAATTTAACGGTACATTGTAGTTTGCAGCGTACACATGATTAGCGAATTAGCAAAAATAAAAGATTATTTAATTGGCTCAACTATGAAGCTTCAAGAAATGTTAAAAGTAATGTACCGGGTACACGATTTCTTTTTACTGAATTATTACGAAATACATTGTACCTTACTGTAAGTAAAATAGTAGTCTCAATCATCCTGTGAAATTATGGCACCAGGTGTGCTGTCGTCAAGAAAAGTGGAAATTTATATCGTCTTCCAACGATTTCCAGCTAGAAATCGTTGGAAAACTGCCCTGTAGCCTTTAGTCAAGGCTCGTGGCTAGTGGCGCGCCCCGGACATGCTGGCATTCAGGGCGCGTCACATGTCCAGGTAGCCATGCGTGCCTTGACTAAAGGCTATCATCCGCCTGACGGTTAAAAACGAGCACCGTTTTTCTCTCGGTTTTTTCGCTATCCAACAACGCAAAACTTTGAACCGGTCAATGGAACGATATTTCCTATAAAATACTTACCCCCAAATCCGCCCATTTTTGAAAATTGCAAAAATGACCAATTATGTACACTGCCTTTAACAGTTGCTCAGGTACTGTACATGTGTTTGTACGTGGGTCAGACTCCCATAAAAGTTTGCAGCTTTTGGAAGTAAAAATAGTTTTCCTCAAAAATCACTTCTTTATAGAAATTGATACATGTACATTTTTGATCAAGTTGTATAATTGAAGTATTAATAAGTGGATAAAACTTTCATTCCTCTTTCATTTGATACCAAATTTTTTTTACATACATGTACATGTACGTCTTAGATAAATAAACATATTTAACAAAGATGACTTGTTAGGCTATGTACATGTATGTTACACTCTCATTCAAGAACAATATACAATGTAGTTGAAACATGAATGGATTGAGTACATGCAGGAAGGCGCCTATAGACGTCAACCGGCCAGGTGTTTTTTTTTTTTTCAAACCGGCGGCTATGGCTGTTGTCTGTATTCAAGAGGTTCATCACAATCTCATTTTTTGTAATGTCCTTTTATTTAGTCACGGGTACAAAGTCTCTTTTATGAATAATTACATGTATGCTCTTTATTTTGATAGGTCTGCTGATGGCATGACACCGGTCCATGTTGCTGCTATCTGGGGGCACTGTCAGGCTCTACGTATTCTTCTTGTGAACGGAGGCAACCCAGAGCTGTGTGATGAAGATGGGGTTAATGCCATGGATATGGCTAAGGAGAATGAAAACTGGAATTGTTTGGATCTGATCACAGCATACCAGACTGAAGAGCTAGAGGAGAGTCTAGAACTGGCCAATTCTGTAACAAGTAAACTGAAATTGTTTCTTTGTGAGGTCATTCAGTTTAAGCTAGAGTTTAGCTTCTTTTTTTTAAATTTTAGCACAGCAGTTGGCATAATGGCTGTCTTGGGAAACCATGATCCCTTCCAGTGCTACACATACATACATGTACATACTGTAAAATTTGAGTGCACATGCACACAGTCTGGGAAGCCTGGGATGCCTGGGATGCTGACATAACCTGAAGGTGTAACCTGGGATATCCAAGCTATGGTAATGAAGAGTTAACTTAAAACTCTGATGTTCAAAAATATGTCAGTTGTGCTGTCGCAAGCTTTTGTGGGATGAACAGTAGGACAACCAATCATACATGTAGGCCTACTTTCTCTATTTTCACTGCTGTGTTCCTGGTATTGGTTTGCATACTTTTCACACTTTCAATTTGGGACCTATTAGTCTTTTGTTTTATGAACTTGAATAAAATAACTTGCAACATTGTATTTTGGCAGAGTATCCCATTCAGAAACGAAACAGCTTGAGTGTACACCCTCATAGCAGCTGGTACTACCGAGACTTAATGGATATGAACCACAACTCAGCCCATGCTTCCTTAGATTCCACCGGTCTTTCTACCTACCTGCAGGATGCTTCTATCTCTTGTTCATCATCTTCTTTCAGTGACAGTCAGGACAAGTGGAAATTTTCAAGATCTTTCTTCCCTGACCTGTTAGTGCAAGACGAATTATGTGGACGAGGGCAGTGTCGGTCAGATAAATCTCACATCAGCAATCGGCAAACTGGAAGTGGGGAATGTCTTTTCCCAATGCAGAAATTCAGAACAAGCTTGGAAATCGAACAAGAACAAGTGCATGAAACAACAACACTACCAGTATGTGAAGAGAGGGTTTATAAAGATGGAAGTGATCCACAGTTATACCCTTGCAGAAAGTCAGTGTGTCTTGACACACATGATTGTTCTTCAGTCACAGGTGAAGATGGGAGAGATAACTTAGAACAGCTTTATGTAAAAGATTGTGACAGAACGTTATCCTCCATATATCTGGAAGACGTTCTCATGAGTGACGGTCTGTTCACTGGCATGGACCTGACATCCCCAGATCATCCATCTCTGTTTATTAAAGGTGTTCCTGATGGTGCCACACCACCGCTAGACAAAACTATAGTCTCAGCAACTAACAGAAGATCCTTTAGGCAGTCTGCAGGAACTAGCCAACTTGCTGAATGTGATGCAGGATCTTTGCACCCTGGTCAGTCTCTGAAATTCTCCAATGTAAGTGGAGAAAGTTCAGCATATGTAACCTGTCAGAGTGAGGACATTGCGTTATCTTGTATTTACACTAGGCAGCAGTCGGATAAGAAGACAAAAAGGTCTTCTAGGAGAGTCACTTTCAGCGATGAGGTAGAGGAAACCACCAACAAAATGTTCCGTAAGCCATTCAGACAAGCTGAAACTTGTCCAAGCCACACCTCTAATCAGTACCAAACAAGTAACAAACTCTGTTCGCGATTTAGTTTTGTCAAGCCTTCAGAAATGCCTGGAGAATTCAGTGATTTATTAACCTCGGATGAAAGTGACCTGATTACATCAGATGAAAGTTCTTGTTTGCTTTCTTGTGAAAGGCCAATGGCAAGCAAGATGACAGCCAAAACTAACCATTGTACCAATGACACTCATTGTGCAAAAATGATTGAAACACCTGAGACGGTGGTTTCACCAACCTCTTCTAGGTTTTCATCCGGTTGTCCATCAAGACTGAGCATTCATTCACCGGGACATGAAAAACACAGAGGGGACAGCATTGGACCTAATTGCAATGATGAGCATGACTCTGTAGAGTTCTTATACCATGATCAAAATACAGGAGCCATACTTATCGAACGCCAGTGCCCATCGGCTTGTAGCATTAACACCACCCAGCAAGATGTATCCAGCTTAGACTACAGCCATGTGTCATCCACTGATGAAACGGTTTTGTATGACTGGAGGGACTATCAAACAGACGATGACAATGATGTAACACCACCTACCCCCCTACCCAAGGAGCTCCTGCAGTTAACCAATAAAGGAATCAGGGAACTGATGCAGAAATATGGGGAAGAAGCTGGTCCTATTACAGCCACCACACGCATGGTTTATTTGAATCACTTAGCCAAGCTGCAAAATGATCCTGGATTTACAATGCGGGCTGCCAGCAGACAGCAAGTATCTCAAGGTGAGAGGTGGATTTACAGTATACTGAGTCCAATCAAAAGGTTCGGTCACATACATGTATAGGTGTGGAGGGGGTGTAAAAATAATGTTGTTTTTGTTGCTAAATATATTTCATAATATGGGTGATAGGGGGTGGGGGAGGGAGAGGAAGGCTTGGGTAATGGGCCCATTTTCATAAGGTTGCTTACGAGTTAGCAGAAATGTTTTGCTAACTATGGCAAAGAAATGTTGCTAGTTGAAGTGCTATTTCACGGCCAATTCATGCTAATGCTTGAGCATGCATGGAGATTGCTTTCCATCACTGTTTTAATCAAATTCTGACTCTGAATTTAGTGAGCAATTTCTCTATGAATTGGACAGAGGGTCAGTGTGCTTAGCAGCCCTATGAAATTAGGCCCTAGTGGTAAAGAAAGAGGTGCCACTTTCAATTGTTTAAAAGAAATGTCTGTATATCAAAGTGTATATGAGACCTAACAAAGTCGTGGGGCATTATTTTTCCTAATTAGATTTTGATGTATTTGTGTGTTTTAGGAATTTATCAAGACTTCTGGCAGAAAAAGTCAGGGGGCGTGCCCCACCCACAAAAAGTACCCCTTTCTGGCTGTGATGACAGTTAAATATTGCTTGGTACGCCTGATATTTCAAACCATGCACAAAACACACAGTTTATGTGTGTGCAGGGGCGTGGAAATGACGTTACAGCCAGAAAGAGTTATTTTATGTGGACAGGGGCATGTCCCATGATTTTGTTGAAATTATCAAAGCACAAAAATAAATCTCTTTCATAATATATTCCTCCCTTGTTTCAAGCCTGTTTAAAGCAGTTTCCTGTTTTGATTTCTGTGAACATTTTAAACCAAATATCCAAACATACATGGGCTTTCATTGTCATTCAGGATTTCGTTGGGAGTTGGCGGAGTACCTCAACACTGGCAGTCTGCGTGAGCCTGATCATCAGATGGCAAAGGAGGAACAACTGATGGTAGCTCCCTTCCAGACTCCAGACCTATCACGCCATTGGCGTGAAGGAACTCTCAAGTCATCATTTAACTACCTGCTGCTAGACCCAAGAGTCACCAAGGACCTGCCTGTCCGATACACACAACTCACACAACTGGAGACATTCAGGGTATCGTAAATAAACACAGATTTTAAACCTAGATTACATTTTTGCACAAGGAAAACCAACTAGGTCATTTTAAGAGTGAAGGTGAAAATTTACAAGAGCAGGACTTGAACCTTTGACCGGTGGATTACTGAACCAGTGCTGCACCAATTGAGCTATTGCTCTCTTTTGTCGGTCTCCCAGTTTGTCAATATCTTTGTCCGGGGTTGGTCTGAAGACATTACCCTGTCACTTCCTAACTTAATATACAACCTGGGAAGCTGCTGTGTGGGATAACATAGTGAACGTACAACTTTTTTGATGATCCCTGGCTGTATGGCATTATGGGTTATGTCTACTAAAGTCAAGATCGGGTCATCACACTTTTAGCCCTTTACTCGCTTATGCACTGTTATTTCTTAAAGGTACAATGTAGTGTACACGATTGGTAATCCTCCAATTCTTTTTTTAACTGATTAATTACGAAATACCTTACTAGACTGTAAGTTAATAGTAGTCTCAATCATCCTGTGAAATGATGGCACCAGGTGTGCTGTCGTTGTCAAGAAAAGTGGAAATGTATATCGTTTTCCAACGATTTCCAGCTGGAAATCGTTAGAAAACTGCCCTGTAGCCGTTAGTCAAGGCGCGCGTGGCGCCATGGCATATCCGGGGCGCATCATGCGCCCACATAGCCACGCGCGCCTTGACTAAAGGCTATCATCCGCCCGACGGTTGAAAACGAGCGCCGTTTTTCTCTCGTTTTTTTCGCCATCCAACAACGCAAAACTTTCAACAGGTCAGTGGAGCGATATTTCCTATAAAATACTAACCCCCAAATCCGCCCATTTCTGAAAATTGTAACAATGACTAATCGTGTACACCGCCTTTAACATGTTTAAGGAGTTTTTCCACTAGATATGCTTGGATTAATATGCTGCTTGTATTTTATCAGATATTTGTGGCAGCCATTTTTTATATCGGGAAGGGAAAACGAGGCAGGCCATACGCCCATTTCTGGGAAGCTCTGTCTACAGTAAAACCTGGTAAAGAAGTTGAGGGTCAGACACCAAGGAAAACAGCCAAAAAGCAGGTGAGTTCAGCCAGCAGTGTTGTAGTACTCGTACTCGGTACTCGTACTCGAGTACTACTCGAGTGCCGTTTTTAGAGTACTCGTACTGGTACTTGTACTCGAATGTCAAAGTACTTGTACTCGAATGTCAAAGTACTCGTACTCGAATGTCAAAGTACTCGTACTCGAATGTCAAAGTACTCGTACTCGAATGTCAAAGTACTCTTACTCGAATGTCAAAGTACTCTTACTCGAATGTCAAAGTACTCGTACTCGAACTGACGGTACTCGTACTTGGGCAGCAAAGTACTCGTACTTGAATAGTAATATTCGATAAAAAAAAACTATGGCTTGACTTACCACGGCCTCACTACTTATTTTATCGATACTTTCAAATGGTTGATTGCGGAAAAATCTACTTCCGCTGCGCATCATCCGGACAAATTCGCTCGTACCCCCGCCCTGCAAACAGGGCGCTGGGAAGGGCTGATGTCGCTTCACAGAATCTTGTGAAGGAAGTACGGATGGCATTATGGGTAACTTATCATGACCTTCACATGCAGCTAGCGCATGCTGCTGTAGCGAGTTTGTGTGCTGCATGCTATGTCACAGGTCACACAAAATCTGTCCAATGAGAGCTCAAAGAGATCAGCCCTTCCCAGCATCCTGTTTGCAAGGTGGTGGTATGAGCGAACCAGACAAACAGCTAGCCGTGAGTGGGCCAATTACGCACGAAATATAATTTACTAGTTTATCACAAAGTTTCCAACTGAACAGCAAAACATCACCAGTCCGGGGAAAAATCTTTAGGAAGGAATTTACACTATGAAAATCTTTGCCGTGAAAATGCCCTGAAAATCCGTGTTTTGCCGTGAAATAAAATTCACGGCAATTTCACGGCGTTTATTCCCGGCAAATATTGGCAATTATGTTCACGGCGAATTCACGGCAAATTCACGGCGAACCCGGCAGGCTGCATTCCTTTGTTATGCATAACGGTAAACCATTCTTTAACTGACAAAAGAACAGATTAGATTTACTGCGGGTGCAAACATAACGGCCCGGCATAACGGGGAACTAATTTTATGTGTTTGTGGTTGCGAGTACAGTAGTCTGCGCGAGGGAGGCCTGATCTGCATTTACATATGTATAAGACGACTCATGCGAATGTCATGCACGAACATCAATCTCGCAGGTATAAAACGGACAGGTGGTCACGGTTGGGAGCGTGTTGTGATACACGCAGTGTGTACTTTTCCTCGCGGATCCGTAGGGTCCCGATGTGTTGTTAAAAGTTGTTGTAGTGCTTGCTGGTGGTTCTTATTGGCTTTTGCGTTTCTGCAATGATTTTATTAAAACGGGACTGTAGGCATATCGCGCGTAAAATAGATTTAGCTTACTCCTCGTAAATCGATGTTCCTGCATCTACATTAATGCCACAAAGAACTACTCATTTGAAGGCCAACAGCCGGCTTCACGGAGCAGTCTACTTTTGTTCTTTCTTAAAATGTTAGCGTTTCTTTCATTGCAGTTGTAAAATGAAATTTATTTCTCACCATTTCCTGATTTGTATACAAAAACCAATAATTACTTCGAGCACGTTGAAAGTTGCATGCAGTCGACTAGTCATGAATGATCAGACTGACCAATCATGAACTTCTTAACGCGCAACGATCGGCTCCACCTCTGCGCTGAGTGCTTTGATTGGTCGAAATTATTTTCCCTAGTCATGCTAAACCAATCACATCACTCAGCGTTGAGTTTGGCTGGATTGTCTGGGTGGTGTCTCTGCTCGCTCCCGGCCGGCCGCGAATTATTTTTTCCTAAACGTTATGGATGCATAGGACCTAAATTCTCATCGTCTACCGAGCATTCCGATGGTTCAGTGGATACGGTGTTCGACTGTGGGGTTGGGTAGGAGATCGAGATTGTGGGTTCGAGACCTTGACGTTACCATTTCTTTCGTTTTTCAAATTTCCAGCTTTGGAGGATTTTTTTAAAGGGAAATAAAGTCCGAAATTTCATTACGTTCGAATTCATTTTTTTCTTCTAATTCGTGGCTCCGGAGGATTTTTTTAAAAAGGGAAGTAAAGTCCGAAATCTCATAGGCGTCATAGCGTTAACCCCGGCCCATTCGGATGTCGCTTGGGAGAAAATAATTCGCCTCCCGGCCCGAGTTGCCTTTTCCTGATTCTACAGGCACTTTTAATTTTACAAATGAGCTAGCTGGCTTAGGCTCCGGGCTAGTTCCGTTTTGATGCAAATTGCACAATTCAGAGAGCTGCCAACCAGCATGACCAGTGCGGATTTTCCGTATTTCATACTGAAATTCATGAGAAATAAGGAATATGGAAGTACGGATTTGGGTTTAAAAACACGGATTTTGTGAAATCCGACTATAATAATCAGCCATGTGAATTTCTCGGTGTTTTCCGTGCTTTTCGGTTTTCCCGGTATGTTTTTTGTAAGACTCCGCTTTTTTTTTGTCCGCACATGTAGGCCTACATTTTGTTCCGAATTCCTTGGCTCGGTTTTGAGGCCGTGTTTGAATCACTTGGTATACACAAAGATCGTAAACGTCTAGTCTGTCGACGCCCATTTTTGAAAATTGCAACAATGACCAATCATGTACACGGCCTTTAAATACTACGGTTTTCATTTCCGACTGACCCTATTTTTGGCTCCCGACCGAGAAAAAATCCTTTTTTTATGCTGCCGACCCTGTCTGGAATATTCTACGAATAGAACAAAAAATAGAAAAAATTATTATTTTCCCCGGACGAATTCCGGAAAAAATATAACGTCCATGGTAATTTTTACGTAGGCTCGGCCTTCCTAGTAATTGTGGCTGTGCGAAGCGCCCGGTTTTGTCTTTTCTCAAGATGAATTTCTCTGCGCATTAGCTGCATGTGCGTGCATTGTACACTGGGAATGAGACGATGGCATTCAGTGCGGCTGCTTGCTCTCGACCAAGGCTAGCAACAAAGCATCGCGCACGCGCAGATGCGCTTTAGAGGGTACCCTTATTGAACAATTGCTGTAACCCCCTCAGGTCTTAGTAGCCTTTTCTCAAGGCGGAGTTCGGAACACGGTAGCTGCGTGTACGTACATTGTACATTGGGAATAATACGGTAGCATTCAGTGCGGTTGTTTGCACTTGACCAAGACTACACCAACGATGGAATCCCGTATGCGTGCACGCACGTGCGCTATAATGAACAGTGCGGACTCTACTCCGGAGAAGTTATGTCGGGGTTTAGAAAACGATCAAAGAAACGACACATTTAATGTATATTTTTATTCCTCCATGGTACATCATACGTTATGTATTATTCTGTCGTCAAATTTATTGGAAATAGCTGGAATTTCGGGTAAGGTAATCTAGACTAACCCACACTTAATACACACTTACTTAGGTTTTTTTAGGCGTAGTTAGAGAAATCTTAAACGCGAAAATAAAACATATCGCGATATTCTTCGGTATATCGAATTCCCCAATACAATATTTAATACGGGTTTGTTATTATTGTTTTTACGAGGGGCACCTTGACCAGTTACGAAGGCATCGATGGTAAACCCGTAAACTGGACGTCGAACACGTGGCCGCCATATCTAGCCTGCCGTCATGTTTAACTGTCAACATGGAGGTAGCTCCATGCTGTCAATAAACCAATAAGTAAAACGCAACTTCTGCCAGCTTCGACAGTAACATTACAATTTATTGATGGTTGATAATCACACGATACAAAAGAGTGAACAATAGAGCAGTTAATGAGCTGGGCAGAAACTGCCCGAAAAAAATTCACGGCGTTTTCACGGCATTTTCAGGGCAAAGTTTGCGCCGTGAAATTGCCATGAAATTTTAGTTCACGGCAAAACGGATTTTCACAGCAAAGATTTTCATAGTGTTAAACAAATACTTAAAGCTTTTCTGCACGTACCAGTAGGGATACTTTTGGTGCGCAAAACTACATCACAGCTTTACCTATAAATGTGGAAATTTGCATTAGCAAGAAAAACCAGGCATGAGAATTGTAAGAACATCTGTTGAAAGTGAAAATAAAAAATCTTTTCCCAGCCATTTGAATGCTTGTTGTACAATGTACTTGTTTTTTTTGTTTTTTTAGTCTGAGGAATCCAAGGGCCCGAAATACATGAAGGCTTGAGACTTTAAATACACTGTAGATTAATTTCATAAAATGACCTTTCATGTCTGTATGTCAGCTATGTAGCATTTCCTTGAAAAACACTTTAATTTAAGACTGCTATTGCAAATTGAAAAAATTAATTTCAAATTGTTCAAAAATGCTTACAAAGACAATCCGTAGTTGTTATCGCATATCATTTTTTTACACATAATTTTCGGCTTCAAGCACAATGTAATTGGACTAGTACTCGTACTCGGAAATACAAGTAATCGGACTCGTACTCATACTCGGAAGTACAAGTACTTGTACTCGGAGACCTGTACTTGTACTCGATTAGCAAAGTGCTCGGACTTGAATGGTACTCGGCAATCTAAGTACTCGGTAGTACTTGGTACTCAGGGGAAAAAGTACTCGACTACAGTACTGTCAGTTAGCCAAATCTAACACAATGCGGTGTCAGAACATAGTTGGGGAGGTGTTGGGGTGTCATTCCACAACGGTTCAACTGATAACTTTTGGGGTAAAACACGGGAGGTGGATTTCAAATTTGTGGGCTAATTATTGTTTCCTGTATCATTCGTTATTGGACTGACAAATATAAAGGCTGATTCTTTAAGATTGATCCAGACCTTGTTTCATTTATATTACATTGTACTTGTTCAATCTTCATTGAAATGGCTCGGATGTAGAACCGTTGTACACGATGGTACCCTTCTTGTCTGCGTGGAAAGATTTCATGATAAGGAGCAGTAATTGATGGCAACCAGTCTTATCCAAGATTTAGAAAAGGCCATCTCTGCTAACGAGGTCAAAGGCCTTAGTGAGATCTACAAAGGCAACATAGAGTAACTTTCTCTGCTAATCTACACTTTTCCTGCAGTTGCCTGAGTGAGAATACCATTAGGCTTGGGCGATATTTCGGTATTACCGTATAGTGTCGTTTTTTTTTTAATACAGGACAATACCGACTGACGATCCATAAATACCGAAATACCGGCGAACTCGGTTTAGAATATTTGCAAAAGCCCTTTCAAAGATAAAGAAGAAAAAAACCATTCACAGTTAACTCCATTCTCTAATCATCCAGTGTTATGTCTGCCTTGCAGTGGAAAGATAAGACCTAATTGTGGAGCTCGACTTGGTAACCCGATACTCCAGTGGCTTCCATTAATAAGGCCTTTGAAGTTTTGCATACACCGCCGCATTTGCGGTTTACTTTTTTGGGTGTGTAAGTACGTCATTTTAAAACCGTCTGATTGGCCATCTATATACCATATGAAAGCTTATAAAATGGCCTTTCCAGCTATATATAAAACACTATTTTCAAATTTTGCAACATAAGTGCCTTTTTTGCAGAGCGGGTCACAAATTATATAATTTCACAAGACTTGACAGTTATATTTCACTCCTGGTAAATGGAGCTTTCAGAGATATGGCACTGCCAGGAAGATTTCTCCCAACATTATTTGAATAAAAAATTTAACCGACTAGAATTGTTGATTTTCCATGCAACTGGATTTTCTGCAAATTTGTTTATTGAAAGTTGATTTTTGAAGGAAGGCCTATCAATCTATTTTATTTCTAAATAATCAAAACACCAAAAACAAATCAAATTAACCAATGGAACACTTCTTTACGTAAAAAACATTAATTACAAATTCATTAAAAATAATTTGATGGCTTCACCTACATTTTCAGCTACAACACATACCCCAACTACGTTTCAAAGTTTCAAACCCAATTGGCCTGTTAATTCTCTAGATATCCTATTATGTAATTATATATATAGAAACTACCTAATAGGCCAATACTAAAACATGCGTTGTGTAAGCATGGAGTAAGAACGTTGAGCGTGTAAGCGTGCTTGTCGTCAGACGCCCATACGATGTGCACCAGTGAAATACATGGGTGATGCAATAACTGGTCTTCATTTCAGCTTCAACTAATTCTTCAGCATGAAAATTTGTACAGTTTAGAATGTTGTTTATGTATGGATGAAGACTAGATTTGTGTCGCGCATTGTATTTTGTTGTGGTCTTGACAGGTCTCAGGGGTAAAACCCGAGACCTTGGCATCCAAGACCGAGACTGAGACCTGCACTTTCGAGACCGAGACCAGCCCTCCCAAGACTGAGACCAGCCCTTCCGAGACCGAAACTTTGCTAGGACGAGACCTCAAAAAATATTTTTGATACCGTCTCGAGACCTACAATACTGTCCAGTACGTCACCAAGCTCTTGCAGGCTTGGTTCGCTATCGAGTTCTTCCAGAGTAGGCAGGCAATTAATGGCATTTAGAGCAACTTTTGTGACAACATTTTCCCTGGCCTACAACTCAGAGTAATGCTCTAGCCAGCGTTCCATCTTTTTCCTGTGGTCTCTTATAACCTCACCATTAGATGACTTCACAGGCTTGCTTGATTCCATCATACATGCCTTTTACGTTGCCAGTTTCAACAGACACTTGGATCTTAGTACAAAGCTGAAGCCAGTAATCATTGGCACAGTGCCTGGCTGCCTGCTGAATTCCTGCAGGTTCCTCTCACTTGCTGATAATTTATGCGTTACTACATGTAGGGTCTGTCTCTTCTCCTCTATGAGAGGTAACATCACCTCAGAGTGAACCTCGAACCAATCTGGTGACTTAACTTGCTTCTTACCAAATGATGACATGGGAGCACTGTAGATGGTATCCCTTAGGTGTTCCCACCTATTGCTGATGTTTTTACTTGGTGGGGCAGGCAAGGCATCTTCCAAGGCTCGGACAAACTCGTCCACCCTCTCACAGTTACTGTTCTTACTTGTGGCAATGCGTGGCCTGTCTTCCTTGTTTGAATGGTAAAGCCTCCTGGCTGGAACTTCACCTTGCAGCATACAAGGGAATGATCGGTATTGCAGTCTGCACTTTGGTAACTGCGGGTCAGCCTGACACTGCCTAATAAGCTAAGTATTACTTCTCATGAGAGCGTGATCGAGCTGGTGCAATTGTGCTTGGACCTGGGATGTCTCCACGTCACTCTGTGCTGGGGCTTGGTGTCAAAGGTGTTGATGATACAAAGATCATGATGGCAGCAGAGCTCAAGTAGGCGCTGCCCATTGTCATTCATCTTTCAGACTCCAAACTGGCCCAAGCAAGATGACCAACTGCTGTGATGATGAACACCAACTCTGGCATTAAAATCCCCAAGGATGAACAGTGGCTCTTAACTGATAGCAGTACTGAGTTCATCATAGAACCTGTTCTTTGTTTCTTAGCAGGAGGTCAGTGCTGGTGCATAGGTGCATATGATGCTAACCAGTCCTACCGATGTTTGAAGCCTTTCTGTTCCCTCTGTAGGTGGTACAATGGAGCTAATCAGGCTGTTTCGGATGGAAAGCCTATACCATGCTCCCTGATCTCATCGGGTTGCTGAAGAAGGAGTTCTCCCTGAGGCTTTCGGAGGAAGAGAGTCTTGTTTCCTGTTAGTCTTGGTTCCAAGATGTCCTTAGCGGTGCGACGTAGCGCACACATGGATCAGAGCCGTACAGCGCCCTCTACACACGGACGCCAAGGCCAAATCGCAAAGGACGTCTTGGCCCTTTCGTAAGGAACTGCGCGCGACCTGTATATGCATAAGTTAACAGGCAGGTCAAAAGAATAATGGCGCTTGTGCACTGGAGGAAATCATGTTTTAGTAATTAGCTGGCTAGTTAGGTAACATACGTACACGCGTACCTCAAGCTGTATGGCATTATACAATGCATGCAATGTAGGTTACGTAACATGCACATGCAAATACACACACAGTTCTGCTAGCGATTTCGCATGCAGAACTACGAAAGGGCTAAGATGTCCTTGGCGATTTGGTCTTAGCGTGCATGTGTAAAGGGCGCTGTATGGCTCTGATCCGTGCACACTATATGTCGCACTGCTGAAGACATCTTGGAAGGAACCAAGACTAGTTTCCTGTAGGGTGACAATGTCCATTTGCAACCTGTTCCATAAGTTGTTGATTACTGCAGTCTTGCGAACGTCGCTTACATCTTGCAGATCTTCTGTGAAGCCAGGTATCATGGTCCTCGAAGTGCCAAGTTTAAGAACCGGGTGTTTCTGTGTTTTCTTTAACTTTATTTTGTCTGGTGCAGAATTATCGATCCATCTGTCTGGGGTTCACCCTAAGCCCCACGCCCCCTCGTAAGGTAAGCGGACTGTGGCAACACTTTACTAGGGCAACACTTTACTAGGGCAACACTTTACTGGCCGGGGAGCTGCCAAGCTTAAGGCGGGCGGTAGCTACCCAAAGTTATCCAAAGATATCTCCCACCGGCGGAAGCAACCCCTGGTGCTGATGAGATTTAAAAGTGATGAGATTTGATGAGATTTAAAACCGGTAGACTGCTGCTTCACGTGTTTTGTCAGTGCTAAAATGCGGAGTTGGAATCTCCTCTCCAGGGTGCAGGACTGGGCAAAATAGTGGGAGGCCAGCTGTTGCGCATGTAGCAGGTTCCCCTCTATGGCATGAATACAATCCAAGGGAAGGGCACACGCCGATAAAGCTTGGCACCGTCTCCAGTTTTGATTGCTCGCCATGCTGGCCACTAATGCTGGTTGGCAAGTTTAATTTGTGGATGCCGCTGGAATAATATCTGGATTTTTTCCCAGCGCCTGTTAATGGTATTTCCTCCATCAGGCTTCATGAGTTGGCCGGATTGTTTCCAACCACCCAGGGCTCAGCGGTGGCATTTGCTGGCTGTACTGGCTCACCATAATTATGGTATAACGCCACAGTATCAGTCGAGCATCATGTCCTCCTTGGACATGATACACCACAGGCCAGACATGACAAATGTCTATCCTGTTATGAGCATAAATTCTTGAAGATATACTCCCTGTAGTTTAAAAACCTACATTTATCCTAAGATTGTCCAGTGGCAATCCCTCAATGGATACCTTTTGGATTAGGAACAGAATTTGGGGTAATTGATGCATTTTATTACTACTTCCCAACACTTTATGATGAGACATCTGTCCGTGTTGTGAATGTTAAAACTTGAAGGTGATCCTCTGTAATTTCTTGAATACTAAAAAATGTATCAAACGTTTTGGTGGGCAATGTTCTTACAAGGATGTGGGACATAGAGGAAGAGAAAACATGGGAAATTACTTGATGAATCGACTCCCGTCTTTGGTTCCCTTTAAATGTCACACTTTTACTTGTAGTGTGGAAAGACCCAGGGGCAAACAGGCCTCAATTCCTTTTTAAAACAATAACCCGAATATATGCTTAACAGGCTTATTTGGGTTTTTCCAGAGCCTGTACCAAGATTTTAGTTTTCTCTAATCTCAAGATTATTACCGGATACGCCCAGCACCCTGTCAGCACCAGCGCAGCAACAACTACATTGTAGCAACACTTGGGTTTACTAGTTTCAGCATGTCTGAATGATTCCTCCTTTCTCTATGGCCGAAAGACACACAGATTTGAAACAAATGCAATATCTAGGGCAACACATGTTTTTGTACTGAATAAAGAGATCTCCTTTTGGATCACTGATAAGATTGGTGAAGTCCAGGGCCCATGTGCATAAAAGGCTACTAGGCCTAGTTGGCAACTAAAATGGACTTAAGTTGCTTACTAAGCCTAGTTGATTACTAATTGTGATGCATAAAACCCAACTAGATATAGTAACATTCTAAAATTCTGGCAAAAGTTAGAGTTGATCTGGGGTACCTCTAAGTCACTAGATGACAACTACCCCAAAATAGGTTTTCGTCTTGGGTAAAATTAATTTTTCTTTCACGCTTGAGACTCATGGTTGTAGTTGTAACTTTATGTACTAGCTGTAGCAACCTTGTATAGAGAATTTATGTAGTTCTACAAAATGTAAGTACTGGACAGTAATGCAATGTTACAAAGACCTTTGGAAAGGAGTTATGCTAATTTGGAATGTGATTCGAAGCTCAAACACAATAAACTTGTCTACAAGCCTATTGTATCTGACATAATCACCTCCTCTCCAAGGCCATAGCACCCAAATCAGTTACAAACCAAATTGTCCTAGTATGCAACTAGTAAGCAATGTGCCTAGTGAGGTTTTATGCAACACAAATTAGTTGCCAACTCCGTAGGTATAAACTAGGGAATTTATAATCTTACTAAGCACTAGTTGGCAGCTAAACTAGTAGCCTTTTATGCACATGGGCCCAGCTCTTTTTATTCTGAATTACTTTTTGATGTCATAATAGTTGTGGTCTTATGCCTGTGCAGTCCATGCAAGTCTGAGACCATTAAACCATTCAGAATTTATGCTCAAGTCCAGGTAAAATCTAGGCTGGAGCCTGACCTCAAGTCAACTTGGGCTTCAGTAAAGGCCTGGGCCCATGTGCATAAAAGGCTACTAGTTTAGCTGCCAACTAGTGCTTAGTAAGATTATAAATTCCCTAGTTTATACCTACGGAGTTGGCAACTAATTTGTGTTGCATAAAACCTGACTAGGCACATTGCTTACTAGTTGCATACTAGGACAATTTGGTTTGTAACTGATTTGGGTGCTATGGCCTTGGAGAGGAGGTGATTATGTCAGATACAATAGGCTTGTAGACAAGTTTATTGTGTTTGAGCTTCGAATCACATTCCAAATTAGCATAACTCCTTTCTAAAGGTCTTTGTAACATTGCATTACTGTGCAGTACTTACATTTTGTAGAACTACATAAATTCTCTATACAAGGTTGCTACAGCTAGTACATAAAGTTACAACTACAACCATGATTCTCAAGCGTGAAAGAAAAATTAATTTTACCCAAGACGAAAACCTATTTTGGGCTAGTTGTCATCTAGTGACTTAGAGGTACCCCAGATCAACTCTAACTTTTGCCAGAATTTTAGAATGTTACTATATCTAGTTGGGTTTTATGCATCACAATTAGTAATCAACTAGGCTTAGTAAGCAACTTAAGTCCATTTTAGTTGCAAACTAGGCCTAGTAGCCTTTTATGCACATGGGCCCTGAAATCCATTCCTGGTCGGTATGTACATGTATACCGGCTCCGGTATTCAAACCGGTTAATTTTAATCCTCCCAAACTGGGTTGGATACCAGCTGGGCCTCTACTCGAATGATGGCCTGATTTCGGAGTCCATTGTGTCCAGTTCCTGGGCAGTGGAACTCTTTCTGGATGCTGACAATGGGGTGAAGTTAATCCGCTTATAATTCTCCATGGGTTAACAAAGGCCCTAAACATTCACTCAGTTTCAAAGCATTTGCCACTGGACAGATTTGACCACGCAGTATTCACACTTCAGTGATCACCTACACCAACACATAAACTCCCTATTGTAAACACTCTGGAGGGCCAGACAGCAGACTTGCCAAGCTCGACCACAAGTGGCTTTGAAATGCCGAAGAGCAAGTGGACTTGTACCGGCCCAGGAGGGGTATAAAAACCGGCTGGAATTGGATTTCAGGCCTAAATAGGTATGGATGCATAATATATTTTGGCTTAACAAATTGACCATGGTGTTTTCCTAATATATTCATTTTATTGTTCTTTTCAGCCAAGTGGGAAGGTTTGTCACATCTTAGACATATGGGGTGCAGGGCTCGGTGTCGTCTCACTGCACTGTTTCCAGAGTGTTATCCCAGTAGAGGCTTACACCAGGGAAGCTTGCATGGTGGATGCGATGGGTGAGCATTCTCTGTGCTGTCTGTACCCTATTATTAGGCCTAGGTAGCTAAGCACACAATTTGCGGCTAGCAGAACCTTTGTCCATTTCAAAGAGACTATATTAAACATATGAAGGAGCTTGCTATCTTTAGAAGCAAAATTCCTTCAAATAGTATCACAATAATAGAACTTTCCATATGTGTACAGAGGCATTAGCAAAGTATTTGTGTTATTGTTGACACAATTTTTCCGCTGTCAAATATCACATCTATTCAATTGTGCTCAGGCCTGTCTTTTGAGGTTTTTGTGGGATGGATGGCGGAGGCAGCGAATGATCATGCAGCCCCTCCATAGTTTCCATCCAATTTTCCTCAACTTCGGTTGAGATCTTGGTTAGCCCATGGTAACTGGAGCATATCAGTTGGCCCTTACAAATTTTTTTATATTTCTCCAGTCTTCAGGCAAATGTTTCGAACTTCTTTTTCGTGTGCGTTTATCAATTCATATAATTTGTTGCAGTCATAAGAGCACTAATAGCAAGCACATAACCTATTAGGGCCATTTTGGTGGAGAAAATGAGTTTACAATGTAAACTAAGAAAACTGGCAGTCTTCCAAGTTGTCAGTGTCTTTAATTCGGGGGGGGGGGGGGGGGGGGTAGTCAGAAGTTGACACGAGTCAATTTTTACAAGCTACTTGGAGGTAACTAAAAGCCCCGCAGGGTAAAGGAATGTTTGGGTAGCACAAAAGACTTTTTTTTCTGACATTGTATTGACTTTCCTAGGAATATTATGTGAAAAACGACGTTTGTTTTCTTCATGGAGATTGCCTGGAACTGGCTGCCTTTGAATTGCCTCATGTGGTATGGCCATTTATGCCACTGATCCCTTCTCCACTTGTCACAGTTTACCATGACAAATATTGCTAATATTGACAACCAATGTGACCATGTATGTAGGCTGGTGCCAAATAGTTGGCAAGACATGAATGACTAGCTAGGGTTTGGGAAAGGTAAGGCCAACACTTGCTGGAAATAGTTAATTTATAGATAAAACTTGCTCAATGTTGACAAGATGACATGGAGGACATTTGACATTTCAGTGGTTTCTGTCTCTCCTAGGCCTGTCGCGGTTAACAAATGTCAAGAAGGGGGACTTCTATGGTCCTTCAGCATCACTTCCGGCCAGAAAGAGAAGACAAATGGGTGTTTACCTCCTTAAGAAAGCTGGCCAGATCTTCCTAGTAGAAGGCGAACGACAGATCAGACCTGCTGATATAGCACTGGGACAATGAAGTGCTAAAACCTTTGCAGGAAGGAAGGTTTAGTTTACCATTTCAACAAGTGAATGGGCAGTTTGATGGGGTGTCAGAATAGGCCACATTTTGTTTCGCCTAAACGAATGTTTCAGGGGGACACAGTCCTAAATTCTGTATGACCATAGCTCTGTATGTATGTTAAAGTTTTAGGTTAAGTTTTGGGGAGAAAGTTCATAATATTCTACATGCTTTCATGGATTTTGATGAAACTTACATGCAGTGACCTTTGGGTGGGAAGATGCAATTCTTCTGCAGAATGCCGAGGTCAGAGGTCATGTAGGGGTCATTAGAGGTCATTAGTATGTCAGTATGTATGTCAGTATGTATGTGGCATTTTGGTTAGTTTTCGGAAAAATTGGGCCTCATATGTAAAAATTAAGTCCAACTGTAATCAAACTTGGGTCACAGGTGCATTATGTTAACCGTCATATGATGGTGATGTAAAAGGTCACTTACTGAGGTCAAGTTGTACAATAGGCTTAAAATGTAAAATTAGTCTCATTTGAAAAGTCCAAAATAATTGCAATCAAACTTGAGCCAAAGGTGCAACATGGAAACATTTATGTGATGTTGATGTTAAAGGTCACATATCAATGTCAAAGGTAAAATAAGCTGAAAATGTAAAATTGCTCTTATTTAAGAAAGTTGAAACTTGGATGCAGTGACGAAAAAAGGAGACACGTGATCTTCGGATCACCTTTAATTAACAAGGGCTTTGTAACAATGACATTTTGGGGGATACAAATCAAAGTGAATTCACTGTTATTGAAGTAAAGTTACATGTACATATACATATACATATACTTCATCATAGTTAATGTTTTACAATTTCGAATTTTTGAAATTTGAAAACTTACTTCATGTGAAATCACTGCAGACTGGTTTCTGCCCCCAGAAAACATGGTAGGGACTAGTAGGAAGTATGGATGTTGGTCTTGTGATTTGCTCTCAAGTGCACAAATGCTGTAATAATCTCCCGTTTTTTAAGAGTTAGATGCTGTTTTCGATCTCTTTAATGGGCTTGAATCATTGACAAATTATATTTTTGTAAAGGTGTTTGTTTTGGCAAGTCTTGTAGCAGTTGAGAACAATGTAATACATTATGGGTATAAGTAACATACATGTAGACCCAAAGGAATTCCTCCTAGTGTATGCTAAATAGTACTTTAGTATTACCTGGTCTCCGGTATTATAAGGATAACAGATGAACCAGGAACCAGTACAGTGGAACGCCGCTATAACGAACATCGTGGGATCCACAGATTTCGTTCGTTATAGCGATCATTCGTTATAGCGATTTTCTGCCAAATGCACATATTTCAACATGGCGTCCGTTCTTTTAAATAGCGCCCTCTTGCATCGCATTTAAGGTGCGCCCTCTTTTGACTATTGTCAGTGTACGAAACTACTGTCCATTATTCCTGGCAGCACGTCACCCTGCACGCCCTGGCGGTTGCTTTAGGATGACTTTGAACATATGTGCCGCCCATTGAATCATGTAATTACATGTTCATACTTTTAAACTTGGCTTTTCCCTTTTTCCTTGGGGAAATAATAGCCACCTGTCACTCTTCAACATAAAGCTGCGGCCTTCCGTTGTTTGGTAAGTTTTGTACACAATTTGGGATGGTGTTCGTTATAGCTGAATGTTCGGTATAGCAGTGTTTGTTATAGCGGCATTCCACTGTATATAAAATCACTGCGGATTCTACCTCAAAAATTGCACCGTTACAGCGCCCTCGTTTGCACACACATTGCATTTTGGTGTAACTGGGTGGTTAACTCCAAAAAGGACTGGTCTTTTGACTATTTCAATATTATGTGGGTAAAGATTTGAACAAAAATACAAATGTTAAAAATTCGAAATGTAAAAATAAAAAGATTTCTAAGAGCGAGGTAAGGGAGAGGGGAGATCCTACAGTCTTCCTGTAACCTTCCTTCACCCCCAACACCCCAAACTGTGGGTATTTGTGGATAAGGCTATGACAATCCTGGGCATTGTTGATCGGCTTTGTAAATACATTTGCAAATCAGTGCCTGAAAGTAAGACATGTTTATTATTTCGGTAAGTGATGACTATTAAATGTAAATAGTTAGGGGATAATAATTGCTCTCATGCTCAAATGTTTAACCTAAAAGCGTACTTAGTGTTATTGGGGTGGAACCACAAGTCATGAGAAAAAAATCTTATGATTTGCTCTTAATTTAGAGACAAAAATCATTCAAAATAACAATGCTTATGATACTCATTTTAAAAAAGAAAATTGAAAAATACCACCCCTTTAGCACTAACTACCCCAACCCTTGCAAACTCCAACAGAAGGTTTTGTCAAGTTTTGATGGGTTCAGTACTGTAGGGCCTTGTATTGGCACCATCACTTTACATGGAGCTATAATGCCCCAATTTGTCTAAGTCCAAAGAATGTGCCATAGGTATACTGCACAGTGTTGAATTTTGACAGGTTGAGGAAGCCTCCTAGTAAATTGCCTAGGGGGTTAGGGTTAACGGTGTCACTTGACCTGACTGTTCACTTGGTTTAGTGTACTGGTGCATATTGCAAGCACCCCTGTAATATTTGAATTGTTCAAACGTATTAAAGGGGCTAACCAGAAGCATCCCCCCCCCCCAGCTTTATGTTTATCAATAAAAAATAACTGTCCCTGCTATTCAACTATTTAAACAAATTTTTTAATAGTGTGTCTTATTTTAACAAAACGTACTTTTTCTATTTATGCTTTTGCAACTCTTCGGGAAAAAGGCTTTTATTTTTGTTGGTTTTGCGCTTTTAATGTACAAAAAGATCTGCCTATACAGAAGCTGAATTATTGTCAAATAATTTGGCATCTGTGAAGTTGTTTTTATTTTGTATTACTGGACGTGGGTAGTTTTTTTTTTTGATTCATTGTCTCCATCAAAAGTGAAGAACATTAGCATTGCTAGAACAATAGCAGTTTAAAAAAATATTTGTCATGCCAAAGCTCGAAAACGGCACGTACAGTATTATTACTGCCCATGCCTCCCTCAAATTCTTGCAAACAAATTATGACCATGTTTTGCTTAGCGATTTGTGCTTACAATCTACATATTATAAATCTCAATTTTCTTACGAAGTCTTTGTGCATAAAATCTTGAACTTTTTTGAAATGTAACTTTACCAAAAGCCAATATGCTTTAATTCATATGTTGATCATGTAAATTCATATGATTTCATATAATCCTGTTATTGTTCATTAAGGTAAACACTTGCCTGATATAAGAAATTGCATTGAAATTTATACTCTGTATAGTTTGTAGGCTTTAAAAAAAACCAAGATCAAACTTACTTGGCCGATAATCCGCACATGTTCATAGCTGCTTAATATGTATGATTCCGATGAAAAGATTCACTTACACCTAACTATCAAGATTAAATGGTTCAATGAATTTTGAGGAAATATGTACCCTTTTGTGGTATAGTTGTGGTAGAATCCTGTCGGAAATTTTGCTTAGATATTTGCAAATATATCGGAAATTGTTATGAATTTGTATGCCAATAAATGCCAAGTTCATTCAGTTGCACCAATATTTGCAGTATGAATTTTGTCAAAAATGTTGCTGCAACTTTAGGACATTTCAACATGCCAAGGGGTTTTACCCACATCATTTGTATGAATTTGTGCACGCTCAATAAATGTCAACAAGTTTGCGATAATATTTTCGACAAAATTCATGACATCGCAAATAATTACACAAATATTTCAGGGTCAAAAAGTTTTGCACAAAATTCATTGGAGATGTATTTTGCAGTTATTCCTACAAAATTGACAGTCACAAATATTTGCAACAATGTGTGAGTTTAAATGTCCCTTCAGGGCAATTGAACAATAGTTCTAATTTTGTTTATCCTCTCCCAGAATATTGTTTCTGTTGATGAATATTTTGTAACTGGCCAATTTTAGCATTGCATTGTGCAGAGTGGATGTGGAGTTGGATTGTTAGTGGTATTAAACCAAGTGCACCACAATTGGAATAATTTCCTAATAGGTCCACATGTATATTATATATATATCTTACCAAGCAAAGCCTGTGGATAATCATTTGAAAAGAATATTTGGTGAATATTTACAAACCTCAGTTATGTTTCCTTCTAGCTGAAGATCTAGTCAAACCTGTGTAAAGTGGCCATCTAAGGGATGAAGAAGGAACCACAATGGTATGGCACAGTGCCCAGCTATAGGTGGACACATCACAAGAAAAACACAACTCTGTATATATAATTTTGACGCTTTTGGTTTTTGCCGAGGCGCCCAACACGATTATTTTTTTCCGTAGGCGGGTGAAGCAATTTCATTACTGTGGTTGCATTGATCACTGCACAGCTAGCACTTGGGTTCTCGGTCTCTATTTCCCCTTAAATTAAAAATATCCCAAAGATATCACAGTAAAGAAAAATGGGTACAGGTGGATTCGAACTAGGGACCTTTTGATTCATAGCCCATCCCACTATCCACTAGACTAGTCTGTAGCAGCTCGACAACAGCCGTTCTTTAAAATGATTGAATATAACTACATGTCGTTGACTAAATAATAACAATGCTGTGACGTTCTGTTCTGTTCTTTTATAATAAATAAACATAACTTTTTCATAAAAACTACTGAATTATTCATGACTATTGCTTCACCCGCCTACGGAAAAAAATATGCGTCCAGCCCCTATGTCGTCATCGTCAGGGTAATGGCGCCACCAACATTAGACGGAGCCCTACTCCTATCCCTCCGCTTATCAAATTTATTTTGCGAACGGAAACAAAATTAAAGTGCCTTTTTTATCGGCCTATGTTTTCCCACCCACACCTCAAAAAGTTTTCTGGATCTACCAGTGGTTAAATGTACAAGTAAGTAACTGAAGTCGGGCAAAATGTCGGCACCGCGAGAGACATTGCAAAAAAAATCATTTGGCTTTGTTTTAACTTTTTAAACTGGTTCCCGCCTCCAAATATTGGGACTACAGATCAGCGATTGGGACTAGTAGTAGCGGATATACCGTGTGCGCATCCCAGTAATAATTTACCTCTTTTTTAGAAGTTGAAGATGGTGAGTTAACGCACCTGCAAAGGGAAGTCTGATGCAAGTATAGTTGCCAAGTACGCAATGCATTTACTCAGCAGTTAGACCAGCATTTTCCAAGTCTACAATCTGAAAATTAGAAATATCAAAAGATATCGCAGCATGTAATAAGTTTGAACTGAAATAGGAGAAACTCTGGCCGCCGTGGCACTGGTCATTTGCCTGCATCAGACTCTCAGTGCTTGTGTGCTCGGTGACAAGGAACACCCTTTGCCGTTGCGTTATCTTCACATCTGAAGTGCCTACTCACCCGACACAGGCATTTGTGGAAGACATTTTTAAAAGATCACATCCATGAGGTACAGTGACATGGTCAATTTCAGCCCTTTCGTGGTAACAAATGTTGTCTATTTCCCATTCTTCACAGTGATGCCCTAGCTCAATGGCGCAAAACTGAGTGTCCAAAAACGGCATTTGCATCCGGCCCGATGTCTTAGTTATTGTGTTCATTATGTCATATTGCCCGATTGGATTACATCACATATAAAGGTGTAGTATGAAAGCTGACATTTTAACCTTTCTGGTACGTATTAGTTGTATGATCAATCCTAACAAACCAAGAATACGAATTTATTTCTCGGTTTCTTTTTTTTTTGGTCCACTGTAAATTAGTTCTATAATCAATCCCAACAAATCAGGAATATGTATGGAGGTTAAAAAAGTGGACATCTGCTTTTCTGTTGTTAAAATAGCAGATTGAACGTTTTTGTAAAATGCATTTTTCTACTTTTCTGCTACCAGAAAAGCAGATTGAACGTTTTGCCAAAATGCATTTTTGGCTGTTTCGGAAACTTTTCCGAAACAGCCCTTGTTTTCGTTAAGATTTTTTTTTTTTTTTTTTTTTGGCTGTTTCGAAAGTTTTTCGAAACAGCCCTTGTTTTCGTTAAGATTTTTTTTTTTTTCTTTTTTTTTTTTTTTCTTTTTCAGACTTTTTGCCCATAGCATTTGTACACGATTTCTTTCTGCCAGGCACTTTGGCTACTTTTATGCAGCCGATTGCCTTTAAACTAAACAGACACTTAGACCAACTGCTCAGGATGCATGCCGAACTTTTACGTCATGATGACGTCATCACGTGATTTTTTATGAATTTTTGAATTTTGAAAATCGTAACATTCATTAAATTATATCTAGCGAACAAAACAAGATATTTTCAAAATTCTTTTTCTTATAGCTTTGGTATGTCTCAAAGATATGCCCTAAATTGCGAAAATTCTGTGACGTCATGATGACGTCATCAAAAATGTGTTTTTTTGTTAACGCATGTAAGGGTCAATCCGATTACAAAAATGTATATATTGAATTTTCCTGTACCCAATTCCAAAATTTCATGATCGTGGCTCACTCAAGTAAGAAATGACAGCCATTTCAAAATTTAGACCAAATTCAATATAACACAAAGGAATTCTGGGACGGGCAGATAACCATGGCTATTATGTGCTTGATGTTTATAAAAGGGGTTGATTTCTAGTCTTTTTTCAAGTCGCTGAATTTTTGAAGTATTAAAATCGTAACATTCTTTTCAATATATCTAGCGAACAAAACAAGATATTTTCAAAATTCTTTTTGTTATAGCTTTGGTATGTCTCAAAGATATGCCCTAAAAGGCGAAAATTGTGTGACGTCATGATGACGTCATCAACAAATCTTTTTTTTTTAAACGCATGTCAGGATCAATCCGATTACAAAAATGTATTCGTTGAATTTTCCTGTACCTAATTCCAAAATTTCATGATCGTGGCTCACTCAAGTGTGAAATAGGAGCCATTTCAAAATTTAGACCAAATTCAATATAACACAAAGGAATTCTGGGAAGGGCTGATAACCATGGGTATTATGTGCTTGCTGTTTATAAAACGGGTTGATTTCTAGTCTTTTTTCAAGTCGCTAAATTTTTGAAGTTTTAGAATCGTAACATTCTTTTCAATATATCTAGCGAACAAAACAAGATATTTTCAAAATTCTTTTTGTTATAGCTTTGGTATGTCTCAAAGATATGCCCTAAAAAGCGCAAATTGTGTGACGTCATGATGACGTCATGAAAAAAATTCTTTTTTCAAGTCGCTAGAATATTGCACATAGCATTTGTAAACTTTTTCTTTCTTACCGGCCACTTTGGCTACTTTTAAACTTGGCAGACACTTACACCAACTGCTCACAATGTGTGCCGAACTTTTACGTCATGATGACGTCATCACATGTCACGTGACGTCATCTTAAAGGGGCATTTTTCGAAGCCATATATCTACAAAAGTACAAGTCCGATTAAGTTGGAACGTAATATCTAGGTATGCCACCGGGTGTTATAGATGAACATTGACATGACGTTATGATCAAGTCATAACATGTCACGTGGTGTCATCTTAAAGGGGCACTCGCTAGATTATTGCCCATAGCATTTGTAAACGTTTTCTTTCTTACCGGCCAGTTTGGCTACTTTTAAACTTGGCAGACACTTACCCCAACTGCTCAGAATGTGTGCCTAACTTTTACGTCATGATGACGTCATTACATGTCACGTGACGTCATCTTAAAGGGGCATTTTTCGAAGCCATATATCTACAAATGTACAAGTCCGATTCAGTTGAAACACACTATTTAGGTATGCCACCCGGTGTCATAGATGAAAATTGACATGACGTTATGATGAAGTCATTACATGTTATGTGATGTCATCTTAAAGGGGCATTCGCCAGGCTATTTCCCATAGCATTTGTACACGATTCCTTTTTTAAACCAATCCTTCACACATCCAATAACAACATCTTCATCCCTCCGTCATTGTTAACAAACAAACAACTTTAAATATTGCATACACATTTGACATCCAAACTAACAATAAAAAAATTAGAAACAGCCCTGTGTTTGTCCACAAACACTTGCCTCTAGTTTTTTTTTTTTTTTTTTTTTTTTTTTTGCTTCTTTTTCAGACTTTTGCCCATAGCATTTGTACACGTTTTCTTTCTACCAGGCACTTTTGCTACTTTGATGCAGCCGATTGCCTTTAAACTTAACAGACACTTAGACCAACTGCTCAGGATGCATGCCGAACTCTTACGTCATGATGACGTCATCACGTGATTTTTTATGAATTTTTGAATTTTGAAAATCGTAACATTCATTAAATTATATCTAGCGAACAAAACAAGATATTTTCAAAATTCTTTTTCTTATAGCTTTGGTATGTCTCAAAGATATGCCCTAAATTTCGAAAATTGTGTGACGTCATGATGACGTCATCAAAAATGTGTTTTTTTGTTAACGCATGTAAGGGTCAATCCGATTGCAAAAATGTATATATTGAATTTTCCTGTACCCAATTCCAAAATTTCATGATCGTGGCTCACTCAAGTAAGAAATAACAGCCATTTCAAAATTTAGACCAAATTCAATATAACACAAAGGAATTCTGGGACGGGCAGATAACCATGGCTATTATGTGCTTGCTGTTTATAAAAGGGGTTGATTTCTAGTCTTTTTTCAAGTCGCTAAATTTTTGAAGTTTTAAAATCGTAACATTCTTTTCAATATATCTAGCGAACAAAAGAAGAAATTTTCAAAATTATTTTTGTTACAGCTTTGGTATGTCTCAAAGATATGCCCTAAAAAGCGCAAATTGTGTGACGTCATGATGACGTCATCAACAAATCTTTTTTTTTAAACGCATGTAAGGGTCAATCCGATTAGAAAAATGTATATATTGAATTTTCCTGTACCTAATTCCAAAATTTCATGATCGTGGCTCACTCAAGTATGAAATAGGAGCCATTTCAAAATTTAGACCAAATTCAATATAACACAAAGGAATTCTGGGAAGGGCTGATAACCATGGCTATTATGTGCTTGCTGTTTATAAAAGGGGTTGATTTCTAGTCTTTTTTCAAGTCGCTAAATTTTTGAAGTTTTAGAATCGTAACATTCTTTTCAATATATCTAGCGAACAAAACAAGATATTTTCAAAATTCTTTTTGTTATAGCTTTGGTATGTCTCAAAGATATGCCATATAAAGCGCAAATTGTGTGACGTCATGATGACGTCATAAAAAAATTTATTTTTTCAAGTCGCTAGAATATTGCACATAGCATTTGTAAACGTTTTCTTTCTTACCGGCCACTTTGGCTACTTTTAAACTTGGCAGACACTTACACCAACTGCTCACAATGTGTGCCGAACTTTTACGTCATGATGACGTCATCACATGTCACGTGACGTCATCTTAAAGGGGCATTTTTTCGAAGCCATATATCTACAAAAGTACAAGTCCGATTAAGTTGAAACGTAATATCTAGGTATGCCACCGGGTGTTATAGATGAACATTGACATGATGTTATGATGACGTCATCACATGTCACGTGACGTCATCTTAAAGGGGCAGTTTTTGAAGCCATATATAAACAAAAGTACAAGTTCGATTAAGTTGAAATGTAAAAGCCAGGTAGGTCTGCAGGTTTATGGACGAAAATTGACATGACATTATGATGATGATGTCATCACACGTCACGTGACGTCATCTTAAAGGGGCAGTTTTTGAAGCCATAAACAAAAGTACAAGTCCGATTAAGTTGAAAAGAAATATCTATGTAGCCCAATAGGTTTATAGATGAAAATTGACATGACATTATTATGATGTCATCACAGGTCACATGACGTCATCTTAAAGGTGCAGTTTTTGAAGCCATATATAAACAAAAGTACAAGTCCGATTAAGTTCAAAAGTAATATCTAGGTAGCCCAGTAGGTATTTTAAATTTAAAAAATTATGATGTCATGATTACGTCATCACTTGTTTCGTGTCATTATCTTAAAGGGGCATTTTTCGAAGCCATAAATCTACAAAAGTACAGGTCCGATTTATTTGAAATGTAATATATAGTCGGGTAGGCAAGCAGGTTCATAGATAAAAATTGACGTGACGTTATGATGACGTCATCACATGTCACGTGACGTCATCTTAAAGGGGCATTTTTTCGAAGCCATATATCTACAAAAGTACAAGTCCGATTAAGTTGAAACGTAATATCTAGGTATGCCACCGGGTGTTATAGATGAACATTGACATGATGTTATGATGACGTCATCACATGTCACGTGACGTCATCTTAAAGGGGCAGTTTTTGAAGCCATATATAAACAAAAGTACAAGTTCGATTAAGTTGAAATGTAATATCCAGGTAGGTCTGCAGGTTTATGGACGAAAATTGACATGACATTATGATGATGATGTCATCACACGTCACGTGACGTCATCTTAAAGGGGCAGTTTTTGAAGCCATAAACAAAAGTACAAGTCCGATTAAGTTGAAAAGAAATATCTATGTAGCCCAATAGGTTTATAGATGAAAATTGACATGACATTATTATGATGTCATCACATGTCACATGACGTCATCTTAAAGGTGCAGTTTTTGAAGCCATATATAAACAAAAGTACAAGTCCGATTAAGTTCAAAAGTAATATCTAGGTAGCCCAGTAGGTATTTTAAATTTAAAAAATTATGATGTCATGATTACGTCATCACTTGTTTCGTGTCATTATCTTAAAGGGGCATTTTTCGAAGCCATAAATCTACAAAAGTACAGGTCCGATTTATTTGAAATGTAATATATAGTCGGGTAGGCAAGCAGGTTCATAGATAAAAATTGACGTGACGTTATGATGACGTCATCACATGTCACGTGACGTCATCTTAAAGGGGCATTTTTTCGAAGCCATATATCTACAAAAGTACAAGTCCGATTAAGTTGAAACGTAATATCTAGGTATGCCACCGGGTGTTATAGATGAACATTGACATGATGTTATGATGACGTCATCACATGTCACGTGACGTCATCTTAAAGGGGCAGTTTTTGAAGCCATATATAAACAAAAGTACAAGTTCGATTAAGTTGAAATGTAATATCCAGGTAGGTCTGCAGGTTTATGGACGAAAATTGACATGACATTATGATGATGATGTCATCACACGTCACGTGACGTCATCTTAAAGGGGCAGTTTTTAAAGCCATACATTGTATATCTACAAAAGTACAAGTTCGATTATTTTAAATGTAATATCTAGGTAGGTCAGCAAGTTTACAGATGTAAATTTACATTACGTTATGATGACGTCATCACAAGTGACTATTACAAACAACCTAAATTATTTTCAAAGTCTAACATAGAAAACTGGCAGGAGCGCGATTGTTTGACGAAGTTTAATTATTGTATTCCCATTTCACATCCAAACTAAAAAAAAAAAAAAACGAAACAGCCCTGTGTTTGTCCACAAACACCGTCCGTCTAGTTTTCAATTGTTTCTGCTTTTCTGCTATATACTAGAAAAGCAGAATTTACTTTTTACCCTACACTGGCGGTTTAAAGAGGGACATCTGCTTTTCTGCTGCAATGCTACCAGAAAAGCCGATCGAACATTTCGAGCAAATCTATTTTTCTACTTTTCTGCTTTCCGAGAGAGCAGATCGAACGTTGTCGCCATGGCGGTTCAAAAGTGGACATCTGCTTTTCTACCAGCTTTTCTATCCGTCCAAGTTCTACTTTGAAGTGCCGACAGTGCACTGCAAAAACGGTGGTGTTAATCTGACACCAAGTGGTGTTACTATTGGGCGAGTGGTCCGATATAACTGACACCACATGGTGTTAATTTAACACCACAGTTTTTGCAGTATGGGCGCGGTTGTGACACTGTGCCCTGTTTTCACTCTACACCACCCGACTGCCCTTTCTAAACGTTTCTGTTTATGGCGAGAACCAATTCCTGGCGACGTAAAATAAATCCTGCACGGTAAAGGGAATGGGGAAGTATAACGATCCCCCGTTTTCTACCCTCGAGAAATTGGAAATGACATGAAAATTTCCCAATAATTTCAAAATGATGCCTTAAATCATTAGAATTACAATCGGCCAAAAACATTTTTTTTAAAGGAAGCACGCATATTTTACCAATCAATGCACTAGGACATCTGCACATCCTTCCTAAATATGGTAGGGTGGAACACTTTTGAAAGTCGGTTTGGGGGAGGAGGGGGGAAAGCAGCGGTTGTGCGGAACTGCCAAAAGTCGGGGGGGGAGGGGGGCGGGGGGGGGGCATTTCCCCAAAGTGGAAGAGTGGGGGCCAATTCCCCCCGTTCCGCCGCCTATGCATAGGCCAATACATATAATAACAGGATATTTCCATTATTTCCAGTTCACCAGTTTTGGACATTCCCAAGACAATTCTTTTTAAAAGCTGAATTCTTTACATTTGTGTTGTACGTTAGAAAAAATAGATTTGCTCGAAATGTTCGAACGGCTTTTCTGGTAGCATTGAAGCAGAAAAGCAGATGTCCCTTTTGAACCGCCAGTGTAGGGTAAAAAGTAATTTCTGCTTTTCTAGTAGCAGAAAAGTAGAAAATTGCATTTTTACAAAAACGTTCAATCTGCTTTTCTGCTATTTTAACAGCAGAAAAGCATGATGTCCACTTTTGAACCTCAATAAATATGCTTTTTCGGGGGGACACACTGTATGACAACACACTACTGAAACTTAAAGAGGAAAGAAAACCAATTTGCATTTTTCTACTTTAGTGGCTTTTCTGAGAGCTTATGCCTCCCCAAACCTAACAAAGTAGGTTTGAAGAGTTTATGCATGGATTTGGCAATTTTAGAGAAGTTTTACTTTGGAGTCGCTTTCGCTCAGAATCAGAAAAGCTCGGGGTCAACCGCGTGTTTACAATCCAATCGTGTGACGTAGCTGCGTAGGGATAGATGACATCACTATGCGAGTGCCCATTGTGTTTGTGTGAGTTTGTATATGCCGGCAATCGTGGACCTAGGACAAAAGAATTCGGTCCACGTTTGACCTAACGTCCACGATTAAAAATCGTGTACAAAACCAATGGGAGGCCTTCCGAAAAACAAAAGTATAAACAAAAGAGGAACAATGGGAGGTCCACGATTGCACCCGTTTACATGACTGTGTGCGTGCATGTGTGTGTACTATGTGTTGGTTTTGTCCTATTTTTAATGTTCCTGGCGGGGTGCATTATTGCATGAACGTTGCACTGATGAGTTTTTCATTATTTTTTTTATGGGGTCTTTGTGGAGCAGGAAGCTTACTCGTGTCTTATTCATCCATATTTTGACACTGAAATTTGGGTTTGGAATTTGTGTGGATGGAGAGATATACCGTATCCTGTGGAAACATGAAAACAATAGAGGCAAAGGGATTGAATAGGTCTCCACTAGGCAATTCTATGGGTTAGGTTGTCTCCACATTTTGTGTACAAAGACTATGGGGATTTGCTTAAGTACAGGGACAAAGGGGAGAACAATGCCATGTCTCCACAGGGATGCAAAAACGCAGAAATGTGGATGGATTTGTGTGTGCGCCGCGAACATATAGTCTGGTAACTGCATTGTATCGGTCTCAATTAAATGAATCAAAAAATTAGCTGGCCAATTTGGAAACGTCAGGCCAGCTAATTTTTTGATTTATATATTTCAGGTCCATTCAGTCAGTCAGCAGTTTGCAAGAGTTTAATTCATTTTCAATGAAATGAAAAAATACAGTGTCGTCGCGATACGTACAGATCTAGACGTACACGTACTTTTATTTTTCGCTCTGGAATAATGGCATAATCTGATGGCTCGTGGGAGGAGTATAGCGTAGATTCTGAAGATTTTCAGCTGCATAATACCGTCAACTGTAATACATTCGAGCTCTGAATAACTCCAAAAGTAAGCTAGGAAGGCCGTGAATTCGGCAAAAATTGCCAAGAAAGTACGACCAGCTGACGACGAAAATGTCATAACACACACGCGGATGATAGTGCCAACACGCTGCAGACGTGGTGCACCGCAGTGGCCGCGCTGCAAGCGCACACGCGTCATCAGGTCATATGCATACATTTGCATCCTTAATGAGCTTTGCAGGAATTGAGACCAAACGCTCACTCCAAGGGGCAATTTTAGTCTTTTTTTTTTTCAATGAAATACATTTTTATTGTTCTTTACAAATTTGTATTCGGTCAGAAGAATATACAAGCTCTCAGAAAAGCCAATAAAGCGGAAAATGCAACTTGGTTTTATTTCCTCTCTAAGTACTTTATTTCATTCAGAATAAAGAAAATTGGCGAAGATCAACAAATGGTCGTCTTGTATTAAAAGTTGGATAAATCTACAACAAAAGATGAAATAAACCTTAGGGGTGAGATTTGTCAGGATGTTTGCTGAATTCAGGATTTTTTGGTCAGGATTTTTACTGATTTCAGAATTTTTAAAGAATCTTTTGAAACCTGGAATTCCTGTGGTGTTTAACCGTAAAAGTGGACATAGACCAATACAAACGTAGACCCTACGTTGCTCTGGGGGTCCTCGTGGACACTGCAGATTTTGTGGATTTTTCATTTTCGGCCAATCTCACCCCTGAAACCTGTGAGAAGCATGTAATCTACAGATTAACAAAGAAGGTAATATGGAAGACACGACGGGCGGAGGTTATGGTGAATTAAATGATGATAATACATCATTATAGCATTATGGAATGATTGTTATAAAATCTTTTATTGTGTCAAACACGCCGAGAAGGTAACTTGCGAGTGCCTGTATTTTGCAAAAGGTATCAGTATAGTTATTGGCTGTTTCGAAAGTTTTTCGAAACAGCCCTTGTTTTCGTTAAGATTTTTTTTTTTTTTGCTGTTTCGAAAGTTTTTCGAAACAGCCCTTGTTTTCGTTAAGATTTTTTTTTTTGGCTTTTCCGAAAACCTTCGGAAAAGGCATTGTTTTTGTTCTGATTTTTTTTTTTTTATTTCTTCTTCTTCTTACTTTAGTTCCATCCCAAATCCCATAGACTTTGTACACGAATTTTATAGGTGGCACTTTGGTCACTAAACAAACTCAGATCTTAATCAAACTTAACACAAACAAAGACCCTAACCTGAAATTGTATGCCGAAGAGTGACGTCATGATGACGTCATCACGTGATTTTTTATGAATTTTTGAATTCTTAAAATCGTAACATTCTTTTCAATATATCTAGCGAACAAAACAAGATAATTTCAAAATTCTTTTTGTTATAGCTTTGGTATGTCTCAAAGATATGCCCTAAAAAGCGAAAATTGTGTGACGTCATGATAACGTCATCAAAAAAGTGGTTTTTCTTATACGCTTGTAAGGGTCAATCCGATTACAAAAATGTATACATTGAATTTATCTGTACCCAATTCCAAAATTTCATGATCGTGGCTTACTCAAGTAAGAAATAACAGCAATTTCAAAATTTAGACCAAATTCAATATAACACAAAGGAATTCTGGGAAGGGCAGATAACCATGGCTTAAAAGAGCATGCTGTTTATAAAAGGGGTTGATTTCTAGTCTTTTTTCAAGTCGCTGAATTCTTGAATTGTTAAAATCGTAACATTCTTTTAAATATATCTAGCGAACAAAACAAGATTTTTTCAAAATTGTATTTTGTTATAGCTTTGGTATGTCTCAAAGATATGTCCTAAAAAGCGAAAATTGTGTGACGTCATGATGACGTCATCAAACAATATTTTTTTTAAAACGCTTGTAAGGGTCAATCCGATTACAAAAATGTATACATTAAATTTATCTGTACCTAATTCCAAAATTTCATGATCGTGGCTCACACAAGTAAGAAATAACAGCCATTTAAAAATTTAGACCAAATTCAATATAACACAAAGGAATTCTGGGAAGGGCGGATAACCATGGCTTAAATGTGCATGCTGTTTATAAAAAGGGTTGATTTCTAGTCTTTTTTCAAGTCGCTAGACTATTGCCCATAGCATTTGTAAACGTTTTCTTTCTTACCGTCCACTTTGGCTACTTTTAAACTAGGCAAACACTTACCCCAACTGCTCACAATGTGTGCCAAACTTTTACGTCATGATGACGTCATCACATGTCACGTGACGTCATCTTAAAGGGGCAGTTTTTAAAGCCATATATCTACAAAAGTACAAGTTCGATTAAGAAACGTAATGTCTAGGTATGCCACCGGGTGTTATAGATGGAAATTGACATGACGTTATGATGACGTCATCACATGTCACGTGACGTCATCTTAAAGGTGATTTTTCAAGGGCCCATATCTAGAGAACCGTAGTTCGGATTGCCTTTAAACCTGGTATGTTGCTGGGCCACCACGTGTTATAGATGAAAATTGAGGTGACGTCATGATGACGTCACCATACGATTTTATAGTAATTTTAAAGTTTTTGAACCTTAAAGTTTCTTAAAGTCATATCTCATCAACAGAACATGCTAAATTCAAAATTCTTTTTGGAATAGATTTGTTAGCTCCTATATACTTTCACATCAATGGGAACAATTTGTGACGTCATCATGACGTCATCAAAAATGTACTTTTTTGAAACACATATAAGGGTACGTCCGATCGTCATACAAATTGGTGTGTGGGTAGATAATACTACTAGCATGTAAAATCCAAAGTGACGTCATGATGACGTCATCGGCTGATTTTATCGGCTGATTTTATATGAATTGTTTTGTTCTATCCCAAATCCCTTAGACTTTGTACACGAATTTTGTAAGTGGCACTTTGGTCACTAAACAACCTCAGATCTTAATGAGACTTAACACAAACAAAGACCCTTAGCTAAAAATGTATGCCGAAGAGTGACGTCATGATGACGTCATCACGTGTCACGTGACGTCATCATAAAGGTGATTTTTCAAGGGCCCATATCTAGAGAACCGTAGTTCGGATTGCCTTTAAACCTGGTATGTTGGTGGGCCACCACGTGTTATAGATGAAAATTGAGGTGACGTCATGATGACGTCACCATACGATTTTATAGTAATTTTAAAGTTTTTGAACCTTAAAGTTTCTTAAAGTCATATCTCATCAACAGAACATGCTAAATTCAAAATTCTTTTTGTAATAGATTTGTTAGCTCCTATATTCTTTCACATAAATGGAAAAAAATTGTGACGTCATCATGACGTCATCAAAAATGTACTTTTTTGAAACACATATAAGGGTACCTCCGATCGTCATAAACATTGGTGGGTGGGTAGATAATACTACTAGCATGTCAAATCGAAAGTGAGGTCATGATGACGTCATCGGCTGATTTTATATGAATTTTGTTGTTCTATCCCAAATCCCTTAGACTTTGTACACGAATTTTGTAAGTGGCACTTTGGTCACTAAACAACCTCAGATCTTAATGAGACTTAACACAAACAAAGACCCTTAGCTGAAAATGTATGCCGAAGAGTGACGTCATGATGACGTCATCACGTGTCACGTGACGTCATCATAAAGGTGCATTTTTCAAGGGCCCATATCTAGAGAACCGTAGGTCCGATTGCCTTAAAACCTGGTATGTTGGTGGGCCACCACGTGTTATAGATGAAAATTAAGGTGACGTCATGATGACGTCATCATACGATTTTATAGTAATGTTTAAGTTTTTGAATCTTAAAGTTTCTTGAAGCCATATCTCAACAGAACATGCTAAATTCAAAATTCTATTTGTAATAGCTTTGTTAGCTCCGATATTCTTTCACATAAATATGAAAAGTGTATGACGTCATCATGACGTCATCAAAAATGTGCTTTATAGAAACACATATAAGGGTAAGTCCGATCGTCATAAAAATTGGTAGGTAGGTAGACAGTGCCACTAGCATGTAAAATCCCAGGTGACGTCATGATAACATCATTGGTTAATTTTCTATGAATTTTTAAATGTTTCAAATTTCATTGTGCTATATAAATTGTATACTGTCGTTGATCAGATTGACTTCAACCTTGACATAGGCCACGTTGCAAATATATTGTCTTTGACAAGTGCCGTCGTGATGACGTCATCATGGGTCACATGACATCATCTTAAAGGTGCATATTTTAAGCTCCTATATCTAGAGAACTGTACTTAAGATTGCATCCATTCTTGGTATGCTGGTAGGCCAACTAGGATTACAGATACAAATTGATGTGACGTCACGATGACATGATCATACTATTTTATAGCTTTGTTTAATTTTTCCAACTTTAAGCCATATCTCTTTAACGAAACATGCAAATGTCGAAATTCCTTTTTTAAAACGTTTGTTTGGTCACATATACTTGAATATAAATGTGAACAACGTATGCAAAATTCGAAGTGATGTAATAAAAAAATGCGGAAAAGCCCTATGTTCTGTTCTTGTAACAGACATAGATCTCTAGTTTCTTTTTGGCTGTTTCGAAAGTTTTTCGAAACAGCCTTTGTTTTCGTTAAGATTTTTTTTTTTTTCTTTTTTTTTTTTTTTTCTTTTTTTTCCTTTTCAGACTATTGCCCATAGCATTTGTACACGTTTTCTTTCTGACCGGCACTTTGGCTACTTTTAAGCAACCGATTGCCTTTAAACTTAACAGACACTTAGACCAACTGGTCAGAATGCATGCCGAACTTTTACGTCATGATGACGTCATCACGTGATTTTGTATGATTTTTTGAATTTTGAAAATCGTAACATTCATTAAATTATATCTAGCGAACAAAACAAGATATTTTCAAAATTCTTTTTCTTATAGCTTTGGTATGTCTCAAAGATATGCCTTAAAAAGCGAAAATTGTGTGACGTCATGATGACGTCATCAAAAATGCTTTTTTTTTTTAACGCATGTAAGGGTCAATCTGATTACAAAAATGTATACATTGTATTTTTCTGTACCCAATTCCAAAATTTCATGATCGTGGCTCACTCAAGTAACAAATGACAGCCATTTCAAAATTTAGACCAAATTCAATATAACACAAAGGAATTCTGGGACGGGCTGATAACCATGGCTATTATGAGCTTGCTGTTTATAAAAGGGGTTGATTTCTAGTCTTTTTTCAAGTCGCTGAATTTTTGAAGTATTAAAATCGTAACATTCTTTTCAATATATCTAGCGAACAAAACAAGATATTTTCAAAATTCTTTTTGTTATAGCTTTGGTATGTCTCAAAGATATGCCCTAAAAGGCGAAAATTGTGTGACGTCATGATGACGTCATCAAAAATATATATTTTTTTTTAACGCATGTAAGGGTCAATCCGATTACAAAAATGTATACATTGTATTTTTCTGTACCCAATTCCAAAATTTCATGATCGTGGCTCACTCAAGTAAGAAATGACAGCCATTTCAAAATTTAGACCAAATTCAATATAACACAAAGGAATTCTGGGACGGGCTGATAACCATGGCTATTATGAGCTTGCTGTTTATAAAAGGGGTTGATTTCTAGTCTTTTTTCAAGTCGCTGAATTTTTGAAGTTTTAAAATCGTAACATTCTTTTCAATATATCTAGCGAACAAAACAAGATATTTTGAAAATTATTTTTGTTACAGCTTTGGTATGTCTCAAAGATATGCCCTAAATGGCGAAAATTGTGTGACGTCATGATGACGTCATCAACAATATATTTTTTTTTAAACGCATGTAAGGGTCAATCTGATTACAAAAATGTATACATTGTATTTTTCTGTACCCAATTCCAAAATTTCATGATCGTGGCTCACTCAAGTAAGAAATAACAGCCATTTCAAAATTTAGACCAAATTCAATATAACACAAAGGAATTCTGGGAAAGGCTGATAACCATGGCTATTATGAGCTTGCTGTTTATAAAAGGGGTTGATTTCTAGTCTTTTTCAAGTCGCTGAATTTTTGAAGTTTTAAAATCGTAACATTCTTTTCAATATATCTAGCGAACAAAACAAGATATTTTAAAAATTCTTTTTGTTATAGCTTTGGTATGTCTCAAAGATATGCCATAAAAAGCGCAAATTGTGTGACGTCATGATGACGTCATGAAAAAAATTCTTTTTTCAAGTCGCTAGAATATTGCACATAGCATTTGTAAACGTTTTCTTTCTTACCGGCCACTTTGGCTACTTTTAAACTTGGCAGACACTTACACCAACTGCTCACAATGTGTGGCGAACTTTTACGTCATGATGACGTCATCACATGTCACGTGACGTCATCTTAAAGGGGCATTTTTTCGAAGCCATATATCTACAAAAGTACAAGTCCGATTAAGTTGAAACGTAATATCTAGGTATGCCACCGGGTGTTATAGATGAACATTGACATGATGTTATGATTACGTCATCACATGTCACGTGACGTCATCTTAAAGGGGCAGTTTTTGAAGCCATATATAAACAAAAGTACAAGTTCGATTAAGTTGAAAAGTAATATCTAGGTAGCCCAATAGGTTTCTAGATGAAAATTGACATGACATTATTATGATGTCATCACATGTCACATGACGTCATCTTAAAGGTGCAGTTTTTGAAGCCATATATAAACAAAAGTACAAGTCCGATTAAGTTGAAACATGTATCTAGGTATGCCACCGGGTGTTATAGGTGAACATTGACTTGACGTTATGAAGTGATCACATGTCACGTGATGTCATTTTAAAGGGGCATTCGCTACACTATTCCCCATAACATTTGTACTCGATTTCTTTCTTTAAACCAATCCTTCACACATCCAATAACGTTAATTATTGTATAAACATTTGACTAACTAACACAATAAAAAAAACACGAAACAGCCCTGTGTTTGTCCACGGGACAAACACATAACATGTCTAGTTTGTTTTTTTTCTTTTTCTTTTTCAGACTTTTGCCCATAGCATTTGTACACGTTTTCTTTCTGACCGGCACTTTGGCTACTTTTAAGTGACTGATTCCATTTAAACTTAGCAGACACTTAGACCAACTGCTCAGAAAGCATGCCGAACTTTTACGTCATGATGACGTCATCACGTGATTTTTTATGAATTTTTGAATTTTGAAAATCGTAACATTCATTAAATTATATCTAGCGAACAAAACAAGATATTTTCAAAATTCTTTTTCTTATAGCTTTGGTATGTCTCAAAGATATGCCCTAAAAAGCAAAAACTGTGTGACGTCATGATGACGTCATCAAAAATGCTTTTTTTTTTAACGCATGTAAGGGTCAATCCGATTACAAAAATGTATACATTGTATTTTTCTGTACCCAATTCCAAAATTTCATGATCGTGGCTCACTCAAGTAAGAAATGACAGCCATTTCAAAATTTAGACCAAATTCAATATAACACAAAGGAATTCTGGGACGGGCTGATAACCATGGCTATTATGAGCTTGCTGTTTATAAAAGGGGTTGATTTCTAGTCTTTTTTCAAGTCGCTGAATTTTTGAAGTTTTAAAATCGTAACATTCTTTTCAATATATCTAGCGAACAAAACAAGATATTTTCAAAATTATTTTTGTTACAGCTTTGGTATGTCTCAAAGATATGCCCTAAATGGCGAAAATTGTGTGACGTCATGATGACGTCATCAACAATATTTTTTTTTTTAAACGCATGTAAGGGTCAATCTGATTACAAAAATGTATACATTGTATTTTTCTGTACCCAATTCCAAAATTTCATGATCGTGGCTCACTCAAGTAAGAAATAACAGCCATTTCAAAATTTAGACCAAATTCAATATAACACAAAGGAATTCAAGGACGGGCTGATAACCATGGCTATTATGAGCTTGCTGTTTATAAAAGGGGTTGATTTCTAGTCTTTTTTCAAGTCGCTGAATTTTTGAAGTATTAAAATCGTAACATTCTTTTCAATATATCTAGCGAACAAAACAAGATATTTTCAAAATTATTTTTGTTATAGCTTTGGTATGTCTCAAAGATATGCCCTAAAAAGCGAAAATTGTGTGACGTCATGATGACGTCATAAAAAAATTCTTTTTTCAAGTCGATAGAATATTGCCCATAGCATTTGTAAACGTTTACTTTCTTACCGGCCACATTGGCTACTTTTAAACTTGGCAGACACTTACCCCAACTGCTCACAATGTGTGCCGAACTTTTACGTCCTGATGACGTCATCACATGTCACGTGACGTCATCTTAAAGGGGCATTTTTCGAAGCCATATATCTACAAAAGTACAAGTCCGATTCAGTTGGAACGTAAGGTATGCCACCTGGTGTTATAGATGAAAATTGACATGACGTTATGATCAAGTCATAACATGTCACGTGGTGTCATCTTAAAGGGGCACTCGCTAGATTATTGCCTATAGCATTTGTACACGTTTTCTTTCTTACCGGCACTTTGGGTACTTTTAAACTTGACAGACACTTAGACTAACTGCTCACAATGTGTGCCGAACTTTTACCTCTTGATGACGTCATCACATGCCACGTGACGTCATCTTAAAGGGGCAGTTTTTGAAGCCATATATCTACAAAAGTACAAATTCGATTAAGTTGAAAAGTAATATCTAGGTAGCCCAGTAGGTTTATAGCTGAAAATTGACATGACATTATCATAATTGATGTCATCACATGTCACGTGACGTCATCTTAAAGGGGCAGTTTTTGAAGCCATATGTCTACAAAAGCACAAGTCCGATTAAGTTTAAAAGTAATATCTAGGTAGCCTAGTAGGTTTATAGATAAAAATTGAATTGACGTTATGATGACGTCATCACATGTCACGTGACGTCATCTTAAAGGGGCAGTTTTTGAAGCCATATATAAACAAAATTACAAGTTCGATTAAGTTGAAAAGTAATATCTAGGTAGCCCAGTAGGTTTATAGCTGAAAATTGACATGACATTATCATGATGTCATCACATGTCACGTGATGTCATCTTAAAGGGGCAGTTTTTGAAGCCATATCTACAAAAGTACAAGCTCGATTAAGTTGAAATGTAATATCTAAGTAGGCCAGCAGGTTTATAGATGAAAATTGACATGACGTTATGATGACTTCATCACATGTCACCTGACGTCATCTTAAAGGGGCAGTTTTTGAAGCCACATATAAACAAAAGTACAAGTTCGATTAAGTTGAAATGTAATATCTAGGTACGTCTGCAAGTTTATAGATGAAAATTGACATGACATTATGATGATGTCATCACATGTCACGTGACGTCATCTTAAAGGTGGATTCTTCGAAGCCATATATCTACAGAATTACAAGTCCAATGAAATTGAAACGTGATATGTAGGTATGCTAGCAGGCGTTATTGACAAAAATTACATGACGTCATGATGACATCATTATACGATTTTCTAGTAATTTTTAAGTTTTTAAACCCCAAAGCCATATCTCATCAAACCTACATGCTAATTTCAAAAAACAATTTGTAATACATTTGTTAGGTGATAGGTACTTACATATGAATGTGCAAAATGTGTGACATCACAATGACATCATCATGGTCACAAACTGCAAGTATGCTCACATTTCCAAAACAATTATGATTAAGGATACGTAATTGCTTGAATGTAAAACAAGATTTTGTTTCATCTACCATTGATATCTCATCAAGAATTAGAATCATACTCCCACAAAAAAAACAAAAACACCCGAAACAGCCCTGTGTTTGTACACAAACACCAGTTTCTAGTTCTTTTTTTTGGCTGTTTCGGAAACTTTTCCGAAACAGCCCTTGTTTTCGTTAAGATTTTTTTTTTTTTCTTTTTTGGCTGTTTTGGAAACTTTTCCAAAACAGCCCTTGTTTTCGTTAAGATTTTTTTTGTTTTCTTTTTTTTTTTTCTTTTTTTTTTTTTTTTTCTTTTTCAGCCAAATGCCCATAGCATTTGTACACGTTTTCTTTCTTACTGGCACTTTGGCTACTTTTATGCTGCCGATTGACTTCAAACTTGGCAGACACTTAGACTAACTGCTCAGAATGTATGCCGAACATTTACGTCATGATGACGTCATCACGTGATTTTTTATGAATTTTTGAAATTTTAAAATCGTAATATTCTTTTCAATATATCTAGCGAACAAAACAAGATATTTTCAAAATTCTTTTTGTTATAGCTTTGGTATGTCTCAAAGATATGCACTAAAAGAAAAAAAAATGTGTGATGTCATGATGACGTCATCAAAAATGTGCTTTTTTAAAACACATATAAGGATAGGTCCGATCGTCATGAAAATTGGTGGGTAGGTAGATACTGGCACTAGGATGCAAAATCCAAAATGACGTCATGATGACGTCATCACGTGATTTGTTATGAATTTTTGAAATTTTGAAAATGGTAACATTCTTTTAAATATATCTGGCAAACAAAACAAGATATTTTCAAAATTCTTTTTGTTATAGCTTTGGTAGGTCTCAAAGATATGCCCTAAAAAGGAAAAAAATGCGTGACGTCATGATGACATCATCAAAAATGTGCTTTTTTAAAACACATATAAGGATAGGTCCGATCGTCATGAAAATTGGTGGGTAGGTAGATACTGGCACTAGGATGCAAAATCCAAAGTGACGTCATGATGACGTCATCACGTGATTTGTTATGAATTTTTGAAATTTTGAAATCGTAACATTCTTTTAAATATATCTCGCAAACAAAACAAGATATTTTCAAAATTCTGTTTGATACAGCTTTTGGTATGTCTCAAAGATATGCCCTAAAAGGCGAAAATTGTGTGACGTCATAATGACGTCATCAATTGTTTTTCTTTTTACGCATGTAAGGGTCGGTCCGATTAAAAGAATTTATACATTGAATTTTTCTCCACCTAATTCAACAATTTCGTGATCGTGGCTCACTCAAGTATTAAGAAATAACAGGCATCTGAAAATTGTGACCAAATTCAATATAACACAAAGGAATTCTGGGAAGGACAGAAACCATGGCTTTCATGTGGCATGCTGTCTATAAAGAGTTGATCTCTAGTCTTTTTTTCAAGTCGTTAGACAAGTCGTAGGCAGACACTTACACCAACTGCTCAGAATGTGCGCCGAACTTTTACGTCATGATGACGTCATCTTAAAGGTGCATTTTTTGAAGCCATATATCTACAAAAGTACAAGTCAGATTAAGTTAAAACGTGGTATTTAGTTATGCCAGCATGTGTTAGATGAAACTTTATGTGACGTCATGATGACGTCATCGGCTAATTTTCTAAAAAAAATTTCATTTTTGAAATTTCATTTAAATCACATAATTTTACACAAAAAAACAAAACAGCCCTGTGTTTGTCCACAAACACTGCACCATACATCTAGTTTTTTTTTTTTTTTCTTTTTTTTTTTCTTTTTCAGCCAAATGCCCATAGCATTTGTACACGTTTTCTTTCTTACCGGCACTTTGGCTACTTTTATGCTGCCGATTGGCTTTAAACTTGGCAGACACTTGGACTAACTGCTCAGAATGTATGCCGAACATTTACGTCATGATGACGTCATCACGTGATTTTTTTGAAATTTCAAAATCGTAAAATTCTTTTCAATATATCTAGCGAACAAAACAAGATATTTTCGAAATTCTTTTTGTTATAGCTTTGGTATGTCTCAAAGATATGCCCTAAAAAGCGAACATTGTGTGACGTCATGATGACGTCATCAAAAATGTTTTTTTTTTTTTACGCATGTAAGGGTCAATCCGATTACAAAAATGTATATATTGAATTTTCCTCTCCCTAATTCCAAAATTTCATGATCGTGGCTCACTCAAGTAAGAAATAACAGCCATTTCAAAATTTAGACCAAATTCAATATAACACAAAGGAATTCTGGGAAGGGCAGATAACCATGGCTTAAATGTGCATGCTGTTTATAAAAAGGTTGATTTGTAGTCTTTGTTCAAGTCGCTGAATTTTAAAATTGTGTAAATCGTAACATTCTTTTCAATATATCTAGCGAACAAAACAAGAAATTTTCTAAATTCTTTTTGTTATAGCTTTGGTATGTCTCAAAGATATGCCCTAAAAAGCGAAAATTGTGTGACGTCATGATGACGTCATGAAAAAATTCTTTTTTTCAAGTCGCTAGAATATTGCCCATAGCATTTGTAAACGTTTTCTTTCTTACCGGCCACTTTACCTAATTTTAAACTTGGCAGACACTTACCCCAACTGCTCACAATGTGTGCCGAACTTTTACGTCATAATGACGTCATCACATGTCACGTGACGTCATCTTAAAGGGGCATTTTTCTAAGCCATATATCTACAAAAGTACAAGTTCGATTAAGTTAAAATGTAATATCTAGGTATTCCAGTAGTTTTATAAATGAAAATTGACATGACGTTATGATGACGTCATCACATGTGACGTCATCTTAAAGGGGCAGTTTTTGAAGGCGCATATCTACAGAAGTACATGTCCGATTAAGTTTAAAAGTAATATCTAGGTAGCCCAGTAGGTTTATAGATGAAAATTGACATGACATGATGATGACGTCATCACATGTCACGTGACGTCATCTTAAAGGGGCAGTTTTTGAAGCCATATAATATAAACAAAAGTACAAGTCCGATTAAGTTGAAAAGTTATATCTAGGTAGGTCAGCAAGTTTATAGATGAAAATTTATGTGACGTTATGATGACGTCATCACATGTTACTACTACAAACAACTTTAATTAATTTCAAAATTAACATAGAAAACTGGCAGCAGCGCGATTGTTTGACAAACTTAAATTATTGTATTCACATTTCACATCCAAACTAAAAAAACAAAAACGAAACAGCCCTGTGTTTGTCCACAAACACCAACCTCATGCCTCTAGTTTTTTTCTTTTTTTTTTTTTTTCTTTTTCAGACTTTTTGCCCATAGACTTTGTACACGTTTTCGTTCTGCCAGGCACTTTGGCTACTTTTATGCAGCCGATTGCCTTTAAACTTAACAGACACTTAGACCAACTGCTCAGGATGCATGCCGATCTTTTACGTCATGGTGACGTCATCACGTGATTTTTTATGAATTTTAGAATTTTGAAAATCGTAACATTCATTAAATTATATCTAGCGAACAAAACAAGATATTTTCAAAATTCTTTTTCTTATAGCTTTGGTATGTCTCAAAGATATGCCTTAAAAAGCGAAAATTGTGTGACGTCATGATGACGTCATCAAAAATGCTTTTTTTTTTTTACGCATGTAAGGGTCAATCTGATTACAAAAATGTATATATTGAATTTTGCTGTACCCAATTCCAAAATTTCATGATTGTGGCTCACTCAAGTAAGAAATGACAGCCATTTCAAAATTTAGACCAAATTCAATATAACACAAAGGAATTCTGGGACGGGCTGATAACCATGGCTATTATGAGCTTGCTGTTTATAAAAGGGGTTGATTTCTAGTCTTTTTTCAAGTCGCTGAATTTTTGAAGTTTTAAAATCGTAACATTCTTTTCAATATATCTAGCGAACAAAACAAGATATTTTCAAAATTATTTTTGTTACAGCTTTGGTATGTCTCAAAGATATGCCCTAAATGGCGAAAATTGTGTGACGTCATGATGACGTCATCAACAATATTTCTTTTTTAAAACGCATGTAAGGGTCAATCTGATTACAAAAATGTATACATTGTATTTTTCTGTACCCAATTCCAAAATTTCATGATCGTGGCTCACTCAAGTGTGAAATAGGAGCCATTTCAAAATTTAGACCAAATTCAATATAACACAAAGGAATTCTGGGAAGGGCTGATAACCATGGGTATTATGTGCTTGCTGTTTATAAAACGGGTTGATTTCTAGTCTTTTTTCAAGTCGCTAAATTTTTGAAGTTTTAGAATCGTAACATTCTTTTCAATATATCTAGCGAACAAAACAAGATATTTTCAAAATTCTTTTTGTTATAGCTTTGGTATGTCTCAAAGATATGCCCTAAAAAGCGCAAATTGTGTGACGTCATGATGACGTCATGAAAAAAAATCTTTTTTCAAGTCGCTAGAATATTGCACATAGCATTTGTAAACGTTTTCTTTCTTACCGGCCACTTTGGCTACTTTTAAACTTTTCAGACACTTACACCAACTGCTCACAATGTGTGCCGAACTTTTACGTCATGATGACGTCATCACATGTCACGTGACGTCATCTTAAAGCGGCATTTTTCGAAGCCATATATCTACAAAAGTACAAGTCCGATTAAGTTGGAACGTAATATCTAGGTATGCCACCGGGTGTTATAGATGAACATTGACATGACGTTATGATCAAGTCATAACATGTCACGTGGTGTCATCTTAAAGGGGCACTCGCTAGATTATTGCCCATTGCATTTGTAAACGTTTTCTTTCTTACCGGCCAGTTTGGCTACTTTTAAACTTGGCAGACACTTACCCCAACTGCTCAGAATGTGTGCCTAACTTTTACGTCATGATGACGTCATTACATGTCACGTGACGTCATCTTAAAGGGGCATTTTTCGAAGCCATATATCTACAAATGTACAAGTCCGATTCAGTTGAAACACACTATTTAGGTATGCCACCCGGTGTCATAGATGAAAATTGACATGACGTTATGATGAAGTCATTACATGTTATGTGATGTCATCTTAAAGGGGCATTCCCTAGGCTATTTCCCATAGCATTTGTACACGATTCCTTTTTTAAACCAATCCTTCACACATCCAATAACATCTTCATCCCTCCGTCATTGTTAACAAACAAACAACTTTAAATATTGCATACACATTTGACATCCAAACTAACAATAAAAAAATTAGAAACAGCCCTGTGTTTGTCCACAAACACTTGCCTCTAGTTCTTTTCTTTTTTTGGCTGTTTCGAAAGTTTTTCGAAACAGCCTTTGTTTTCGTTAAGATTTTTTTTTTTTTCTTTTTTTTTTCTTTTTGGCTGTTTCGAAAGTTTTTCGAAACAGCCCTTGTTTTCGTTAAGATTTTTTTTTTTTTCTTTTTTTTTTTTTTTTGGCTGTTTCGAAAGTTTTTCGAAACAGCCTTTGTTTTCGTTAAGATTTTTTTTTTTTTTTTTGGCTGTTTCGGAAACTTTTCCGAAACAGCCCTTGTTTTCGTTAAGATTTTTTTTTTTTTTTTTTTTTTTTTTTTTTTTTTTTTTTTTTTTTGGCTGTTTCGTAGTTTTACGAAACAGCCCTTGTTTTCGTTAAGATTTTTTGGCTGTTTCGTAGTTTTACGAAACAGCCCTTGTTTTCGTTAAGATTTTTTTTTTTTTCTTTTTTTTTTTTTTTTTTTTGGCTGTTTCGAAAGTTTTTCGAAACAGCCCTTGTTTTCGTTAAGATTTTTTTTTTTTTCTTTTTTTTTTTTTTTTTTTTTTTTTTTTCTTTTTCAGACTTTTTGGCTGTTTCGTAGTTTTACGAAACAGCCCTTGTTTTCGTTAAGATTTTTTTTTTTTTCTTTTTTTTTTTTTTTTTTTTTTTGGCTGTTTCGAAAGTTTTTCGAAACAGCCCTTGTTTTCGTTAAGATTTTTTTTTTTTTCTTTTTTTTTTTTCTTTTTTTTTTTTTTTTCTTTTTCAGACTTTTTGCCCATAGCATTTGTACACGTTTTCTTTCTGCCAGGCACTTTGGCTACTTTTATGCAGCCGATTGCCTTTAAATTTAACAGACACTTAGACCAACTGCTCAGGATGCATGCCGAACTTTTACGTCATGATGACGTCATCACGTAATTTTTTATGAATTTTTGAATTTTGAAAATCGTAACATTCATTAAATTATATCTAGCGAACAAAACAAGATATTTTCAAAATTCTTTTTCTTATAGCTTTGGTATGTCTCAAAGATATGCCTTAAAAAGCGAAAATTGTGTGACGTCATGATGACGTCATCAAAAATGCTTTTTTTTTTTAACGCATGTAAGGGTCAATCTGATTACAAAAATGTATACATTGTATTTTTCTGTACCCAATTCCAAAATTTCATGATCGTGGCTCACTCAAGTAACAAATGACAGCCATTTCAAAATTTAGACCAAATTCAATATAACACAAAGGAATTCTGGGACGGGCTGATAACCATGGCTATTATGAGCTTGCTGTTTATAAAAGGGGTTGATTTCTAGTCTTTTTTCAAGTCGCTGAATTTTTGAAGTATTAAAATCGTAACATTCTTTTCAATATATCTAGCGAACAAAACAAGATATTTTCAAAATTATTTTTGTTATAGCTTTGGTATGTCTCAAAGATATGCCCTAAAAGGCGAAAATTGTGTGACGTCATGATGACGTCATCAAAAATTTTTTTTTTTTTTACGCATGTAAGGGTCAATCCGATTACAAAAATGTATACATTGTATTTTTCTGTACCCAATTCCAAAATTTCATGATCGTGGCTCACTCAAGTAAGAAATGACAGCCATTTCAAAATTTAGACCAAATTCAATATAACACAAAGGAATTCTGGGACGGGCTGATAACCATGGCTATTATGAGCTTGCTGTTTATAAAAGGGGTTGATTTCTAGTCTTTTTTCAAGTCGCTGAATTTTTGAAGTTTTAAAATCGTAACATTCTTTTCAATATATCTAGCGAACAAAACAAGATATTTTCAAAATTATTTTTGTTACAGCTTTGGTATGTCTCAAAGATATGCCCTAAATGGCGAAAATTGTGTGACGTCATGATGACGTCATCAACAATATTTTTTTTTTTAAACGCATGTAAGGGTCAATCTGATTACAAAAATGTATACATTGTATTTTTCTGTACCCAATTCCAAAATTTCATGATCGTGGCTCACTCAAGTAAGAAATAACAGCCATTTCAAAATTTAGACCAAATTCAATATAACACAAAGGAATTCTGGGAAGGGCTGATAACCATGGCTATTATGAGCTTGCTGTTTATAAAAGGGGTTGATTTCTAGTCTTTTTTCAAGTCGCTGAATTTTTGAAGTATTAAAATCGTAACATTCTTTTCAATATATCTAGCGAACAAAACAAGATATTTTAAAAATTATTTTTGTTATAGCTTTGGTATGTCTCAAAGATATGCCCTAAAAGGCGAAAATTGTGTGACGTCATGATGACGTCATGAACAATATTTTTTTTTTTTAACGCATGTAAGGGTCAATCCGATTACAAAAATGTATACATTGAATTTTTCTGTACCTAATTCCAAAATTTCATGATCGTGGCTCACTCAAGTAAGAAATAACAGCCATTTCAAAATTTAGACCAAATTCAATATAACACAAACGAATTCTGGGAAGGGCTGATAACCATGGCTATTATGAGCTTGCTGTTTATAAAAGGGGTTGATTTCTAGTCTTTTTTCAAGTCGCTGAATTTTTGAAGTATTAAAATCGTAACATTCTTTTCAATATATCTAGCGAACAAAACAAGATATTTTCAAAATTCTTTTTGTTATAGCTTTGGTATGTCTCAAAGATATGCCCTAAAAAGCGAAAATTGTGTGACGTCATGATGACGTCATGAACAATATTTTTTTTTTTTAACGCATGTAAGGGTCAATCCGATTACAAAAATGTATACATTGAATTTTTCTGTACCTAATTCCAAAATTTCATGATCGTGGCTCACTCAAGTAAGAAATAACAGCCATTTCAAAATTTAGACCAAATTCAATATAACACAAAGGAATTCTGGGAAGGGCTGATAACCATGGCTATTATGAGCTTGCTGTTTATAAAAGGGGTTGATTTCTAGTCTTTTTTCAAGTCGCTGAATTTTTGAAGTATTAAAATCGTAACATTCTTTTCAATATATCTAGCGAACAAAACAAGATATTTTCAAAATTCTTTTTGTTATAGCTTTGGTATGTCTCAAAGATATGCCCTAAAAAGCGAAAATTGTGTGACGTCATGATGACGTCATAAAAAAAATCTTTTTTCAAGTCGCTAGAATATTGCCCATAGCATTTGTAAACGTTTTCTTTCTTACCGGCCACTTTGGCTACTTTTAAACTTGGCAGACACTTACCCCAACTGCTCACAATGTGTGCCGAACCTTTACGTCATGGTGACGTCATCACATGTCACGTGACGTCATCTGAAAGGGGAATTTTTCGAAGCCATACTTTTACCGAAGTAGAAGTCAGATTAAGTTGAAAAGTAATATCTAGGTAGCCCAGTAGATTATCTTAAACAATTTTGTGTCAGGAATGCTTGTAGGCCGGCATGTGTTATATATGAAAATTGATGCGACGTTATGGTGACGTCATCATATGATTTTATAGTAATTTTTTTACTTTTGAATCTTTAAGCTATAAGGCCTATCTCATCAACTGAACATGCTAATTTCGAAATTCTTATTGTAATTCTTTTTGAAATAGGTTTTTTAGGTAAACAAGTTTTACGTTCTGTGATTTGGGAGGATTTAACATAATTTTCAAAAATAGTTGTTGTATTTTGTTCCACTCAAGTAAATGTTGTCTCAATCGTATTTTGGATTACCTTACTTTTAATTTCCAGTTTATAATTCCCAATGTATTAAAAAAAATGCGTTCTGTGATTTTCTACTGCTCAAATAAAGTTTGTTTCAGCCGTCTATTCTTTAAGGTGTGTTGCGTTAATTACTAGTTTTCCGTTTTCAAACACTACATGGGGTATGCTTCGCTCTCACCCACCGCTCTATGTGTGTGTTTGCCTTAAATTGTTAGTTAAGTTTGGTATACAGTGCTAGGCGCCACCGGACAAAATCCGTGAATGAGTTTTTACCAGTAAACTCGTATGCTGCCCTCTACAGTTCACTAAACACAACCAGAGGAGTATTTTTTTAAGTACTACCGCCCTCTTGCGCTAAAAAGTTGACAGGTTTGTCAATTGTGGCAGAGAAACTTTTGACCAGTAAGATTATGTCGAACTTTCCTTGCATTTAACTGTACCTCCCTAGGGTGTGTGGAAAATCATATTACAATTGGAGAATTCAGGACTATTAGGGTTAATAAGACCGTATTTTCTTTCAATTATATACTGTAATAAAAATATACCAGTAAGACTTCATTAAATAACTCTCTTTATTCAAAGGTCTTGTTTTCAAAGAATTCTTTTTATTGCTTCCTACGTGCCACAATGTCAACATGCATTTTTATCAAGAACATATCACATAATATTAATAAAGATTCAAATTTGAGAGGCAAGTTACTCCAATACAAGCCTGAAAACAAAATGTTGAAGAGAAAAAGTTGTGTATTTAACAAGTGCATTCAGTGAAAAGCACAGAAACAATCATGCGTCTTATAACATTCTTTCCAAATTCTTATTGTAATTCTTTTTGAAATATGTTTTTTACGTCATAGGTAAACAAGTTTTGCGTTCTGTGATTTGGGAGGATTTAACATAATTTTCAAAAATAATTGTTGTATTTTGTTCCACTCAAGTAAATGTTGTCTCAATCGTCTTTTGGATTACCTTACATTTAATTTCCAGTTTATAATTCCCAATGTATTAAACAAAATGCGTTCTGTGATTTTCTACTGCTCAAATAAAGTTTGTTTCAGCCGTCTATTCTTTAAGGTGTGTTGCGTTAATTACTGGTTTTCCGTTTTCAAACACTACATGGGGTATGCTTCGCTCTCACCCACCGCTCTATGTGTGTGTTTGCCTTAAATTGTTAGTTAAGTTTGGTATACAGTGCTAGGCGCCACCGGACAAAATCCGTGAATGAGTTTTTACCAGTAAACTCGTATGCTGCCCTCTACAGTTCACTAAACACAACCAGAGGAGTATTTTTTTAAGTACTACCGCCCTCTTGCGCTAAAAAGTTGACAGGTTTGTCAATTGTGGCAGAGAAACTTTTGACCAGTAAGATTATGTCGAACTTTCCTTGCATTTAACTGTACCTCCCTAGGGTGTGTGGAAAATCATATTACAATTGGAGAATTCAGGACTATTAGGGTTAATAAGACCGTATTTTCTTTCAATTATATACTGTAATAAAAATATACTAGTAAGACTTCATTAAATAACTCTCTTTATTCAAAGGTCTTGTTTTCAAAGAATTTTTTTTATTGCTTCCTACGTGCCACAATGTCAACATCCATTTTTATCAAGAACATATCACATAATATTAATATAGATTCAAATTTGAGAGGCAAGTTACTCCAATACAAGCCTGAAAACAAAATGTTGAAGAGAAAAAGTTGTGTATTTAACAAGTGCATTCAGTGAAAAGCACAGAAACAATCAGGCGTCTTATAACATTCTTTTTGAATTACAGACATACATGATGACGTCATCACATGCCACGTGACGTCATCTTAAAGGGGCAGTTTTTGAAGCTATATATCTACAAAAGTACAAGTTCGATTAAGTTGAAAAGTAATATCTAGGTAGCCCAGTAGGTTTATAGCTGAAAATTGACATGACATTATCATGATTGATGTCATCACATGTCACGTGACGTCATCTTAAAGGGGCAGTTTTGAAGCCATATATCTACAAAAGTACAAATTCGATTAAGTTGAAATGTAATATCCAGGTAGGTCTGCAGGTTCATAGATGAAAATAAACATGACAATAGGACGACGTCATCACATGTCACGTGACGTCATCTTAAAGGGGCAGTTTTGGAAGCCATATATCAACAAAAGTACAAGTTCAATTAAGTTGAAACGTAATATCTAGGTAGGCCAGTAGGTTTATAGATGGAAATTGACATGACATTATCATGATGTCATCACATGTCACGTGATGTCATCTTAAAGGGGCATTCGCTAGACTATTGCATTTGTACATGTTTTTTTCTTACTGGCACTTTGGGTACTTTTAAAATTGGCAGACACTTAGACCAACTGCTCAGAATGTGTGTCGAACTTTTATGTCATGATGACGTCATCACATGTCAACTTGACGTCATCTTAAAAGGGCATTTTTCGTAGCCATACATTGTGTATCTACAAAAGTACAAGTCCGATTAAGTTGAAACGTAATATCTAAGTATGCTACACGGTGTGTTATAGATGAAAGTTGACATAACGTTATGATGACATCACATGTCACGTGATGTCATCTTAAAGGAGCATTCGCTAGACTATTGCCCATAGCATTTGTACACTTTTTTCTTATTGGCACTTTGGGTACTTTTCAAATTGGCAGACACTTAGACCAACTGCTCAGAATGTGTGTCGAACTTTTACGTCATGATGACATCATCACATGTCACGTGACGTCATCTTAAAGAGGCATTTTTCAAAGCCATATATCTACAAAAGTACAAGTCCGATTAAGTTCAAACATGTATCTAGGTATGCCACCGGGTGTTATAGGTGAACATTGACTTGACGTTATGAAGTGATCACATGTCACGTGATGTCATTTTAAAGGAGCATTCGCTACACTATTCCCCATAACATTTGTACTCGATTTCTTTCTTTAAACCAATCCTTCACACATCCAATAACGTTAATTATTGTATAAACATTTGACTAACTAACACAATAAAAAAAACACGAAACAGCCCTGTGTTTGTCCACGGGACAAACACATAACATGTCTAGTTTTTTTTTGCTTCTTTTTCAGACTTTTTGCCCATAGACTTTGTACACGTTTTCTTTCTACCAGGCACTTTGGCTACTTTGATGCAGCCGATTGCCTTTAAACTTAGCAGACACTTAGACCAACTGCTCAGGATGCATGCCGAACTTTTACGTCATGATGACGTCATCACGTGATTTTTTATGAATTTTTGAAATTTCAAAATCGTAACATTCTTTTCAATATATCTAGCGAACAAAACAAGGTATTTTCAAAATTCTTTTTGTTATAGCTTTGGTATGTCTCAAAGATATGCCCTAAAAAGCGAAAATTGTGTGACGTTATGTTGACGTCATCAAAAATATGTTTTTTTTTAAACGCATGTAAGGGTCAATCCTATTACAAAAATGTATACATTGAATTTTCCTGTACCCAATTCCAAAATTTCATGATCGTGGCTCACTCAAGTAAGAAATGACAGCCATTTCAAAATTTAGACCAAATTCAATATAACACAAAGGAATTCTGGGACGGGCAGATAACCATGGCTATTATGTGCTTGATGTTTATAAAAGGGGTTGATTTCTAGTCTTTTTTCAAGTCGCTGAATTTTTGAAGTATTAAAATCGTAACATTCTTTTCAATATATCTAGCGAACAAAACAAGATATTTTCAAAATTCTTTTTGTTATAGCTTTGGTATGTCTCAAAGATATGCCCTAAAAGGCAAAAATTGTGTGACGTCATGATGACGTCATCAACAAATCTTTTTTTTTTAAACGCATGTCAGGATCAATCCGATTACAAAAATGTATTCGTTGAATTTTCCTGTACCTAATTCCAAAATTTCATGATCGTGGCTCACTCAAGTGTGAAATAGGAGCCATTTCAAAATTTAGACCAAATTCAATATAACACAAAGGAATTCTGGGAAGGGCTGATAACCATGGGTATTATGTGCTTGCTGTTTATAAAACGGGTTGATTTCTAGTCTTTTTTCAAGTCGCTAAATTTTTGAAGTTTTAGAATCGTAACATTCTTTTCAATATATCTAGCGAACAAAACAAGATATTTTCAAAATTCTTTTTGTTATAGCTTTGGTATGTCTCAAAGATATGCCCTAAAAAGCGAAAATTGTTTGACGTCATGATGACGTCATCAAAAATATGTTTTTTTGTAAACGCATGTAAGGGTCAATTCGATTACAAAAATGTATACATTGAATTTTCCTGTACCCAATTCCAAAATTTCATGATCGTGGCTCACTCAAGTAAGAAATGACAGCCATTTCAAAATTTAGACCAAATTCAATATAACACAAAGGAATTCTGGGACGGGCAGATAACCATGGCTATTATGTGCTTGCTGTTTATAAAAGGGGTTGATTTCTAGTCTTTTTTCAAGTCGCTGAATTTTTGAAGTATTAAAATCGTAACATTCTTTTCAATATATCTAGCGAACAAAACAAGATATTTTAAAAATTCTTTTTGTTATAGCTTTGGTATGTCTCAAAGATATGCCCTAAAAGGCGAAAATTGTGTGACGTCATGATGACGTCATCAACAATATTTTTTTTTTTTTACGCATGTAAGGGTCAATCCGATTACAAAAATAAATACATTGAATTTTTCTGTACGTAATTCCAAAATTTCGTGATCGTGGCTCACTCAAGTAAGAAATAGGAGCCATTTCAAAATTTAGACCAAATTCAATATAACACAAAGGAATTCTGGGACGGGCAGATAACCATGGCTATTATGTGCTTGATGTTTATAAAAGGGGTTGATTTCTAGTCTTTTTTCAAGTCGCTGAATTTTTGAAGTATTAAAATCGTAACATTCTTTTCAATATATCTAGCGAACAAAACAAGATATTTTCAAAATTCTTTTTGTTATAGCTTTGGTATGTCTCAAAGATATGCCCTAAAAGGCGAAAATTGTGTGACGTCATGATGACGTCATCAACAATTCTTTTTTTTTAAACGCATGTAAGGGTCAATCCGATTACAAAAATGTATACATTGAATTTTTCTGTACGTAATTCCAAAATTTCATGGCCGTGGCTCACTCAAGTAAGAAATAGGAACCATTTCAAAATTTAGACCAAATTCAATATAACACAAAGGAATTCTCGGAAGGGCAGATAACCATGGCTTAAATGAGCATGCTGTTTATAAAAAGGGTTGATTTGTAGTCTTTTTTCAAGTCGCTGAATTTTAAATTTTTGGAATCGTAACATTCTTTTCAATATATCTAGCGAACAAAACAAGATATTTTCAAAATTCTTTTTGTTATAGCTTTGGTATGTCTCAAAGATATGCCCTAAAAAGCGAAAATTGTGTGACGTCATGATGACGTCATAAAAAAAAATCTTTTTTCAAGTCGCTAGAATATTGCCCATAGCATTTGTAAACTTTTTCTTTCTTACCGGCCACTTTGGATACTTTTAAACTTAGCAGACACTTACTCCAACTGCTCACAATGTGTGCCGAACATTTACGTCATGATGACATCATCACATGTCACGTGACGTAAAGGGGCATTTTTCGAAACCATATATCTACAAAAGTACAAGTCCGATTAAGTTGGAACGTAATATCTAGGTATGCCACCGGGTGTTATAGATGAACATTGACATGACGTTATGACCAAGTCATAACATGTCACGTGGTGTCATCTTAAAGGGGCACTCGCTAGATTATTGCCCATAGCATTTGTAAACATTTTCTTTCTTACCGGCCAGTTTGGCTACTTTTAAACTTGGCAGACACTTACCCCAACTGCTCAGAATGTGTGCCTAACTTTTACGTCATGATGACGTCATCACATGTCACGTGACGTCATCTTAAAGGGGCATTTTTCGAAGCCATATATCTACAAATGTACAAGTCCGATTCAGTTGAAACACACCATTTAGGTATGCCACCCGGTGTCATAGATGAAAATTGACATGACGTTATGTGATGTCATCTTAAAGGGGCATTCGCTAGGCTATTTCCCATAGCATTTGTACACGATTCCTTTTTTTTAACCAATCCTTCACACATCCAATAACAACATCTTCATCCCTCCGTCATTGTTAACTAACAAACAACTTTAAATATTGCATACACATTTGACATCCAAACTAACAATAAAACTAGACATGTTATGTGTTTGTCCCGTGGACAAACACAGGGCTGTTTCGTGTTTTTTTTATTGTGTTAGTTAGTCAAATGTTTATACAATAATTAACGTTATTGGATGTGTGAAGGATTGGTTTAAAGAAAGAAATCGAGTACAAATGTTATGGGGAATAGTGTAGCGAATGCCCCTTTAAAATGACATCACGTGACATGTGATCACTTCATAACGTCAAGTCAATGTTCACCTATAACACCCGGTGGCATACCTAGATACATGTTTCAACTTAATCGGACTTGTACTTTTGTAGATATATGGCTTTGAAAAATGCCTCTTTAAGATGACGTCACGTGACATGTGATGATGTCATCATGACGTAAAAGTTCGACACACATTCTGAGCAGTTGGTCTAAGTGTCTGCCAATTTGAAAAGTACCCAAAGTGCCAATAAGAAAAAAGTGTACAAATGCTATGGGCAATAGTCTAGCGAATGCTCCTTTAAGATGACATCACGTGACATGTGATGTCATCATAACGTTATGTCAACTTTCATCTATAACACACCGTGTAGCATACTTAGATATTACGTTTCAACTTAATCGGACTTGTACTTGTGTAGATACACAATGTATGGCTACGAAAAATGCCCCTTTAAGATGACGTCAAGTTGACATGTGATGACGTCATCATGACATAAAAGTTCGACACACATTCTGAGCAATTCTGCCAATTTTAAAAGTACCCAAAGTGCCAGTAAGAAAAAAACATGTACAAATGCAATATAGTCTAGCGAATGCCCCTTTAAGATGACATCACGTGACATGTGATGACATCATGATAATGTCATGTCAATTTCCATCTATAAACCTACTGGCCTACCTAGATATTACGTTTCAACTTAATTGAACTTGTACTTTTGTTGATATATGGCTTCCAAAACTGCCCCTTTAAGATGACGTCACGTGACATGTGATGACGTCGTCCTATTGTCATGTTTATTTTCATCTATGAACCTGCAGACCTACCTGGATATTACATTTCAACTTAATCGAATTTGTACTTTTGTAGATATATGGCTTCAAAACTGCCCCTTTAAGATGACGTCACGTGACATGTGATGACATCAATCATGATAATGTCATGTCAATTTTCAGCTATAAACCTACTGGGCTACCTAGATATTACTTTTCAACTTAATCGAACTTGTACTTTTGTAGATATATAGCTTCAAAAACTGCCCCTTTAAGATGACGTCACGTGGCATGTGATGACGTCATCATGTATGTCTGTAATTCAAAAAGAATGTTATAAGACGGCTGATTGTTTGTGTGCTTTTCACTGAATGCACTTGTTAAATACAACTTTTTCTCTTCAACATTTTGTTTTCAGCCTTGTATTGGAGTAACTTGCCTCTCAAATTTGAATCTTTATTAATATTATGTGATATGTTCTTGATAAAAATGCATGTTGACATTGTGGCACGTAGGAAGCAATAAAAAGAATTCTTTGAAAACAAGACCTTTGAATGAAGAGAGTTATTTAATGAAGTCTTACTGGTATATTTTTATTACAGTATATAATTGAAAGAAAATACGGTCTTATTAACCCTAATAGTCCTGAATTCTCAAATTTTAATATGATTTTCCACACACCCTAGGGAGGTACAGTTAAATGCAAAGAAAGTCCGACATAATCTTGCTGGTCAAAAGTTTCTCTGCCACAATTGACAAACCTGTCAACTTTTTAGCGCAAGAGGGCGGTAGTACTTACAAAAATACTCCTCTGGTTGTGTTTAGTGAATTGTAGAGGGCAGCATACGAGTTTACTGGTAAAAATTCATTCACGGATTTTGTCCGGTGGCGCCTAGCACTGTATACCAAACTTAACTAACAATTTAAGGCAAACAAACACATAGAGCGGTGGGTGAGACCGAAGCATACCCCCTGTAGTGTTTGAAGACGGAAAACCAGAAATTAACGCAACACACCTTAAAGAATGCACGACTGAAACAAACTTTATTTGAGCAGTAGAAAATCACAGAACGCATTTGTTTTAATACATTGGGAATTATAAACTGGAAATTAAATGTAAGGTAATCCAAATGACGATTGAGACAACATTTACTTGAGTGGAACAAAATACAACAATTATTTTTGAAAATTATGTTAAATCCTCCCAAATCACAGAACGCAAAACTTGTTTACCTATGACGTAAAAAACATATTTCAAAAAGAATTACAATAAGAATTTGGAAAGAATGTTATAAGACGCATGATTGTTTCTGTGCTTTTCACTGAATGCACTTGTTAAATACACAACTTTTTCTCTTCAACATTTTGTTTTCAGGCTTGTATTGGAGTAACTTGCCTCTCAAATTTGAATCTTTATTAATATTATGTGATATGTTCTTGATAAAAATGCATGTTGACATTGTGGCACGTAGGAAGCAATAAAAAGAATTCTTTGAAAACAAGACCTTTGAATAAAGAGAGTTATTTAATGAAGTCTTACTAGTATATTTTTATTACAGTATATAATTGAAAGAAAATACGGTCTTATTAACCCTAATAGTCCTGAATTCTCCAATTGTAATATGATTTTCCACACACCCTAGGGAGGTACAGTTAAATGCAAGGAAAGTTCGACATAATCTTACTGGTCAAAAGTTTCTCTGCCACAATTGACAAACCTGTCAACTTTTTAGCGCAAGAGGGCGGTAGTACTTAAAAAAATACTCCTCTGGTTGTGTTTAGTGAACTGTAGAGGGCAGCATACGAGTTTACTGGTAAAAATTCATTCACGGATTTTGTCCGGTGGCGCCTAGCACTGTATACCAAACTTAACTAACAATTTAAGGCAAACACACACATAGAGCGGTGGGTGAGAGCGAAGCATAACCCATGTAGTGTTTGAAAACGGAAAACCAGTAATTAACGCAACACACCTTAAAGAATAGACGGCTGAAACAAACTTTATTTGAGCAGTAGAAAATCACAGAACGCATTTTTTTTAATACATTGGGAATTATAAACTGGAAATTAAAAGTAAGGTAATCCAAAATACGATTGAGACAACATTTACTTGAGTGGAACAAAATACAACAACTATTTTTGAAAATTATGTTAAATCCTCCCAAATCACAGAACGTAAAACTTGTTTACCTAAACAACCTATTTCAAAAAGAATTACAATAAGAATTTCGAAATTAGCATGTTCAGTTGATGAGATAGGCCTTATAGCTTAAAGATTCAAAAGTAAAACAATTACTCTAAAATCATATGATGACGTCACCACAACGTCGCATCAATTTTCATATATAACACATGCCGGCCTACAAGCATTCCTGACACAAAATTGTTTAAGATAATCTACTGGGCTACCTAGATATTACTTTTCAACTTAATCTGACTTCTACTTCGGTAAAAATATGGCTTCGAAAAATGCCCCTTTCAGATGACGTCACGTGGCATGTGATGACGTCATCATGACGTAAAAGTTCGGCACATATTGTGAGCAGTTGGGGTAAGTGTCTGCCAAGTTTAAAAGTAGCCAAACTGGCCGGTAAGAAAGAAAACGTTTACAAATGCTATGGGCAATAATCTAGCGAGTGCCCCTTTAAGATGACACCACGTGACATGTTATGACTTGATCATAACGTCATGTCAATGTTCATCTATAACACCCGGTGGCATACCTAGATATTACGTTCCAACTTAATCGGTCTTGTACTTTTTGTGTGACGATATGGCTTCGAAAAATGCCCCTTTAAGATGACGTCACGTGACATGTGATGACGTCATCATGACGTAAAGGTTCGGCACACATTGTGAGCAGTTGGGGTAAGTGTCTGCCAAGTTTAAAAGTAGCCAAAGTGGCCGGTAAGAAAGAAAAAGTTTACAAATGCTATGGGCAATATTCTAGCGACTTAAAAAAAAGAATTTTTTTATGACGTCATCATGACGTCACACAATTTTCGCCATTTAGGGCATATCTTTGAGACATACCAAAGCTGTAACAAAAATAATTTTGAAAATATCTTGTTTTGTTCGCTAGATATATTGAAAAGAATGTTACGATTTTAAAACTTCAAAAATTCAGCGACTTGAAAAAAGACTAGAAATCAACCCCGTTTATAAACAGCAAGCTCATAATAGCCATGGTTATCAGCCCATCCCAGAATTCCTTTGTGTTATATTGAATTTGGTCTAAATTTTGAAATGGCTGTCATTTCTTACTTGAGTGAGCCACGATCATGAAATTTTGGAATTGGGTACAGAAAAATACAATGTATACATTTTTGTAATCGGATTGACCCTTACATGCGTTAAAAAAAAAAAGATTTGTTGATGACGTCATCATGACGTCACACAATTTTCGCTTTTTAGGGCATATCTTTGAGACATACCAAAGCTGTAACAAAAATAATTTTGAAAATATCTTGTTTTGTTCGCTAGATATATTGAAAAGAATGTTACGATTTTAATACTTCAAAAATTTGGCGACTTGAAAAAAGACTAGAAATCAACCCTTTTATAAACAGCAAGCACATAATACCCATGGTTATCAGCCCTTCCCAGAATTCCTTTGTGTTATATTGAATTTGGTCTAAATTTTGAAATGGCTCCTATTTCATACTTGAGTGAGCCACGATCATGAAATTTTGGAATTGGGTACAGGAAAATTCAATATATACATTTTTGTAATCGGATTGACCCTTACATGCGTTAACAAAAAAACACATTTTTGATGACGTCATCATGACGTCACACAATTTTCGCAATTTAGGGCATATCTTTGAGACATACCAAAGCCATAAGAAAAAGAATTTTGAAAATATCTTATTTGGTTCGCTAGATATAATTTAATGAATGTTACGATTTTCAAAATTCAAAAATTCATAAAAAATTACGTGATGACGTCATCATGACGTAAAAGTTCGGCATGCATCCTGAGCAGTTGGTCTAAGTGTCTGTTAAATTTAAAGGCAATCGGCTGCATAAAAGTAGCCAAAGTGCCTGGCAGAAAGAAAACGTGTACAAATGCTATGGGCAAAAAGTCTGAAAAAGAAAAAAAAAAAAAAAAAAAAAAAAAAAAGAAAAAAAAACTAGACATGTTATGTGTTTGTCCCGTGGACAAACACAGGGCTGTTTCGTGTTTTTTTTATTGTGTTAGTTAGTCAAATGTTTATACAATAATTAACGTTATTGGATGTGTGAAGGATTGGTTTAAAGAAAGAAATCGAGTACAAATGTTATGGGGAATAGTGTAGCGAATGCTCCTTTAAAATGACATCACGTGACATGTGATCACTTCATAACGTCAAGTCAATGTTCACCTATAACACCCGGTGGCATACCTAGATACATGTTTGAACTTAATCGGACTTGTACTTTTGTAGATATATGGCTTTGAAAAATGGCTCTTTAAGATGACGTCACGTGACATGTGATGATGTCATCATGACGTAAAAGTTCGACACACATTCTGAGCAGTTGGTCTAAGTGTCTGCCAATTTGAAAAGTACCCAAAGTGCCAATAAGAAAAAAGTGTACAAATGCTATGGGCAATAGTCTAGCGAATGCTCCTTTAAGATGACATCACGTGGCATGTGATGTCATCATAACGTTATGTCAACTTTCATCTATAACACACCGTGTAGCATACTTAGATATTACGTTTCAACTTAATCGGACTTGTACTTTTGTAGATACACAATGTATGGCTACGAAAAATGCCCTTTTAAGATGACGTCAAGTTGACATGTGATGACGTCATCATGACATAAAAGTTCGACACACATTCTGAGCAGTTGGTCTAAGTGTCTGCCAATTTTAAAAGTACCCAAAGTGCCAGTAAGAAAAAAACATGTACAAATGCAATAGTCTAGCGAATGCCCCTTTAAGATGACATCACGTGACATGTGATGACATCATGATAATGTCATGTCAATTTCCATCTATAAACCTACTGGCCTACCTAGATATTACGTTTCAACTTAATTGAACTTGTACTTTTGTTGATATATGGCTTCCAAAACTGCCCCTTTAAGATGACGTCACGTGACATGTGATGACGTCGTCCTATTGTCATGTTTATTTTCATCTATGAACCTGCAGACCTACCTGGATATTACATTTCAACTTAATCGAATTTGTACTTTTGTAGATATATGGCTTCAAAACTGCCCCTTTAAGATGACGTCACGTGACATGTGATGACATCAATCATGATAATGTCATGTCAATTTTCAGCTATAAACCTACTGGGCTACCTAGATATTACTTTTCAACTTAATCGAACTTGTACTTTTGTAGATATATAGCTTCAAAAACTGCCCCTTTAAGATGACGTCACGTGGCATGTGATGACGTCATCATGTATGTCTGTAATTCAAAAAGAATGTTATAAGACGCCTGATTGTTTCTGTGCTTTTCACTGAATGCACTTGTTAAATACACAACTTTTTCTCTTCAACATTTTGTTTTCAGGCTTGTATTGGAGTAACTTGCCTCTCAAATTTGAATCTATATTAATATTATGTGATATGTTCTTGATAAAAATGCATGTTGACATTGTGGCACGTAGGAAGCAATAAAAAGAATTCTTTGAAAACAAGACCTTTGAATAAAGAGAGTTATTTAATGAAGTCTTACTAGTATATTTTTATTACAGTATATAATTGAAAGAAAATACGGTCTTATTAACCCTAATAGTCCTGAATTCTCCAATTGTAATATGATTTTCCACACACCCTAGGGAGGTACAGTTAAATGCAAGGAAAGTTCGACATAATCTTACTGGTCAAAAGTTTCTCTGCCACAATTGACAAACCTGTCAACTTTTTAGCGCAAGAGGGCGGTAGTACTTAAAAAAATACTCCTCTGGTTGTGTTTAGTGAACTGTAGAGGGCAGCATACGAGTTTACTGGTAAAAACTCATTCACGGATTTTGTCCGGTGGCGCCTAGCACTGTATACCAAACTTAACTAACAATTTAAGGCAAACACACACATAGAGCGGTGGGTGAGAGCGAAGCATACCCCATGTAGTGTTTGAAAACGGAAAACCAGTAATTAACGCAACACACCTTAAAGAATAGACGGCTGAAACAAACTTTATTTGAGCAGTAGAAAATCACAGAACGCATTTTGTTTAATACATTGGGAATTATAAACTGGAAATTAAATGTAAGGTAATCCAAAAGACGATTGAGACAACATTTACTTGAGTGGAACAAAATACAACAATTATTTTTGAAAATTATGTTAAATCCTCCCAAATCACAGAACGCAAAACTTGTTTACCTATGACGTAAAAAACATATTTCAAAAAGAATTACAATAAGAATTTGGAAAGAATGTTATAAGACGCATGATTGTTTCTGTGCTTTTCACTGAATGCACTTGTTAAATACACAACTTTTTCTCTTCAACATTTTGTTTTCAGGCTTGTATTGGAGTAACTTGCCTCTGAAATTTGAATCTTTATTAATATTATGTGATATGTTCTTGATAAAAATGCATGTTGACATTGTGGCACGTAGGAAGCAATAAAAAGAATTCTTTGAAAACAAGACCTTTGAATAAAGAGAGTTATTTAATGAAGTCTTACTGGTATATTTTTATTACAGTATATAATTGAAAGAAAATACGGTCTTATTAACCCTAATAGTCCTGAATTCTCCAATTGTAATATGATTTTCCACACACCCTAGGGAGGTACAGTTAAATGCAAGGAAAGTTCGACATAATCTTACTGGTCAAAAGTTTCTCTGCCACAATTGACAAACCTGTCAACTTTTTAGCGCAAGAGGGCGGTAGTACTTAAAAAAATACTCCTCTGGTTGTGTTTAGTGAACTGTAGAGGGCAGCATACGAGTTTACTGGTAAAAACTCATTCACGGATTTTGTCCGGTGGCGCCTAGCACTGTATACCAAACTTAACTAACAATTTAAGGCAAACACACACATAGAGCGGTGGGTGAGAGCGAAGCATACCCCATGTAGTGTTTGAAAACGGAAAACTAGTAATTAACGCAACACACCTTAAAGAATAGACGGCTGAAACAAACTTTATTTGAGCAGTAGAAAATCACAGAACGCATTTTTTTTAATACATTGGGAATTATAAACTGGAAATTAAAAGTAAGGTAATCCAAAATACGATTGAGACAACATTTACTTGAGTGGAACAAAATACAACAACTATTTTTGAAAATTATGTTAAATCCTCCCAAATCACAGAACGTAAAACTTGTTTACCTAAAAAACCTATTTCAAAAAGAATTACAATAAGAATTTCGAAATTAGCATGTTCAGTTGATGAGATAGGCCTTATAGCTTAAAGATTCAAAAGTAAAAAAATTACTATAAAATCATATGATGACGTCACCATAACGTCGCATCAATTTTCATATATAACACATGCCGGCCTACAAGCATTCCTGACACAAAATTGTTTAAGATAATCTACTGGGCTACCTAGATATTACTTTTCAACTTAATCTGACTTCTACTTCGGTAAAAGTATGGCTTCGAAAAATTCCCCTTTCAGATGACGTCACGTGACATGTGATGACGTCACCATGACGTAAAGGTTCGGCACACATTGTGAGCAGTTGGGGTAAGTGTCTGCCAAGTTTAAAAGTAGCCAAAGTGGCCGGTAAGAAAGAAAACGTTTACAAATGCTATGGGCAATATTCTAGCGACTTGAAAAAAGATTTTTTTTATGACGTCATCATGACGTCACACAATTTTCGCCTTTTAGGGCATATCTTTGAGACATACCAAAGCTATAACAAAAAGAATTTTGAAAATATCTTGTTTTGTTCGCTAGATATATTGAAAAGAATGTTACGATTCCAAAAATTTAACAATTCAGCGACTTGAAAAAAGACTACAAATCAACCCTTTTTATAAACAGCATGCTCATTTAAGCCATGGTTATCTGCCCTTCCCAGAATTCCTTTGTGTTATATTGAATTTGGTCTAAATTTTGAAATGGCTCCTATTTCTTACTTGAGTGAGCCACGATCATGAAATTTTGGAATTAGGTACAGAAAAATTCAATGTATACATTTTTGTAATCGGATTGACCCTTACATGCGTTAAAAAAAAAAAATATTGTTCATGACGTCATCATGACGTCACACAATTTTCGCCTTTTAGGGCATATCTTTGAGACATACCAAAGCTATAACAAAAATAATTTTTAAAATATCTTGTTTTGTTCGCTAGATATATTGAAAAGAATGTTACGATTTTAATACTTCAAAAATTCAGCGACTTGAAAAAAGACTAGAAATCAACCCCTTTTATAAACAGCAAGCTCATAATAGCCATGGTTATCAGCCCTTCCCAGAATTCCTTTGTGTTATATTGAATTTGGTCTAAATTTTGAAATGGCTGTTATTTCTTACTTGAGTGAGCCACGATCATGAAATTTTGGAATTGGGTACAGAAAAATACAATGTATACATTTTTGTAATCAGATTGACCCTTACATGCGTTTAAAAAAAAAAATATTGTTGATGACGTCATCATGACGTCACACAATTTTCGCCATTTAGGGCATATCTTTGAGACATACCAAAGCTGTAACAAAAATAATTTTGAAAATATCTTGTTTTGTTCGCTAGATATATTGAAAAGAATGTTACGATTTTAAAACTTCAAAAATTCAGCGACTTGAAAAAAGACTAGAAATCAACCCCTTTTATAAACAGCAAGCTCATAATAGCCATGGTTATCAGCCCGTCCCAGAATTCCTTTGTGTTATATTGAATTTGGTCTAAATTTTGAAATGGCTGTCATTTCTTACTTGAGTGAGCCACGATCATGAAATTTTGGAATTGGGTACAGAAAAATACAATGTATACATTTTTGTAATCGGATTGACCCTTACATGCGTTAAAAAAAAAAAAAATTTTGATGACGTCATCATGACGTCACACAATTTTCGCCTTTTAGGGCATATCTTTGAGACATACCAAAGCTATAACAAAAATAATTTTGAAAATATCTTGTTTTGTTCGCTAGATATATTGAAAAGAATGTTACGATTTTAATACTTCAAAAATTCAGCGACTTGAAAAAAGACTAGAAATCAACCCCTTTTATAAACAGCAAGCTCATAATAGCCATGGTTATCAGCCCGTCCCAGAATTCCTTTGTGTTATATTGAATTTGGTCTAAATTTTGAAATGGCTGTCATTTGTTACTTGAGTGAGCCACGATCATGAAATTTTGGAATTGGGTACAGAAAAATACAATGTATACATTTTTGTAATCAGATTGACCCTTACATGCGTTAAAAAAAAAAGCATTTTTGATGACGTCATCATGACGTCACACAATTTTCGCTTTTTAAGGCATATCTTTGAGACATACCAAAGCTATAAGAAAAAGAATTTTGAAAATATCTTGTTTTGTTCGCTAGATATAATTTAATGAATGTTACGATTTTCAAAATTCAAAAATTCATAAAAAATTACGTGATGACGTCATCATGACGTAAAAGTTCGGCATGCATCCTGAGCAGTTGGTCTAAGTGTCTGTTAAATTTAAAGGCAATCGGCTGCATAAAAGTAGCCAAAGTGCCTGGCAGAAAGAAAACGTGTACAAATGCTATGGGCAAAAAGTCTGAAAAAGAAAAAAAAAAAAAAAAAAAAAAAAAAAAAGAAAAAAAAAAAAATCTTAACGAAAACAAGGGCTGTTTCGAAAAACTTTCGAAACAGCCAAAAAATCTTAACGAAAACAAGGGCTGTTTCGAAAAACTTTCGAAACAGCCAAAAATTCGAAACAGCCCTGTGTTTGTCCACAAACACTTGCCTCTAGTTGCCCATAGCATTTGTACACGTTTTCTTTCTGCCAGGCACTTTGGCTACTTTTATGCAGCCGATTGCCTTTAAATTTAACAGACACTTAGACCAACTGCTCAGGATGCATGCCGAACTTTTACGTCATGATGACGTCATCACGTAATTTTTTATGAATTTTTGAATTTTGAAAATCGTAACATTCATTAAATTATATCTAGCGAACAAAACAAGATATTTTCAAAATTCTTTTTCTTATAGCTTTGGTATGTCTCAAAGATATGCCTTAAAAAGCGAAAATTGTGTGACGTCATGATGACGTCATCAAAAATGCTTTTTTTTTTTAACGCATGTAAGGGTCAATCTGATTACAAAAATGTATACATTGTATTTTTCTGTACCCAATTCCAAAATTTCATGATCGTGGCTCACTCAAGTAACAAATGACAGCCATTTCAAAATTTAGACCAAATTCAATATAACACAAAGGAATTCTGGGACGGGCTGATAACCATGGCTATTATGAGCTTGCTGTTTATAAAAGGGGTTGATTTCTAGTCTTTTTTCAAGTCGCTGAATTTTTGAAGTATTAAAATCGTAACATTCTTTTCAATATATCTAGCGAACAAAACAAGATATTTTCAAAATTATTTTTGTTATAGCTTTGGTATGTCTCAAAGATATGCCCTAAAAGGCGAAAATTGTGTGACGTCATGATGACGTCATCAAAAATTTTTTTTTTTTTTACGCATGTAAGGGTCAATCCGATTACAAAAATGTATACATTGTATTTTTCTGTACCCAATTCCAAAATTTCATGATCGTGGCTCACTCAAGTAAGAAATGACAGCCATTTCAAAATTTAGACCAAATTCAATATAACACAAAGGAATTCTGGGACGGGCTGATAACCATGGCTATTATGAGCTTGCTGTTTATAAAAGGGGTTGATTTCTAGTCTTTTTTCAAGTCGCTGAATTTTTGAAGTTTTAAAATCGTAACATTCTTTTCAATATATCTAGCGAACAAAACAAGATATTTTCAAAATTATTTTTGTTACAGCTTTGGTATGTCTCAAAGATATGCCCTAAATGGCGAAAATTGTGTGACGTCATGATGACGTCATCAACAATATTTTTTTTTTTAAACGCATGTAAGGGTCAATCTGATTACAAAAATGTATACATTGTATTTTTCTGTACCCAATTCCAAAATTTCATGATCGTGGCTCACTCAAGTAAGAAATAACAGCCATTTCAAAATTTAGACCAAATTCAATATAACACAAAGGAATTCTGGGAAGGGCTGATAACCATGGCTATTATGAGCTTGCTGTTTATAAAAGGGGTTGATTTCTAGTCTTTTTTCAAGTCGCTGAATTTTTGAAGTATTAAAATCGTAACATTCTTTTCAATATATCTAGCGAACAAAACAAGATATTTTAAAAATTATTTTTGTTATAGCTTTGGTATGTCTCAAAGATATGCCCTAAAAGGCGAAAATTGTGTGACGTCATGATGACGTCATGAACAATATTTTTTTTTTTTAACGCATGTAAGGGTCAATCCGATTACAAAAATGTATACATTGAATTTTTCTGTACCTAATTCCAAAATTTCATGATCGTGGCTCACTCAAGTAAGAAATAACAGCCATTTCAAAATTTAGACCAAATTCAATATAACACAAAGGAATTCTGGGAAGGGCTGATAACCATGGCTATTATGAGCTTGCTGTTTATAAAAGGGGTTGATTTCTAGTCTTTTTTCAAGTCGCTGAATTTTTGAAGTATTAAAATCGTAACATTCTTTTCAATATATCTAGCGAACAAAACAAGATATTTTCAAAATTCTTTTTGTTATAGCTTTGGTATGTCTCAAAGATATGCCCTAAAAAGCGAAAATTGTGTGACGTCATGATGACGTCATGAACAATATTTTTTTTTTTTAACGCATGTAAGGGTCAATCCGATTACAAAAATGTATACATTGAATTTTTCTGTACCTAATTCCAAAATTTCATGATCGTGGCTCACTCAAGTAAGAAATAACAGCCATTTCAAAATTTAGACCAAATTCAATATAACACAAAGGAATTCTGGGAAGGGCTGATAACCATGGCTATTATGAGCTTGCTGTTTATAAAAGGGGTTGATTTCTAGTCTTTTTTCAAGTCGCTGAATTTTTGAAGTATTAAAATCGTAACATTCTTTTCAATATATCTAGCGAACAAAACAAGATATTTTCAAAATTCTTTTTGTTATAGCTTTGGTATGTCTCAAAGATATGCCCTAAAAAGCGAAAATTGTGTGACGTCATGATGACGTCATAAAAAAAATCTTTTTTCAAGTCGCTAGAATATTGCCCATAGCATTTGTAAACGTTTTCTTTCTTACCGGCCACTTTGGCTACTTTTAAACTTGGCAGACACTTACCCCAACTGCTCACAATGTGTGCCGAACCTTTACGTCATGGTGACGTCATCACATGTCACGTGACGTCATCTGAAAGGGGAATTTTTCGAAGCCATACTTTTACCGAAGTAGAAGTCAGATTAAGTTGAAAAGTAATATCTAGGTAGCCCAGTAGATTATCTTAAACAATTTTGTGTCAGGAATGCTTGTAGGCCGGCATGTGTTATATATGAAAATTGATGCGACGTTATGGTGACGTCATCATATGATTTTATAGTAATTTTTTTACTTTTGAATCTTTAAGCTATAAGGCCTATCTCATCAACTGAACATGCTAATTTCGAAATTCTTATTGTAATTCTTTTTGAAATAGGTTTTTTAGGTAAACAAGTTTTACGTTCTGTGATTTGGGAGGATTTAACATAATTTTCAAAAATAGTTGTTGTATTTTGTTCCACTCAAGTAAATGTTGTCTCAATCGTATTTTGGATTACCTTACTTTTAATTTCCAGTTTATAATTCCCAATGTATTAAAAAAAATGCGTTCTGTGATTTTCTACTGCTCAAATAAAGTTTGTTTCAGCCGTCTATTCTTTAAGGTGTGTTGCGTTAATTACTAGTTTTCCGTTTTCAAACACTACATGGGGTATGCTTCGCTCTCACCCACCGCTCTATGTGTGTGTTTGCCTTAAATTGTTAGTTAAGTTTGGTATACAGTGCTAGGCGCCACCGGACAAAATCCGTGAATGAGTTTTTACCAGTAAACTCGTATGCTGCCCTCTACAGTTCACTAAACACAACCAGAGGAGTATTTTTTTAAGTACTACCGCCCTCTTGCGCTAAAAAGTTGACAGGTTTGTCAATTGTGGCAGAGAAACTTTTGACCAGTAAGATTATGTCGAACTTTCCTTGCATTTAACTGTACCTCCCTAGGGTGTGTGGAAAATCATATTACAATTGGAGAATTCAGGACTATTAGGGTTAATAAGACCGTATTTTCTTTCAATTATATACTGTAATAAAAATATACCAGTAAGACTTCATTAAATAACTCTCTTTATTCAAAGGTCTTGTTTTCAAAGAATTCTTTTTATTGCTTCCTACGTGCCACAATGTCAACATGCATTTTTATCAAGAACATATCACATAATATTAATAAAGATTCAAATTTGAGAGGCAAGTTACTCCAATACAAGCCTGAAAACAAAATGTTGAAGAGAAAAAGTTGTGTATTTAACAAGTGCATTCAGTGAAAAGCACAGAAACAATCAGGCGTCTTATAACATTCTTTTTGAATTACAGACATACATGATGACGTCATCACATGCCACGTGACGTCATCTTAAAGGGGCAGTTTTTGAAGCTATATATCTACAAAAGTACAAGTTCGATTAAGTTGAAAAGTAATATCTAGGTAGCCCAGTAGGTTTATAGCTGAAAATTGACATGACATTATCATGATTGATGTCATCACATGTCACGTGACGTCATCTTAAAGGGGCAGTTTTGAAGCCATATATCTACAAAAGTACAAATTCGATTAAGTTGAAATGTAATATCCAGGTAGGTCTGCAGGTTCATAGATGAAAATAAACATGACAATAGGACGACGTCATCACATGTCACGTGACGTCATCTTAAAGGGGCAGTTTTGGAAGCCATATATCAACAAAAGTACAAGTTCAATTAAGTTGAAACGTAATATCTAGGTAGGCCAGTAGGTTTATAGATGGAAATTGACATGACATTATCATGATGTCATCACATGTCACGTGATGTCATCTTAAAGGGGCATTCGCTAGACTATTGCATTTGTACATGTTTTTTTCTTACTGGCACTTTGGGTACTTTTAAAATTGGCAGACACTTAGACCAACTGCTCAGAATGTGTGTCGAACTTTTATGTCATGATGACGTCATCACATGTCAACTTGACGTCATCTTAAAAGGGCATTTTTCGTAGCCATACATTGTGTATCTACAAAAGTACAAGTCCGATTAAGTTGAAACGTAATATCTAAGTATGCTACACGGTGTGTTATAGATGAAAGTTGACATAACGTTATGATGACATCACATGTCACGTGATGTCATCTTAAAGGAGCATTCGCTAGACTATTGCCCATAGCATTTGTACACTTTTTTCTTATTGGCACTTTGGGTACTTTTCAAATTGGCAGACACTTAGACCAACTGCTCAGAATGTGTGTCGAACTTTTACGTCATGATGACATCATCACATGTCACGTGACGTCATCTTAAAGAGGCATTTTTCAAAGCCATATATCTACAAAAGTACAAGTCCGATTAAGTTCAAACATGTATCTAGGTATGCCACCGGGTGTTATAGGTGAACATTGACTTGACGTTATGAAGTGATCACATGTCACGTGATGTCATTTTAAAGGAGCATTCGCTACACTATTCCCCATAACATTTGTACTCGATTTCTTTCTTTAAACCAATCCTTCACACATCCAATAACGTTAATTATTGTATAAACATTTGACTAACTAACACAATAAAAAAAACACGAAACAGCCCTGTGTTTGTCCACGGGACAAACACATAACATGTCTAGTTTTTTTTTGCTTCTTTTTCAGACTTTTTGCCCATAGCATTTGTACACGTTTTCTTTCTACCAGGCACTTTTGCTACTTTGATGCAGCCGATTGCCTTTAAACTTAACAGACACTTAGACCAACTGCTCAGAATGCGTGCCGAACTTTTACGTCATGATGACGTCATCACGTGATTTTTTATGAATTTTTGAAATTTGAAAATCGTAACATTCATTAAATTATATCTAGCGAACAAAACAAGATATTTTCAAAATTCTTTTTCTTATAGCTTTGGTATGTCTCAAAGATATGCCCTAAATTGCGAAAATTGTGTGACGTCATGATGACGTCATCAAAAATATGTTTTTTTTTTAACGCATGTAAGGGTCAATCCGATTACAAAAATGTATACATTGTATTTTTCTGTACCCAATTCCAAAATTTCATGATCGTGGCTCACTCAAGTAAGAAATGACAGCCATTTCAAAATTTAGACCAAATTCAATATAACACAAAGGAATTCTGGGACGGGCTGATAACCATGGCTATTATGAGCTTGCTGTTTATAAAAGGGGTTGATTTCTAGTCTTTTTTCAAGTCGCTGAATTTTTGAAGTTTTAAAATCGTAACATTCTTTTCAATATATCTAGCAAACAAAACAAGATATTTTCAAAATTATTTTTGTTACAGCTTTGGTATGTCTCAAAGATATGCCCTAAATGGCGAAAATTGTGTGACGTCATGATGACGTCATCAACAATATTTTTTTTTTTAAACGCATGTAAGGGTCAATCTGATTACAAAAATGTATACATTGAATTTTCCTGTACCTAATTCCAAAATTTCGTGATCGTGGCTCACTCAAGTAAGAAATAGGAGCCATTTCAAAATGTAGACCAAATTCAATATAACACAAAGGAATTCTGGGAAGGGCTGATAACCATGGCTTAAATGTGCATGCTGTTTATAAAAAGGGTTGATTTGTAGTCTTTTTTCAAGTCGCTGAATTCTTGAAGTTTTATAATCGTAACATTCTTTTCACTATATCTAGCGAACAAAACAAGATATTTTCAAAATTCTTTTTGTTATAGCTTTGGTATGTCTCAAAGATATGCCCTAAAAAGCGAAAATTGTGTGACGTCATGATGACGTCATAAATAAATTCTTTTTTCAAGTCGATAGAATATTGCCCATAGCATTTGTAAACGTTTACTTTCTTACCGGCCACATTGGCTACTTTTAAACTTGGCAGACACTTACCCCAACTGCTCACAATGTGTGCCGAACTTTTACGTCCTGATGACGTCATCACATGTCACGTGACGTCATCTTAAAGGGGCATTTTTCGAAGCCATATATCTACAAAAGTACAAGTCCGATTCAGTTGGAACGTAAGGTATGCCACCTGGTGTTATAGATGAAAATTGACATGACGTTATGATCAAGTCATAACATGTCACGTGGTGTCATCTTAAAGGGGCACTCGCTAGATTATTGCCTATAGCATTTGTACACGTTTTCTTTCTTACCGGCACTTTGGGTACTTTTAAACTTGGCAGACACTTAGACTAACTGCTCACAATGTGTGCCGAACTTTTACCTCTTGATGACGTCATGACATGCCACGTGACGTCATCTTAAAGGGGCAGTTTTTGAAGCCATATATCTACAAAAGTACAAATTCGATTAAGTTGAAAAGTAATATCTAGGTAGCCCAGTAGGTTTATAGCTGAAAATTGACATGACATTATCATAATTGATGTCATCACATGTCACGTGACGTCATCTTAAAGGGGCAGTTTTTGAAGCCATATGTCTACAAAAGCACAAGTCCGATTAAGTTCAAAAGTAATATCTAGGTAGCCCAGTAGGTTTATAGATAAAAATTGAATTGACGTTATGATGACGTCATCACATGTCACGTGACGTCATCTTAAAGGGGCACTTTTTGAAGCCATATATAAACAAAATTACAAGTTCGATTAAGTTGAAAAGTAATATCTAGGTAGCCCAGTAGGTTTATAGCTGAAAATTGACATGACGTTATGATGACTTCATCACATGTCACCTGACGTCATCTTAAAGGGGCAGTTTTTGAAGCCATATATAAACAAAAGTACAAGTCCGATTAAGTTCAAAAGTAATATCTAGGTAGCCCAGTAGGTATTTTAAATTAAAAAAATTATGATGTCATGATTACGTCATCACTTGTTTCGTGTCATTATCTTAAAGGGGCATTTTTCGAAGCCATAAATCTACAAAAGTACAAGTCCGATTTATTTGAAATGTAATATATAGTCGGGTAGGCAAGCAGGTTCATAGATAAAAATTGACGTGACGTTATGATGACGTCATCACATGTCACGTGACGTTATCTTAAAGGGGCAGTTTTTAAAGCCATACATTGTATATCTACAAAAGTACAAGTTTGATTATTTTAAATGTAATATCTAGGTAGGTCAGCAAGTTTACAGATGTAAATTTACATTACGTTATGATGACGTCATCACAAGTGACTATTACAAACAACCTAAATTATTTTCAAAGTCTAACATAGAAAACTGGCAGGAGCGCGATTGTTTGACGAAGTTTAATTATTGTATTCCCATTTCACATCCAAACTAAAAAAAAAAAAAAACGAAACAGCCCTGTGTTTGTCCACAAACACCGTCCGTCTAGTTTTTTTTTCTTTTTTTTTTTTTTTTTTTTTTTGGCTGTTTCGAAAGTTTTTCGAAACAGCCCTTGTTTTCGTTAAGATTTTTTTTTTTTTCTTTTTTTTTTTTTTTTTTTTTTTTTTTTTTTTCAGACTTTTTGCCCATAGACTTTGTACACGTTTTCGTTCTGCCAGGCACTTTGGCTACTTTTATGCAGCCGATTGCCTTTAAACTTAACAGACACTTAGACCAACTACTCAGGATGCATGCCGAACTTTTACGTCATGATGACGTCATCACGTGATTTTTTATGAATTTTTGAATTTTGAAAATCGTAACATTCATTAAATTATATCTAGCGAACAAAACAAGATATTTTCAAAATTCTTTTTCTTATAGCTTTGGTATGTCTCAAAGATATGCCCTAAATTGCGAAAATTGTGTGACGTCATGATGACGTCATCAAAAATGTGTTTTTTTGTTAACGCATGTAAGGGTCAATCCGATTACAAAAATGTATATATTGAATTTTCCTGTACCCAATTCCAAAATTTCATGATCGTGGCTCACTCAAGTAAGAAATGACAGCCATTTCAAAATTTAGACCAAATTCAATATAACACAAAGGAATTCTGGGACGGGCTGATAACCATGGCTATTATGAGCTTGCTGTTTATAAAAGGGGTTGATTTCTAGTCTTTTTTCAAGTCGCTGAATTTTTGAAGTTTTAAAATCGTAACATTCTTTTCAATATATCTAGCGAACAAAACAAGATATTTTCAAAATTATTTTTGTTACAGCTTTGGTATGTCTCAAAGATATGCCCTAAATGGCGAAAATTGTGTGACGTCATGATGACGTCATCAACAATATTTTTTTTTTTAAACGCATGTAAGGGTCAATCTGATTACAAAAATGTATACATTGAATTTTCCTGTACCTAATTCCAAAATTTCGTGATCGTGGCTCACTCAAGTAAGAAATAGGAGCCATTTCAAAATTTAGACCAAATTCAATATAACACAAAGGAATTCTGGGAAGGGCTGATAACCATGGCTTAAATGTGCATGCTGTTTATAAAAAGGGTTGATTTGTAGTCTTTTTTCAAGTCGCTGAATTCTTGAAGTTTTATAATCGTAACATTCTCTTCACTATATCTAGCGAACAAAACAAGATATTTTCAAAATTCTTTTTGTTATAGCTTTGGTATGTCTCAAAGATATGCCCTAAAAAGCGAAAATTGTGTGACGTCATGATGACGTCATAAAAAAAATCTTTTTTCAAGTCGATAGAATATTGCCCATAGCATTTGTAAACGTTTACTTTCTTACCGGCCACATTGGCTACTTTTAAACTTGGCAGACACTTACCCCAACTGCTCACAATGTGTGCCGAACCTTTACGTCATGATGACGTCATCACATGTCACGTGACGTCATCTTAAAGGGGCATTTTTCGAAGCCATATATTTACAAAAGTACAAGACCGATTAAGTTGGAACGTAATATCTAGGTATGCCACCGGGTGTTATAGATGAACATTGACATGACGTTATGATCAAGTCATAACATGTCACGTGGTGTCATCTTAAAGGGGCACTCGCTAGATTATTGCCTATAGCATTTGTAAACGTTTTCTTTCTTACCGGCCAGTTTGGCTACTTTTAAACTTGGCAGACACTTACCCCAACTGCTCACAATGTGTGCCGAACTTTTACGTCATGATGACGTCATCACATGTCACGTGACGTCATCTGAAAGGGGCATTTTTCGAAGCCATATTTTTACCGAAGTAGAAGTCAGATTAAGTTGAAAAGTAATATCTAGGTAGCCCAGTAGATTATCTTAAACAATTTTGTGTCAGGAATGCTTGTAGGCCGGCATGTGTTATATATGAAAATTGATGCGACGTTATGGTGACGTCATCATATGATTTTATAGTAATTTTTTTACTTTTAAATCTTTAAGCTATAAGGCCTATCTCATCAACTGAACATGCTAATTTCGAAATTCTTATTGTAATTCTTTTTGAAATAGGTTTTTTAGGTAAACAAGTTTTACGTTCTGTGATTTGGGAGGATTTAACATAATTTTCAAAAATAGTTGTTGTATTTTGTTCCACTCAAGTAAATGTTGTCTCAATCGTATTTTGGATTACCTTACTTTTAATTTCCAGTTTATAATTCCCAATGTATTAAAAAAAATGCGTTCTGTGATTTTCTACTGCTCAAATAAAGTTTGTTTCAGCCGTCTATTCTTTAAGGTGTGTTGCGTTAATTACTGGTTTTCCGTTTTCAAACACTACATGGGGTATGCTTCGCTCTCACCCACCGCTCTATGTGTGTGTTTGCCTGAAATTGTTAGTTAAGTTTGGTATACAGTGCTAGGCGCCACCGGACAAAATCCGTGAATGAGTTTTTACCAGTAAACTCGTATGCTGCCCTCTACAGTTCACTAAACACAACCAGAGGAGTGTTTTTTTAAGTACTACCGCCCTCTTGCGCTAAAAAGTTGACAGGTTTGTCAATTGTGGCAGAGAAACTTTTGACCAGTAAGATTATGTCGAACTTTCCTTGCATTTAATTGTACCTCCCTAGGGTGTGTGGAAAATCATATTACAATTGGAGAATTCAGGACTATTAGGGTTAATAAGACCGTATTTTCTTTCAATTATATACTGTAATAAAAATATACTAGTAAGACTTCATTAAATAACTCTCTTTATTCAAAGGTCTTGTTTTCAAAGAATTCTTTTTATTGCTTCCTACGTGCCACAATGTCAACATGCATTTTTATCAAGAACATATCACATAATATTAATAAAGATTCAAATTTGAGAGGCAAGTTACTCCAATACAAGCCTGAAAACAAAATGTTGAAGAGAAAAAGTTGTGTATTTAACAAGTGCATTCAGTGAAAAGCACAGAAACAATCATGCGTCTTATAACATTCTTTCCAAATTCTTATTGTAATTCTTTTTGAAATATGTTTTTTACGTCATAGGTAAACAAGTTTTGCGTTCTGTGATTTGGGAGGATTTAACATAATTTTCAAAAAAAATTGTTGTATTTTGTTCCACTCAAGTAAATGTTGTCTCAATCGTCTTTTGGATTACCTTACATTTAATTTCCAGTTGATAATTCCCAATGTATTAAACAAAATGCGTTCTGTGATTTTCTACTGCTCAAATCAAGTTTGTTTCAGCCGTCCATTCTTTAAGGTGTGTTGCGTTAATTACTGGTTTTTCGTCTTCAAACACTACATTGGGTATGCTTCGGTCTCACCCACCGCTCTATGTGTGTGTTTGCCTTAAATTGTTAGTTAAGTTTGGTATACAGTGCTAGGCGCCACCGGACAAAATCCGTCAACTAATTTTTACCAGTAAACTCGTATGCTGCCCTCTACAATTCACTAAACCCAACCAGAGGAGTATTTTTTTAAGTACTACCGCCCTCTTGCGCTAAAAAGTTGACAGGTTTGTCAATTGTGGCAGAGAAACTTTTGACCAGCAAGATTATGTCGGACTTTCCTTGCATTTATCTGTACCTCCCTAGGGTGTGTGGAAAATCATATTAAAATTGGAGAATTCTGGACTGTTAGGGTTAATAAGACCGTATTTTCTTTCAATTATATACTGTAATAAAAATATACCAGTAAGACTTCATTAAATAACTCTCTTCATTCAAAGGTCTTGTTTTCAAAGAATTATTTGTATTGCTTCCTACGTGCCACAATGTCAACATGCATTTTTAGCAAGAACATATCACATAATATTAATAAAGATTCAAATTTGAGAGGCAAGTTACTCCAATACAAGCCTGAAAACAAAGTGTTGAAGAGAAAAAGTTGTGTATTTAACAAGTGCATTCAGTAAAAAGCACAGAAACAATCAGGCGTCTTATAACATTCTTTTTGAATTACAGACATACATGATGACGTCATCACATGCCACGTGACGTCATCTTAAAGGGGCAGTTTTTGAAGCTATATATCTACAAAAGTACAAGTTCGATTAAGTTGAAAAGTAATATCTAGGTAGCCCAGTAGGTTTATAGCTGAAAATTGACATGACATTATCATGATTGATGTCATCACATGTCACGTGACGTCATCTTAAAGGGGCAGTTTTTGAAGCCACATATAAACAAAAGTACAAGTTCGATTAAGTTGAAATGTAATATCCAGGCAGATCTACAGGTTCATAGATGAAAATTGACATGACATTATGATGACTTCATCACATGTCACGTGACGTCATCTTAAAGGGGCAGTTTTTGAAGCCATCTATCTACAAAAGTACAAGTTCGATTAAGTTGAAACGTGGTATCTAACATGAATTTTAAACAATTTTTGATAATTCTTGTAATATATTTTTAGGTCATACACACTTAAATATAAATGTGAAAAATGTGTGACGTCTGATGACGTAATCATGGTCATCAACTCCTTGTATGCTCACATTTCCAAAACGATTATGAATAAGCCTACGTGATTGCATGACCTGTCGTAGACGACCATGAATGTAAAACGAGATTTTTTGATCCACCATTGAAATCTCAAAAATTAAGAATCAAACTACCAAAAACCCCCCAAACGAAACAGCCCTGTGTTTGTCCACAAACACCAAAGCTCTAGTTTTTTTTTGCTTCTTTTTCAGACTTTTTGCCCATAGCATTTGTACACGTTTTCTTTCTACCAGGCACTTTTGCTACTTTGATGCAGCCGATTGCCTTTAAACTTAACAGACACTTAGACCAACTGCTCAGAATGCATGCCGAACTTTTACGTCATGATGACGTCATCACGTGATTTTTTATGAATTTTTGAAATTTGAAAATCGTAACATTCATTAAATTATATCTAGCGAACAAAACAAGATATTTTCAAAATTCTTTTTGTTATAGCTTTGGTATGTCTCAAAGATATGCCCTAAAAAGCGAAAATTGTTTGACGTCATGATGACGTCATCAAAAATATGTTTTTTTGTAAACGCATGTAAGGGTCAATTTGATTACAAAAATGTATACATTGAATTTTCCTGTACCCAATTCCAAAATTTCATGATCGTGGCTCACTCAAGTAAGAAATGACAGCCATTTCAAAATTTAGACCAAATTCAATATAACACAAAGGAATTCTGGGACGGGCAGATAACCATGGCTATTATGTGCTTGCTGTTTATAAAAGGGGTTGATTTCTAGTCTTTTTTCAAGTCGCTGAATTTTTGAAGTATTAAAATCGTAACATTCTTTTCAATATATCTAGCGAACAAAACAAGATATTTTAAAAATTCTTTTTGTTATAGCTTTGGTATGTCTCAAAGATATGCCCTAAAAGGCGAAAATTGTGTGACGTCATGATGACGTCATCAACAATATTTTTTTTTTTTACGCATGTAAGGGTCAATCCGATTACAAAAATAAATACATTGAATTTTTCTGTACGTAATTCCAAAATTTCGTGATCGTGGCTCACTCAAGTAAGAAATAGGAGCCATTTCAAAATTTAGACCAAATTCAATATAACACAAAGGAATTCTGGGACGGGCAGATAACCATGGCTATTATGTGCTTGATGTTTATAAAAGGGGTTGATTTCTAGTCTTTTTTCAAGTCGCTGAATTTTTGAAGTATTAAAATCGTAACATTCTTTTCAATATATCTAGCGAACAAAACAAGATATTTTCAAAATTATTTTTGTTATAGCTTTGGTATGTCTCAAAGATATGCCCTAAAAGGCGAAAATTGTGTGACGTCATGATGACGTCATCAACAATTCTTTTTTTTTTAACGCATGTAAGGGTCAATCCGATTACAAAAATGTATACATTGAATTTTTCTGTACGTAATTCCAAAATTTCATGGTCGTGGCTCACTCAAGTAAGAAATAGGAACCATTTCAAAATTTAGACCAAATTCAATATAACACAAAGGAATTCTGGGAAGGGCAGATAACCATGGCTTAAATGAGCATGCTGTTTATAAAAAGGGTTGATTTGTAGTCTTTTTTCAAGTCGCTGAATTTTAAATTTTTGGAATCGTAACATTCTTTTCAATATATCTAGCGAACAAAACAAGATATTTTCAAAATTCTTTTTGTTATAGCTTTGGTATGTCTCAAAGATATGCCCTAAAAAGCGAAAATTGTGTGACGTCATGATGACGTCATAAAAAAAAATCTTTTTTCAAGTCGCTAGAATATTGCCCATAGCATTTGTAAACTTTTTCTTTCTTACCGGCCAATTTGGATACTTTTAAACTTAGCAGACACTTACTCCAACTGCTCACAATGTGTGCCGAACATTTACGTCATGATGACATCATCACATGTCACGTGACGTAAAGGGGCATTTTTCGAAACCATATATCTACAAAAGTACAAGTCCGATTAAGTTGGAACGTAATATCTAGGTATGCCACCGGGTGTTATAGATGAACATTGACATGACGTTATGACCAAGTCATAACATGTCACGTGGTGTCATCTTAAAGGGGCACTCGCTAGATTATTGCCCATAGCATTTGTAAACATTTTCTTTCTTACCGGCCAGTTTGGCTACTTTTAAACTTGGCAGACACTTACCCCAACTGCTCAGAATGTGTGCCTAACTTTTACGTCATGATGACGTCATCACATGTCACGTGACGTCATCTTAAAGGGGCATTTTTCGAAGCCATATATCTACAAATGTACAAGTCCGATTCAGTTGAAACACACCATTTAGGTATGCCACCCGGTGTCATAGATGAAAATTGACATGACGTTATGTGATGTCACCTTAAAGGGGCATTCGCTAGGCTATTTCCCATAGCATTTGTACACGATTCCTTTTTTTAAACCAATCCTTCACACATCCAATAACAACATCTTCATCCCTCCGTCATTGTTAACTAACAAACAACTTTAAATATTGCATACACATTTGACATCCAAACTAACAATAAAAAAATTCGAAACAGCCCTGTGTTTGTCCACAAACACTTGCCTCTAGTTTTTTTTTTTTTTGATTCTTTTTCAGACTTTTGCCCATAGCATTTGTACACGTTTTCTTTCTACCAGGCACTTTTGCTACTTTGATGCAGCCGATTGCCTTTAAACTTAACAGACACTTAGACCAACTGCTCAGGATGCATGCCGAACTCTTACGTCATGATGACGTCATCACGTGATTTTTTATGAATTTTTGAATTTTGAAAATCGTAACATTCATTAAATTATATCTAGCGAACAAAACAAGATATTTTCAAAATTCTTTTTCTTATAGCTTTGGTATGTCTCAAAGATATGCCCTAAATTTCGAAAATTGTGTGACGTCATGATGACGTCATCAAAAATGTGTTTTTTTGTTAACGCATGTAAGGGTCAATCCGATTGCAAAAATGTATATATTGAATTTTCCTGTACCCAATTCCAAAATTTCATGATCGTGGCTCACTCAAGTAAGAAATAACAGCCATTTCAAAATTTAGACCAAATTCAATATAACACAAAGGAATTCTGGGACGGGCAGATAACCATGGCTATTATGTGCTTGCTGTTTATAAAAGGGGTTGATTTCTAGTCTTTTTTCAAGTCGCTAAATTTTTGAAGTTTTAAAATCGTAACATTCTTTTCAATATATCTAGCGAACAAAAGAAGAAATTTTCAAAATTATTTTTGTTACAGCTTTGGTATGTCTCAAAGATATGCCCTAAAAAGCGCAAATTGTGTGACGTCATGATGACGTCATCAACAAATCTTTTTTTTAAAACGCATGTAAGGGTCAATCCGATTAGAAAAATGTATATATTGAATTTTCCTGTACCTAATTCCAAAATTTCATGATCGTGGCTCACTCAAGTATGAAATAGGAGCCATTTCAAAATTTAGACCAAATTCAATATAACACAAAGGAATTCTGGGAAGGGCTGATAACCATGGCTATTATGTGCTTGCTGTTTATAAAAGGGGTTGATTTCTAGTCTTTTTTCAAGTCGCTAAATTTTTGAAGTTTTAGAATCGTAACATTCTTTTCAATATATCTAGCGAACAAAACAAGATATTTTCAAAATTCTTTTTGTTATAGCTTTGGTATGTCTCAAAGATATGCCATAAAAAGCGCAAATTGTGTGACGTCATGATGACGTCATAAAAAAATTTATTTTTTCAAGTCGCTAGAATATTGCACATAGCATTTGTAAACGTTTTCTTTCTTACCGGCCACTTTGGCTACTTTTAAACTTGGCAGACACTTACACCAACTGCTCACAATGTGTGCCGAACTTTTACGTCATGATGACGTCATCACATGTCACGTGACGTCATCTTAAAGGGGCATTTTTTCGAAGCCATATATCTACAAAAGTACAAGTCCGATTAAGTTGAAACGTAATATCTAGGTATGCCACCGGGTGTTATAGATGAACATTGACATGATGTTATGATGACGTCATCACATGTCACGTGACGTCATCTTAAAGGGGCAGTTTTTGAAGCCATATATAAACAAAAGTACAAGTTCGATTAAGTTGAAATGTAATATCCAGGTAGGTCTGCAGGTTTATGGACGAAAATTGACATGACATTATGATGATGATGTCATCACACGTCACGTGACGTCATCTTAAAGGGGCAGTTTTTGAAGCCATAAACAAAAGTACAAGTCCGATTAAGTTGAAAAGAAATATCTATGTAGCCCAATAGGTTTATAGATGAAAATTGACATGACATTATTATGATGTCATCACAGGTCACATGACGTCATCTTAAAGGTGCAGTTTTTGAAGCCATATATAAACAAAAGTACAAGTCCGATTAAGTTCAAAAGTAATATCTAGGTAGCCCAGTAGGTATTTTAAATTTAAAAAATTATGATGTCATGATTACGTCATCACTTGTTTCGTGTCATTATCTTAAAGGGGCATTTTTCGAAGCCATAAATCTACAAAAGTACAGGTCCGATTTATTTGAAATGTAATATATAGTCGGGTAGGCAAGCAGGTTCATAGATAAAAATTGACGTGACGTTATGATGACGTCATCACATGTCACGTGACGTCATCTTAAAGGGGCATTTTTTCGAAGCCATATATCTACAAAAGTACAAGTCCGATTAAGTTGAAACGTAATATCTAGGTATGCCACCGGGTGTTATAGATGAACATTGACATGATGTTATGATGACGTCATCACATGTCACGTGACGTCATCTTAAAGGGGCAGTTTTTGAAGCCATATATAAACAAAAGTACAAGTTCGATTAAGTTGAAATGTAATATCCAGGTAGGTCTGCAGGTTTATGGACGAAAATTGACATGACATTATGATGATGATGTCATCACACGTCACGTGACGTCATCTTAAAGGGGCAGTTTTTGAAGCCATAAACAAAAGTACAAGTCCGATTAAGTTGAAAAGAAATATCTATGTAGCCCAATAGGTTTATAGATGAAAATTGACATGACATTATTATGATGTCATCACATGTCACATGACGTCATCTTAAAGGTGCAGTTTTTGAAGCCATATATAAACAAAAGTACAAGTCCGATTAAGTTCAAAAGTAATATCTAGGTAGCCCAGTAGGTATTTTAAATTTAAAAAATTATGATGTCATGATTACGTCATCACTTGTTTCGTGTCATTATCTTAAAGGGGCATTTTTCGAAGCCATAAATCTACAAAAGTACAAGTCCGATTTATTTGAAATGTAATATATAGTCGGGTAGGCAAGCAGGTTCATAGATAAAAATTGACGTGACGTTATGATGACGTCATCACATGTCACGTGACGTCATCTTAAAGGGGCATTTTTTCGAAGCCATATATCTACAAAAGTACAAGTCCGATTAAGTTGAAACGTAATATCTAGGTATGCCACCGGGTGTTATAGATGAACATTGACATGATGTTATGATGACGTCATCACATGTCACGTGACGTCATCTTAAAGGGGCAGTTTTTGAAGCCATATATAAACAAAAGTACAAGTTCGATTAAGTTGAAATGTAATATCCAGGTAGGTCTGCAGGTTTATGGACGAAAATTGACATGACATTATGATGATGATGTCATCACACGTCACGTGACGTCATCTTAAAGGGGCAGTTTTTAAAGCCATACATTGTATATCTACAAAAGTACAAGTTCGATTATTTTAAATGTAATATCTAGGTAGGTCAGCAAGTTTACAGATGTAAATTTACATTACGTTATGATGACGTCATCACAAGTGACAATTACAAACAACCTAAATTATTTTCAAAGTCTAACATAGAAAACTGGCAGGAGCGCGATTGTTTGACGAAGTTTAATTATTGTATTCCCATTTCACATCCAAACTAAAAAAAAAAAAAAACGAAACAGCCCTGTGTTTGTCCACAAACACCGTCCGTCTAGTTTTTTTTTTTTTTTTTTCTTTTTCAGACTTTTGCCCATAGCGTTTGTACACGATTTCTTTCTGCCAGGGACTTTGGCTACTTTTATGCAGCCGATTGCCTTTAAACTTAACAGACACTTAGACCAACTGCTCAGAATGTATGCCGAACTTTTACGTCATGATGACGTCATCACGTGATTTTTTATGAATTTTTGAATTTTGAAAATCGTAACATTCATTAAATTATATCTAGCGAACAAAACAAGATATTTTCAAAATTCTTTTTCTTATAGCTTTGGTATGTCTCAAAGATATGCCCTAAAAAGCGAAAACTGTGTGACGTCATGATGACGTCATCAAAAATGTGTTTTTTTGTTAACGCATGTAAGGGTCAATCCGATTACAAAAATGTATATATTGAATTTTCCTGTACCCAATTCCAAAATTTCATGATCGTGGCTCACTCAAGTAAGAAATAACAGCCATTTCATAATTTAGACCAAATTCAATATAACACAAAGGAATTCTGGGACGGGCTGATAACCATGGCTATTATGAGCTTGCTGTTTATAAAAGGGTTGATTTCTAGTCTTTTTTCAAGTCGCTGAATTTTTGAAGTTTTAAAATCGTAACATTCTTTTCAATATATCTAGCGAACAAAACAAGATATTTTCAAAATTATTTTTGTTACGGCTTTGGTATGTCTCAAAGATATGCCCTAAATGGCGAAAATTGTGTGACGTCATGATGACGTCATCAACAATATTTTTTTTTTTAAACGCATGTAAGGGTCAATCTGATTACAAAAATGTATACATTGAATTTTCCTGTACCTAATTCCAAAATTTCGTGATCGTGGCTCACTCAAGTAAGAAATAGGAGCCATTTCAAAATGTAGACCAAATTCAATATAACACAAAGGAATTCTGGGAAGGGCTGATAACCATGGCTTAAATGTGCATGCTGTTTATAAAAAGGGTTGATTTGTAGTCTTTTTTCAAGTCGCTGAATTCTTGAAGTTTTATAATCGTAACATTCTTTTCACTATATCTAGCGAACAAAACAAGATATTTTCAAAATTCTTTTTGTTATAGCTTTGGTATGTCTCAAAGATATGCCCTAAAAAGCGAAAATTGTGTGACGTCATGATGACGTCATAAAAAAATTCTTTTTTCAAGTCGATAGAATATTGCCCATAGCATTTGTAAACGTTTACTTTCTTACCGGCCACATTGGCTACTTTTAAACTTGGCAGACACTTACCCCAACTGCTCACAATGTGTGCCGAACTTTTACGTCCTGATGACGTCATCACATGTCACGTGACGTCATCTTAAAGGGGCATTTTTCGAAGCCATATATCTACAAAAGTACAAGTCCGATTCAGTTGGAACGTAAGGTATGCCACCTGGTGTTATAGATGAAAATTGACATGACGTTATGATCAAGTCATAACATGTCACGTGGTGTCATCTTAAAGGGGCACTCGCTAGATTATTGCCTATAGCATTTGTACACGTTTTCTTTCTTACCGGCACTTTGGGTACTTTTAAACTTGGCAGACACTTAGACTAACTGCTCACAATGTGTGCCGAACTTTTACCTCTTGATGACGTCATGACATGCCACGTGACGTCATCTTAAAGGGGCAGTTTTTGAAGCCATATATCTACAAAAGTACAAATTCGATTAAGTTGAAAGTAATATCAAGGTAGCCCAGTAGGTTTATAGCTGAAAATTGACATGACATTATCATAATTGATGTCATCACATGTCACGTGACGTCATCTTAAAGGGGCAGTTTTTGAAGCCATATGTCTACAAAAGCACAAGTCCGATTAAGTTCAAAAGTAATATCTAGGTAGCCCAGTAGGTTTTTAGAAAAAAATTGAATTGACGTTATGATGACGTCATCACATGTCACGTGACGTCATCTTAAAGGGGCAGTTTTTGAAGCCATATATAAACAAAATTACAAGTTCGATTAAGTTGAAAAGTAATATCTAGGTAGCCCAGTAGGTTTATAGCTGAAAATTGACATGACATTATCATGATGTCATCACATGTCACGTGACGTCATCTTAAAGGGGCAGTTTTTGAAGCCATATCTACAAAAGTACAAGCTCGATTAAGTTGAAATGTAATATCTAAGTAGGCCAGCAGGTTTATAGATGAAAATTGACATGACGTTATGATGACTTCATCACACGTCACCTGACGTCATCTTAAAGGGGCAGTTTTTGAAGCCACATATAAACAAAAGTACAAGTTCGATTAAGTTGAAATGTAATATCTAGGTACGTCTGCAAGTTTATGGATGAAAATTGACATGACATTATGATGATGTCATCACATGTCACGTGACGTCATCTTAAAGGTGGATTCTTCGAAGCCATATATCTACAGAATTACAAGTCCAATGAAATTGAAACGTGATATGTAGGTATGCTAGCAGGCGTTATTGACAAAAATTACATGACGTCATGATGACATCATTATACGATTTTCTAGTAATTTTTAAGTTTTTAAACCCCAAAGCCATATCTCATCAAACCTACATGCTAATTTCAAAAACAATTTGTAATACATTTGTTAGGTGATAGGTACTTACATATGAATGTGCAAAATGTGTGACATCACAATGACATCATCATGGTCACAAACTGCAAGTATGCTCACATTTCCAAAACAATTATGATTAAGGATACGTAATTGCTTAAATGTAAAACAAGATTTTGTTTCATCTACCATTGATATCTCATCAAGAATTAGAATCATACTCCCACAAAAAAAACAAAAACACCCGAAACAGCCCTGTGTTTGTACACAAACACCAGTTTCTAGTTTTTTTTTTTTTTCTTTTTCAGACTTTTGCCCATAGCGTTTGTACACGATTTCTTTCTGCCAGGGACTTTGGCTACTTTTATGCAGCCGATTGCCTTTAAACTTAACAGACACTTAGACCAACTGCTCAGCATGCATGCCGAACTTTTACGTCATGATGACGTCATCACGTGATTTTTTATGAATTTTTGAATTTTGAAAATCGTAACATTCATTAAATTATATCTAGCGAACAAAACAAGATATTTTCAAAATTATTTTTCTTATAGCTTTGGTATGTCTCAAAGATATGCCCTAAATTGCGAAAATTGTGTGACGTCATGATGACGTGATCAAAAATATGTTTTTTTGTAAACGCATGTAAGGGTCAATCCGATTACAAAAATGTATACATTGAATTTTCCTGTACCTAATTCCAAAATTTCATGATCGTGGCTCACTCAAGTATGAAATAGGAGCCATTTCAAAATTTAGACCAAATTCAATATAACACAAAGGAATTCTGGGAAGGGCTGATAACCATGGGTATTATGTGCTTGCTGTTTATAAAAGGGGTTGATTTCTAGTCTTTTTTCAAGTCGCTGAATTTTTGAAGTATTAAAATCGTAACATTCTTTTCAATATATCTAGCGAACAAAACAAGATATTTTCAAAATTATTTTTGTTACAGCTTTGGTATGTCTCAAAGATATGCCCTAAAAAGCGAAAATTGTGTGACGTCATGATGACGTCATCAACAAATCTTTTTTTTTTAAACGCATGTAAGGGTCAATCCGATTACAAAAATGTATTCGTTGAATTTTCCTGTACCTAATTCCAAAATTTCATGATCGTGGCTCATTCAAGTATGAAATAGGAGCCATTTCAAAATTTAGACCAAATTCAATATAACACAAAGGAATTCTGGGAAGGGCTGATAACCATGGGTATTATGTGCTTGCTGTTTATAAAAGGGATTGATTTCTAGTCTTTTTTCAAGTCGCTAAATTTTTGAAGTTTTAGAATCGTAACATTCTTTTCAATATATCTAGCGAACAAAACAAGATATTTTCAAAATTCTTTTTGTTATAGCTTTGGTATGTCTCAAAGATATGCCATAAAAAGCGCAAATTGTGTGACGTCATGATGACGTCATAAAAAAAATTCTTTTTTCAAGTCGCTAGAATATTGCACATAGCATTTGTAAACGTTTTCTTTCTTACCGGCCACTTTGGCTACTTTTAAACTTGGCAGACACTTACGCCAACTGCTAACAATGTGTGCCGAACATTTACGTCATGATGACGTCATCACATGTCACGTGACGTCATCTTAAAGGGGCATTTTTTCGAAGCCATATATCTACAAAAGTACAAGTCCGATTAAGTTGAAACGTAATATCTAGGTATGCCACCGGGTGTTATAGATGAACATTGACATGATGTTATGATGACGTCATCACATGTCACGTGACGTCATCTTAAAGGGGCATTTTTCGAAGCCATATATCTACAAAAGTACAAGTCCGATTAAGTTGGAACGTAATATCTAGGTATGCCACCGGGTGTTATAGATAAACATGGACATAACGTTATGATCAAGTCATAACATGTCACGTGGTGTCATCTTAAAGGGGCACTTGCTAGATTATTGCCCATAGCATTTTTAAACGTTTACTTTCTTACCGGCCACTTTGGCTACTTTTAAACTTGGTAGACACTTACCCCAACTGCTCACAATGTGTGCCAAACTTTTACGTCATGATGATGTCATCACATGTCACGTGACGTCATATTAAATGGGCATTTTTTCAAAGCTATATATCTACAAAAGTACAAGTCCGATTAAGTTGAAAAGTAATATCCAGGTAGCCTAGTAGGTTTATAGATGAAAATTGACATTACGTTATGATGACATCATCACATGTTACGTGACGTCATCTTAAAGGGGCAGTTTTTGAATCCATATATATTAAGAAGTACATGTCTGATTAAGTTGAAAAGTAATATCTAGGTTGCCCAATAGGTTTATAGATGAAAATTTACATGACATTATTATGATGTCATCACATGTTACATGACGTCATCTTAAAGGTGCAGTTTTTGAAGCCATATATAAACAAAAGTACAAGTCCGATTAAGTTCAAAAGTAATATCTAGGTAGCCCAGTAGGTATTTTAAATTAAAAAAATTATGATGTCATGATTACGTCATCACTTGTTTCGTGTCATTATCTTAAAGAGGCATTTTTCGAAGCCATATATCTACAAAAGTACAGCTCCGATTTATTTGAAATGTAATATATAGTCGGGTAGGCAAGCAGGTTTATAGATGAAAATTGACATGACGTTATGATGACGTCATCACATGTCCCGTGACGTTATCTTAAAGGGGCAGTTTTTGAAGCCATACATTGTATATCTACAAAAGTACAAGTTTGATTATTTTAAATGTAATATCTAGGTAGGTCAGCAAGTTTACAGATGAAAATTTACATTACGTTATTTTGACGTCATCACAAGTGACTATTACAAACAACTTTAATCATTTTCAAAGTCTAACAAAGAAAACTGGCAGGAGCGCGATTGTTTGACGAACTTTAATTATTGTATTCACATTTCACATCCAAACTAAAAAAAATAAAAAGCGAAACAGCCCTGTGTTTGTCCACAAACACCGTCCGTCTAGTTCTTTTTTTTTTTCTTTTTCAGACTTTTGCCCATAGCATTTGTACACGATTTCTTTCTACCAGGCACTTTTGCTACTTTTATGTAGCCGATTGCCTTTAAACTTAACAGACACTTAGACCAACTGCTCAGAATGCGTGCCGAACTTTTACGTCATGATGACGTCATCACGTGATTTTTTATGAATTTTTGAATTTTGAAAATCGTAACATTCATTAAATTATATCTAGCGAACAAAACAAGATATTTTCAAAATTCTTTTTCTTATAGCTTTGGTATGTCTCAAAGATATGCCCTAAAAAGCAAAAACTGTGTGACGTCATGATGACGTCATCAAAAATGCTTTTTTTTTTTAACGCATGTAAGGGTCAATCCGATTACAAAAATGTATACATTGTATTTTTCTGTACCCAATTCCAAAATTTCATGATCGTGGCTCACTCAAGTAAGAAATGACAGCCATTTCAAAATTTAGACCAAATTCAATATAACACAAAGGAATTCTGGGACGGGCTGATAACCATGGCTATTATGAGCTTGCTGTTTATAAAAGGGGTTGATTTCTAGTCTTTTTTCAAGTCGCTGAATTTTTGAAGTTTTAAAATCGTAACATTCTTTTCAATATATCTAGCGAACAAAACAAGATATTTTCAAAATTATTTTTGTTACAGCTTTGGTATGTCTCAAAGATATGCCCTAAATGGCGAAAATTGTGTGACGTCATGATGACGTCATCAACAATATTTTTTTTTAAAACGCATGTAAGGGTCAATCCGATTACAAAAATGTATACATTGTATTTTTCTGTACCCAATTCCAAAATTTCATGATCGTGGCTCACTCAAGTAAGAAATGACAGCCATTTCAAAATTTAGACCAAATTCAATATAACACAAAGGAATTCTGGGACGGGCTGATAACCATGGCTATTATGAGCTTGCTGTTTATAAAAGGGGTTGATTTGTAGTCTTTTTTCAAGTCGCTGAATTTTTGAAGTATTAAAATCGTAACATTCTGTTCAATATATCTAGCGAACAAAACAAGATATTTTCAAAATTATTTTTGTTATAGCTTTGGTATGTCTCAAAGATATGCCCTAAAAAGCGAAAATTGTGTGACGTCATGATGACGTCATCAAAAATATGTTTTTTTTTAAACGCATGTAAGGGTCAATCCGATTACAAAAATGTATACATTGAATTTTCCTGTACCCATTTCCAAAATTTCATGATCGTAGCTCACTCAAGTAAGAAATGACAGCCATTTCAAAATTTAGACCAAATTCAATATAACACAAAGGAATTCTGGGACGGGCAGATAACCATGGCTATTATGTGCTTGATGTTTATAAAAGGGGTTGATTTCTAGTCTTTTTTCAAGTCGCTGAATCTTTAATTTTTTTAAATCGTAACATTCTTTTCAATATATCTAGCGAACAAAACAAGATATTTTCAAAATTCTTTTTGTTATAGCTTTGGTATGTCTCAAAGATATGCCCTAAAAAGCGAAAATTGTGTGACGTCATGATGACGTCATAAAAAAATTATTTTTTCAAGTCGATAGAATATTGCCCATAGCATTTGTAAACGTTTACTTTCTTACCGGCCACATTGGCTACTTTTAAACTTGGCAGACACTTACCCCAACTGCTCACAATGTGTGCCGAACTTTTACGTCCTGATGACGTCATCACATGTCACGTGACGTCATCTTAAAGGGGCATTTTTCGAAGCCATATATCTACAAAAGTACAAGTCCGATTCAGTTGGAACGTAAGGTATGCCACCTGGTGTTATAGATGAAAATTGACATGACGTTATGATCAAGTCATAACATGTCACGTGGTGTCATCTTAAAGGGGCACTCGCTAGATTATTGCCTATAGCATTTGTACACGTTTTCTTTCTTACCGGCACTTTGGGTACTTTTAAACTTGACAGACACTTAGACTAACTGCTCACAATGTGTGCCGAACTTTTACCTCTTGATGACGTCATGACATGCCACGTGACGTCATCTTAAAGGGGCAGTTTTTGAAGCCATATATCTACAAAAGTACAAATTCGATTAAGTTGAAAAGTAATATCTAGGTAGCCCAGTAGGTTTATAGCTGAAAATTGACATGACATTATCATAATTGATGTCATCACATGTCACGTGACGTCATCTTAAAGGGGCAGTTTTTGAAGCCATATGTCTACAAAAGCACAAGTCCGATTAAGTTTAAAAGTAATATCTAGGTAGCCTAGTAGGTTTATAGATAAAAATTGAATTGACGTTATGATGACGTCATCACATGTCACGTGACGTCATCTTAAAGGGGCAGTTTTTGAAGCCATATATAAACAAAATTACAAGTTCGATTAAGTTGAAAAGTAATATCTAGGTAGCCCAGTAGGTTTATAGCTGAAAATTGACATGACATTATCATGATGTCATCACATGTCACGTGATGTCATCTTAAAGGGGCAGTTTTTGAAGCCATATCTACAAAAGTACAAGCTCGATTAAGTTGAAATGTAATATCTAAGTAGGCCAGCAGGTTTATAGATGAAAATTGACATGACGTTATGATGACTTCATCACATGTCACCTGACGTCATCTTAAAGGGGCAGTTTTTGAAGCCACATATAAACAAAAGTACAAGTTCGATTAAGTTGAAATGTAATATCTAGGTACGTCTGCAAGTTTATAGATGAAAATTGACATGACATTATGATGATGTCATCACATGTCACGTGACGTCATCTTAAAGGTGGATTCTTCGAAGCCATATATCTACAGAATTACAAGTCCAATGAAATTGAAACGTGATATGTAGGTATGCTAGCAGGCGTTATTGACAAAAATTACATGACGTCATGATGACATCATTATACGATTTTCTAGTAATTTTTAAGTTTTTAAACCCCAAAGCCATATCTCATCAAACCTACATGCTAATTTCAAAAAACAATTTGTAATACATTTGTTAGGTGATAGGTACTTACATATGAATGTGCAAAATGTGTGACATCACAATGACATCATCATGGTCACAAACTGCAAGTATGCTCACATTTCCAAAACAATTATGATTAAGGATACGTAATTGCTTGAATGTAAAACAAGATTTTGTTTCATCTACCATTGATATCTCATCAAGAATTAGAATCATACTCCCACAAAAAAAACAAAAACACCCGAAACAGCCCTGTGTTTGTACACAAACACCAGTTTCTAGTTGGCTGTTTCGAAAGTTTTTCGAAACAGCCCTTGTTTTCGTTAAGATTTTTTTTTTTTTTTTTTTTTTTTTTTTTTTTTTTTTTTTCTTTTTCAGACTTTTGCCCATAGCGTTTGTACACGATTTCTTTCTGCCAGGGACTTTGGCTACTTTTATGTAGCCGATTGCCTTTAAACTTAACAGACACTTAGACCAACTGCTCAGCATGCATGCCGAACTTTTACGTCATGATGACGTCATCACGTGATTTTTTATGAATTTTTGAATTTTGAAAATCGTAACATTCATTAAATTATATCTAGCGAACAAAACAAGATATTTTCAAAATTCTTTTTCTTATAGCTTTGGTATGTCTCAAAGATATGCCCTAAATTGCGAAAATTGTGTGACGTCATGATGACGTCATCAAAAATATGTTTTTTTGTAAACGCATGTAAGGGTCAATCCGATTACAAAAATGTATACATTGAATTTTCCTGTACCTAATTCCAAAATTTCATGATCGTGGCTCACTCAAGTATGAAATAGGAGCCATTTCAAAATTTAGACCAAATTCAATATAACACAAAGGAATTCTGGGAAGGGCTGATAACCATGGGTATTATGTGCTTGCTGTTTATAAAAGGGGTTGATTTCTAGTCTTTTTTCAAGTCGCTGAATTTTTGAAGTATTAAAATCGTAACATTCTTTTCAATATATCTAGCGAACAAAACAAGATATTTTCAAAATTATTTTTGTTACAGCTTTGGTATGTCTCAAAGATATGCCCTAAAAAGCGAAAATTGTGTGACGTCATGATGACGTCATCAACAAATCTTTTTTTTTTAAACGCATGTAAGGGTCAATCCGATTACAAAAATGTATTCGTTGAATTTTCCTGTACCTAATTCCAAAATTTCATGATCGTGGCTCACTCAAGTATGAAATAGGAGCCATTTCAAAATTTAGACCAAATTCAATATAACACAAAGGAATTCTGGGAAGGGCTGATAACCATGGGTATTATGTGCTTGCTGTTTATAAAAGGGATTGATTTCTAGTCTTTTTTCAAGTCGCTAAATTTTTGAAGTTTTAGAATCGTAACATTCTTTTCAATATATCTAGCGAACAAAACAAGATATTTTCAAAATTCTTTTTGTTATAGCTTTGGTATGTCTCAAAGATATGCCATAAAAAGCGCAAATTGTGTGACGTCATGATGACGTCATAAAAAAAATTCTTTTTTCAAGTCGCTAGAATATTGCACATAGCATTTGTAAACGTTTTCTTTCTTACCGGCCACTTTGGCTACTTTTAAACTTGGCAGACACTTACGCCAACTGCTAACAATGTGTGCCGAACATTTACGTCATGATGACGTCATCACATGTCACGTGACGTCATCTTAAAGGGGCATTTTTTCGAAGCCATATATCTACAAAAGTACAAGTCCGATTAAGTTGAAACGTAATATCTAGGTATGCCACCGGGTGTTATAGATGAACATTGACATGATGTTATGATGACGTCATCACATGTCACGTGACGTCATCTTAAAGGGGCATTTTTCGAAGCCATATATCTACAAAAGTACAAGTCCGATTAAGTTGGAACGTAATATCTAGGTATGCCACCGGGTGTTATAGATAAACATGGACATAACGTTATGATCAAGTCATAACATGTCACGTGGTGTCATCTTAAAGGGGCACTTGCTAGATTATTGCCCATAGCATTTTTAAACGTTTACTTTCTTACCGGCCACTTTGGCTACTTTTAAACTTGGTAGACACTTACCCCAACTGCTCACAATGTGTGCCAAACTTTTACGTCATGATGATGTCATCACATGTCACGTGACGTCATATTAAATGGGCATTTTTTCAAAGCTATATATCTACAAAAGTACAAGTCCGATTAAGTTGAAAAGTAATATCCAGGTAGCCTAGTAGGTTTATAGATGAAAATTGACATTACGTTATGATGACATCATCACATGTTACGTGACGTCATCTTAAAGGGGCAGTTTTTGAATCCATATATATTAAGAAGTACATGTCTGATTAAGTTGAAAAGTAATATCTAGGTTGCCCAATAGGTTTATAGATGAAAATTTACATGACATTATTATGATGTCATCACATGTTACATGACGTCATCTTAAAGGTGCAGTTTTTGAAGCCATATATAAACAAAAGTACAAGTCCGATTAAGTTCAAAAGTAATATCTAGGTAGCCCAGTAGGTATTTTAAATTAAACAAATTATGATGTCATGATTACGTCATCACTTGTTTCGTGTCATTATCTTAAAGAGGCATTTTTCGAAGCCATATATCTACAAAAGTACAGCTCCGATTTATTTGAAATGTAATATATAGTCGGGTAGGCAAGCAGGTTTATAGATGAAAATTGACATGACGTTATGATGACGTCATCACATGTCCCGTGACGTTATCTTAAAGGGGCAGTTTTTGAAGCCATACATTGTATATCTACAAAAGTACAAGTTTGATTATTTTAAATGTAATATCTAGGTAGGTCAGCAAGTTTACAGATGAAAATTTACATTACGTTATTTTGACGTCATCACAAGTGACTATTACAAACAACTTTAATCATTTTCAAAGTCTAACAAAGAAAACTGGCAGGAGCGCGATTGTTTGACGAACTTTAATTATTGTATTCACATTTCACATCCAAACTAAAAAAAATAAAAAGCGAAACAGCCCTGTGTTTGTCCACAAACACCGTCCGTCTAGTTTCTTTTTGGCTGTTTCGAAAGTTTTTCGAAACAGCCCTTGTTTTCGTTAAGATTTTTTTTTTTTCTTTTTTTTTTTTTTTTCTTCTTTTTCAGACTTTTGCCCATAGCATTTGTACACGATTTCTTTCTGCCAGGCACTTTGGCTACTTTTATGCAGCCGATTGCCTTTAAACTTAACAGACACTTAGACCAACTACTCAGGATGCATGCCGAACTTTTACGTCATGATGACGTCATCACGTGATTTTTTATGAATTTTTGAATTTTGAAAATCGTAACATTCATTAAATTATATCTAGCGAACAAAACAAGATATTTTCAAAATTCTTTTTCTGATAGCTTTGGTATGTCTCAAAGATATGCCCTAAATTGCGAAAATTGTGTGACGTCATGATGACGTCATCAAAAATGTGTTTTTTTATTAACGCATGTAAGGGTCAATCCGATTACAAAAATGTATATATTGAATTTTCCTGTACCCAATTCCAAAATTTCATGATCGTGGCTCACTCAAGTAAGAAATGACAGCCATTTCAAAATTTAGACCAAATTCAATATAACACAAAAGAATTCTGGGACGGGCTGATAACCATGGCTATTATGAGCTTGCTGTTTATAAAAGGGGTTGATTTCTAGTCTTTTTTCAAGTCGCTGAATTTTTGAAGTATTAAAATCGTAACATTCTTTTCAATATATCTAGCGAACAAAACAAGATATTTTCAAAATTCTTTTTGTTATAGCTTTGGTATGTGTCAAAGATATGCCCTAAATGGCGAAAATTGTGTGACGTCATGATGACGTCATCAACAATATTTTTTTTTTTAAACGCATGTAAGGGTCAATCTGATTACAAAAATGCATTCATTGAATTTTTCTGTACGTAATTCCAAAATTTCATGATCGTGGCTCACTCAAGTAAGAAATAAGAGCCATTTCAAAATTTTGACCAAATTCAATATAACACAAAGGAATTCTGGGACGGGCAGATAACCATGGCTATTATGTGCTTGCTGTTTATAAAAGGGGTTGATTTCTAGTCTTTTTTCAAGTCGCTGAATTTTTGAAGTATTAAAATCGTAACATTCTTTTCAATATATCTAGCGAACAAAACAAGATATTTTCAAAATTATTTTTGTTATAGCTTTGGTATGTCTCAAAGATATGCCCTAAAAAGCGAAAATTGTGTGACGTCATGATGACGTCATCAACAATATTTTTTTTTTTTAACGCATGTAAGGGTCAATCCGATTACAAAAATGTATACATTGAATTTTTCTGTACGTAATTCCAAAATTTCATGGTCGTGGCTCACTCAAGTAAGAAATAGGAACCGTTTCAAAATTTAGACCAAATTCAATATAACACAAAGGAATTCTGGGAAGGGCAGATAACCATGGCTTAAATGAGCATGCTGTTTATAAAAAGGGTTGATTTGTAGTCTTTTTTCAAGTCGCTGAATTTTAAATTTTTGGAATCGTAACATTCTTTTCAATATATCTAGTGAACAAAACAAGATATTTTCAAAATTCTTTTTGTTATAGCTTTGGTATGTCTCAAAGATATGCCCTAAAAAGCGAAAATTGTGTGACGTCATGATGACGTCATAAAAAAAAATCTTTTTTCAAGTCGCTAGAATATTGCCCATAGCATTTGTAAACTTTTTCTTTCTTACCGGCCACTTTGGCTACTTTTAAACTTAGCAGACACTTACTCCAACTGCTCACAATGTGTGCCGAACCTTTACGTCATGATGACGTCATCACATGTCACGTGACGTCATCTTAAAGGGGCATTTTTCGAAGCCATATATCTACAAAAGTACAAGTCCGATTAAGTTGGAACGTAATATCTAGGTATGCCACCGGGTGTTATAGATGAACATTGACATGACGTTATGATCAAGTCATAACATGTCACGTGGTGTCATCTTAAAGGGGCACTCGCTAGATTATTGCCCATAGCATTTGTAAACGTTTTCTTTCTTACCGGCCAGTTTGGCTACTTTTAAACTTGGCAGACACTTACCCCAACTGCTCAGAATGTGTGCCTAACTTTTACGTCATGATGACGTCATCACATGTCACGTGACGTCATCTTAAAGGGGCATTTTTCGAAGCCATATATCTACAAATGTACAAGTCCGATTCAGTTGAAACACACCATTTAGGTATGCCACCCGGTGTCATAGATGAAAATTGACATGACGTTATGATGAAGTCATTACATGTTATGTGATGTCATCTTAAAGGGGCATTCGCTAGGCTATTTCCCATAGCATTTGTACACGATTCCTTTTTTTAAACCAATCCTTCACACATCCAATAACAACATCTTCATCCCTCCGTCATTGCTAACTAACAAACAACTTTAAATATTGCATACACATTTGACATCCAAACTAACAATAAAAAAAATCGAAACAGCCCTGTGTTTGTCCACAAACACTTGCCTCTAGTTTTTTTTCTTTTTCAGACTTTTTGCCCATAGCATTTGTACACGTTTTCTTTCTGCCAGGCACTTTGGCTACTTTTATGCAGCCGATTGCCTTTAAACTTAACAGACACTTACACCAACTGCTCAGGATGCATGCCGAACTTTTACGTCATGATGACGTCATCACGTGATTTTTTATGAATTTTTGAATTTTGAAAATCGTAACATTCATTAAATTATATCTAGCGAACAAAACAAGATATTTTCAAAATTCTTTTTCTTATAGCTTTGGTATGTCTCAAAGATATGCCCTAAATTGCGAAAATTGTGTGACGTCATGATGACGTCATAAAAAATGTGTTTTTTTGTTAACGCATGTAAGGGTCAATCCGATTACAAAAATGTATACATTGAATTTTCCTGTACCCAATTCCAAAATTTCATGATCGTGGCTCACTCAAGTATGAAATAGGAGCCATTTCAAAATTTAGACCAAATTCAATATAACACAAAGGAATTCTGGGAAGGGCTGATAACCATGGGTATTTTGTGCTTGCTGTTTATAAAAGGGGTTGATTTCTAGTCTTTTTTCAAGTCGCTAAATTATTGAAGTTCTAAAATCGTAACATTCTTTTCAATATATCTAGCGAACAAAACAAGATATTTTCAAAACAAAATTTGTTACAGCTTTGGTATGTCTCAAAGATATGCCCTAAAAAGCGAAAATTGTGTGACGTCATGATGACGTCATTAACAAATCTTTTTTTTTAAACGCATGTAAGGGTCAATCCGATTACAAAAATGTATTCGTTGAATTTTCCTGTACCTAATTCCAAAATTTCATGATCGTGGCTCACTCAAGTATGAAATAGGAGCCATTTCAAAATTTAGACCAAATTCAATATAACACAAAGGAATTCTGGGAAGGGCTGATAACCATGGGTATTATGTGCTTGCTTGTTTATGAAAGGGGTTGATTTCTAGTCTTTTTTCAAGTCGCAAAATTTTTGAAGTTTTAGAATCGTAACAGTCTTTTCAATATATCTAGCGAACAAAACAAGATATTTTCAAAATTCTTTTTGTTATAGCTTTGGTATGTCTCAAAGATATGCCATAAAAAGCGCAAATTGTGTGACGTCATGATGACGTCATAAAAAAATTATTTTTTCAAGTCGCTAGAATATTGCCCATAGCATTTGTAAACGTTTTCTTTCTTACCGGCCACTTTGGCTACTTTTAAACTTGGCAGACACTTACACCAACTGCTCACAATGTGTGCCGAACTTTTACGTCATGATGACGTCATCACATGTCACGTGACGTCATCTTAAAGGGGCATTTTTTCGAAGCCATATATCTACAAAAGTACAAGTCCGATTAAGTTGAAACGTAATATCTAGGTATGCCACCGGGTGTTATAAATGAACATTGACATGATGTTATGATGACGTCATCACATGTCACGTGACGTCATCTTAAAGGGGCAGTTTATGAAGCCATATATAAACAAAAGTACAAGTTCGATTAAGTTGAAATGTAATATCCAGGTAGGTCTGCAGGTTTATGGACGAAAATTGACATGACATTATGATGATGATGTCATCACACGTCACGTGACGTCATCTTAAAGGGGCAGTTTTTGAAGCCATAAACAAAAGTACAAGTCCGATTAAGTTGAAAAGTAATATCTAGGTAGCCCAATAGGTTTATAGATGAAAATTGACATGACATTATTATGATGTCATCACATGTCACATGACGTCATCTTAACGGTGCAGTTTTTGAAGCCATATATAAACAAAAGTACAAGTCCGATTAAGTTCAAAAGTAATATCTAGGTAGCCCAGTAGGTATTTTAAATAATTTTTTTTATGATGTCATGATTACGTCATCACTTGTTTCGTGTCATTATCTTAAAGGGGCATTTTTCGAAGCCATAAATCTACAAAAGTACAGGTCCGATTTATTTGAAATGTAATATATAGTCGGGTAGGCAAGCAGGTTTATAAGATGAAAATTGACGTGACGTTATGATGACGTCATCACATGTCACGTGACGTTATCTTAAAGGGGCAGTTTTTAAAGCCATACATTGTATATCTACAAAAGTACAAGTTCGATTATTTTAAATGTAATATCTAGGTAGGTCAGCAAGTTTACAGATGTAAATTTACATTACGTTATGATGACGTCATCATAAGTGACTATTACAAACAACTTAAATTATTTTCAAAGTCTAACAAAGAAAACTGGCAGGAGCGCGATTGTTTGACGTAGTTGAATTATTGTATTCACATTTCACATCCAACTAAAAAAAAAAAAAAACGAAACAGCCCTGTGTTTGTCCACAAACACCGTCCGTCTAGTTTTTCTTTTTTTTTTGCTGTTTCGAAAGTTTTTCGAAACAGCCCTTGTTTTCGTTAAGATTTTTTTTTTTGGCTGTTTCGAAAGTTTTTCGAAACAGCCCTTGTTTTCGTTAAGATTTTTTTTTTTTTCTTTTTTTTTTTTTTTTTTTTTTTTTCTTTTTCAGACTTTTGCCCATAGCATTTGTACACGTTTTCTTTCTGCCAGGCACTTTGGCTACTTTTATGCAGCCGATTGCTTTTAAACTTAACAGACACTTAGACCAACTGCTCAGGATGCATGCCGATCTTTTACGTCATGGTGACGTCATCACGTGATTTTTTATGAATTTTTGAATTTTGAAAATCGTAACATTCATTAAATTATATCTAGCGAACAAAACAAGATATTTTCAAAATTCTTTTTGTTATAGCTTTGGTATGTCTCAAAGATATGCCTTGAAAAGCGAAAATTGTGTGACGTCATGATGACGTCATCAAAAATGCTTTTTTTTTTTAACGCATGTAAGGGTCAATCTGATTACAAAAATGTATACATTGTATTTTTCTGTACCCAATTCCAAAATTTCATGATCGTGGCTCACTCAAGTAAGAAATGACAGCCATTTCAAAATTTTGACCAAATTCAATATAACACAAAGGAATTCTGGGACGGGCTGATAACCATGGCTATTATGAGCTTGCTGTTTATAAAAGGGGTTGATTTCTAGTCTTTTTTCAAGTCGCTGAATTTTTGAAGTTTTAAAATCGTAACATTCTTTTCAATATATCTAGCGAACAAAACAAGATATTTTCAAAATTATTTTTGTTACAGCTTTGGTATGTCTCAAAGATATGCCCTAAATGGCGAAAATTGTGTGACGTCAGGATGACGTCATCAACAATATTTTTTTTTTTAAACGCATGTAAGGGTCAATCTGATTACAAAAATGTATACATTGAATTTTCCTGTACCTAATTCCAAAATTTCGTGATCGTGGCTCACTCAAGTAAGAAATAGGAGCCATTTCAAAATGTAGACCAAATTCAATATAACACAAAGGAATTCTGGGAAGGGCTGATAACCATGGCTTAAATGTGCATGCTGTTTATAAAAAGGGTTGATTTGTAGTCTTTTTTCAAGTCGCTGAATCTTGAAGTATTATAATCGTAACATTCTTTTCACTATATCTAGCGAACAAAACAAGATATTTTCAAAATTCTTTTTGTTATAGCTTTGGTATGTCTCAAAGATATGCCCTAAAAAGCGAAAATTGTGTGACGTCATGATGACGTCATAAAAAAATTCTTTTTTCAAGTCGATAGAATATTGCCCATAGCATTTGTAAACGTTTACTTTCTTACCGGCCACATTGGCTACTTTTAAACTTGGCAGACACTTACCCCAACTGCTCACAATGTGTGCCGAACTTTTACGTCCTGATGACGTCATCACATGTCACGTGACGTCATCTTAAAGGGGCATTTTTCGAAGCCATATATCTACAAAAGTACAAGTCCGATTCAGTTGGAACGTAAGGTATGCCACCTGGTGTTATAGATGAAAATTGACATGACGTTATGATCAAGTCATAACATGTCACGTGGTGTCATCTTAAAGGGGCACTCGCTAGATTATTGCCTATAGCATTTGTACACGTTTTCTTTCTTACCGGCACTTTGGGTACTTTTAAACTTGGCAGACACTTAGACTAACTGCTCACAATGTGTGCCGAACTTTTACCTCTTGATGACGTCATGACATGCCACGTGACGTCATCTTAAAGGGGCAGTTTTTGAAGCCATATATCTACAAAAGTACAAATTCGATTAAGTTGAAAAGTAATATCTAGGTAGCCCAGTAGGTTTATAGCTGAAAATTGACATGACATTATCATAATTGATGTCATCACATGTCACGTGACGTCATCTTAAAGGGGCAGTTTTTGAAGCCATATGTCTACAAAAGCACAAGTCCGATTAAGTTCAAAAGTAATATCTAGGTAGCCCAGTAGGTTTATAGATAAAAATTGAATTGACGTTATGATGACGTCATCACATGTCACGTGACGTCATCTTAAAGGGGCAGTTTTTGAAGCCATATATAAACAAAATTACAAGTTCGATTAAGTTGAAAAGTAATATCTAGGTAGCCCAGTAGGTTTATAGCTGAAAATTGACATGACATTATCATGATGTCATCACATGTCACGTGACGTCATCTTAAAGGGGCAGTTTTTGAAGCCATATCTACAAAAGTACAAGCTCGATTAAGTTGAAATGTAATATCTAAGTAGGCCAGCAGGTTTATAGATGAAAATTGACATGACGTTATGATGACTTCATCACATGTCACCTGACGTCATCTTAAAGGGGCAGTTTTTGAAGCCACATATAAACAAAAGTACAAGTTCGATTAAGTTGAAATGTAATATCCAGGCAGATCTGCAGGTTCATATATGAAAATTGACATGACATTATGATGACTTCATCACATGTCACGTGACGTCATCTTAAAGGGGCAGTTTTTGAAGCCATCTATCTACAAAAGTACAAGTTCGATTAAGTTGAAACGTGGTATCTAACATGAATTTTAAACAATTTTTGATAATTCTTGTAATATATTTTTAGGTCATACACACTTAATTTTTTTTTTTTTTTTTTTTTTTTGGCTGTTTCGAAAGTTTTTCGAAACAGCCCTTGTTTTCGTTAAGATTTTTTTTTTTTTCTTTTTTTTTTTTGGCTGTTTCGAAAGTTTTTCGAAACAGCCCTTGTTTTCGTTAAGATTTTTTTTTTTTGGCTGTTTCGAAAGTTTTTCGAAACAGCCCTTGTTTTCGTTAAGATTTTTTTTTTTTTCTTTTTTTTTTTTTTTTTTTTTTTTTTTTCTTTTTCAGACTTTTGCCCATAGCGTTTGTACACGATTTCTTTCTGCCAGGGACTTTGGCTACTTTTATGCAGCCGATTGCCTTTAAACTTAACAGACACTTAGACCAACTGCTCAGCATGCATGCCGAACTTTTACGTCATGATGACGTCATCACGTGATTTTTTATGAATTTTTGAATTTTGAAAATCGTAACATTCATTAAATTATATCTAGCGAACAAAACAAGATATTTTCAAAATTCTTTTTCTTATAGCTTTGGTATGTCTCAAAGATATGCCCTAAATTGCGAAAATTGTGTGACGTCATGATGACGTCATCAAAAATATGTTTTTTTGTAAACGCATGTAAGGGTCAATCCGATTACAAAAATGTATACATTGAATTTTCCTGTACCTAATTCCAAAATTTCATGATCGTGGCTCACTCAAGTATGAAATAGGAGCCATTTCAAAATTTAGACCAAATTCAATATAACACAAAGGAATTCTGGGAAGGGCTGATAACCATGGCTATTATGTGCTTGCTGTTTATAAAAGGGGTTGATTTCTAGTCTTTTTTCAAGTCGCTAAATTTTTGAAGTATTAAAATCGTAACATTCTTTTCAATATATCTAGCGAACAAAACAAGATATTTTCAAAATTATTTTTGTTACAGCTTTGGTATGTCTCAAAGATATGCCCTAAAAAGCGAAAATTGTGTGACGTCATGATGACGTCATCAACAAATCTTTTTTTTTTAAACGCATGTAAGGGTCAATCCGATTACAAAAATGTATTCGTTGAATTTTCCTGTACCTAATTCCAAAATTTCATGATCGTGGCTCACTCAAGTATGAAATAGGAGCCATTTCAAAATTTAGACCAAATTCAATATAACACAAAGGAATTCTGGGAAGGGCTGATAACCATGGGTATTATGTGCTTGCTGTTTATAAAAGGGATTGATTTCTAGTCTTTTTTCAAGTCGCTAAATTTTTGAAGTTTTGGAATCGTAACATTCTTTTCAATATATCTAGCGAACAAAACAAGATATTTTCAAAATTCTTTTTGTTATAGCTTTGGTATGTCTCAAAGATATGCCATAAAAAGCGCAAATTGTGTGACGTCATGATGACGTCATAAAAAAAAATCTTTTTTCAAGTCGCTAGAATATTGCCCATAGCATTTGTAAACGTTTTCTTTCTTACCGGCCACTTTGGCTACTTTTAAACTTGGCAGACACTTACCCCAACTGCTCACAATGTGTGCCGAACCTTTACGTCATGATGACGTCATCACATGTCACGTGACGTCATCTTAAAGGGGCATTTTTCGAAGCCATATATTTACAAAAGTACAAGACCGATTAAGTTGGAACGTAATATCTAGGTATGCCACCGGGTGTTATAGATGAACATTGACATGACGTTATGATCAAGTCATAACATGTCACGTGGTGTCATCTTAAAGGGGCACTCGCTAGATTATTGCCCATAGCATTTGTAAACGTTTTCTTTCTTACCGGCCAGTTTGGCTACTTTTAAACTTGGCAGACACTTACCCCAACTGCTCACAATGTGTGCCGAACTTTTACGTCATGATGACGTCATCACATGTCACGTGACGTCATCTGAAAGGGGCATTTTTCGAAGCCATATTTTTACCGAAGTAGAAGTCAGATTAAGTTGAAAAGTAATATCTAGGTAGCCCAGTAGATTATCTTAAACAATTTTGTGTCAGGAATGCTTGTAGGCCGGCATGTGTTATATATGAAAATTGATGCGACGTTATGGTGACGTCATCATATGATTTTATAGTAATTTCTTTACTTTTGAATCTTTAAGCTATAAGGCCTATCTCATCAACTGAACATGCTAATTTCGAAATTCTTATTGTAATTCTTTTTGAAATAGGTTTTTTAGGTAAACAAGTTTTACGTTCTGTGATTTGGGAGGATTTAACATAATTTTCAAAAATAGTTGTATTTTGTTCCACTCAAGTAAATGTTGTCTCAATCGTATTTTGGATTACCTTACTTTTAATTTCCAGTTTATAATTCCCAATGTATTAAAAAAAATGCGTTCTGTGATTTTCTACTGCTCAAATAAAGTTTGTTTCAGCCGTCTATTCTTTAAGGTGTGTTGCGTTAATTACTGGTTTTCAAACACTACATGGGGTATGCTTCGCTCTCACCCACCGCTCTATGTGTGTGTTTGCCTTAAATTGTTAGTTAAGTTTGGTATACAGTGCTAGGCGCCACCGGACAAAATCCGTGAATGAGTTTTTACCAGTAAACTCGTATGCTGCCCTCTACAGTTCACTAAACACAACCAGAGGAGTATTTTTTTAAGTACTACCGCCCTCTTGCGCTAAAAAGTTGACAGGTTTGTCAATTGTGGCAGAGAAACTTTTGACCAGTAAGATTATGTCGAACTTTCCTTGCATTTAACTGTACCTCCCTAGGGTGTGTGGAAAATCATATTACAATTGGAGAATTCAGGACTATTAGGGTTAATAAGACCGTATTTTCTTTCAATTATATACTGTAATAAAAATATACTAGTAAGACTTCATTAAATAACTCTCTTTATTCAAAGGTCTTGTTTTCAAAGAATTCTTTTTATTGCTTCCTACGTGCCACAATTGTCAACATGCATTTTTATCAAGAACATATCACATAATATTAATAAAGATTCAAATTTGAGAGGCAAGTTACTCCAATACAAGCCTGAAAACAAAATGTTGAAGAGAAAAAGTTGTGTATTTAACAAGTGCATTCAGTGAAAAGCACAGAAACAATCATGCGTCTTATAACATTCTTTCCAAATTCTTATTGTAATTCTTTTTGAAATATGTTTTTTACGTCATAGGTAAACAAGTTTTGCGTTCTGTGATTTGGGAGGATTTAACATAATTTTCAAAAATAATTGTTGTATTTTGTTCCACTCAAGTAAATGTTGTCTCAATCGTCATTTGGATTACCTTACATTTAATTTCCAGTTTATAATTCCCAATGTATTAAAACAAATGCGTTCTGTGATTTTCTACTGCTCAAATAAAGTTTGTTTCAGAAGTGCATTCTTTAAGGTGTGTTGCGTTAATTTCTGGTTTTCCGTCTTCAAACACTACAGGGGGTATGCTTCGGTCTCACCCACCGCTCTATGTGTTTGTTTGCCTTAAATTGTTAGTTAAGTTTGGTATACAGTGCTAGGCGCCACCGGACAAAATCCGTGAATGAATTTTTACCAGTAAACTCGTATGCTGCCCTCTACAATTCACTAAACACAACCAGAGGAGTATTTTTGTAAGTACTACCGCCCTCTTGCGCTAAAAAGTTGACAGGTTTGTCAATTGTGGCAGAGAAACTTTTGACCAGTAAGATTATGTCGAACTTTCCTTACATTTAACTGTACCTCCCTAGGGTGTGTGGAAAATCATATTACAATTGGAGAATTCAGGACTATTAGGGTTAATAAGACCGTATTTTCTTTCAATTATATACTGTAATAAAAATATACTAGTAAGACTTCATTAAATAACTCTCTTTATTCAAAGGTCTTGTTTTCAAAGAATTCTTTTTATTGCTTCCTACGTGCCACAATGTCAACATGCATTTTTATCAAGAACATATCACATAATATTAATAAAGATTCAAATTTGAGAGGCAAGTTACTCCAATACAAGGCTGAAAACAAAATGTTGAAGAGAAAAAGTTGTATTTAACAAGTGCATTCAGTGAAAAGCACACAAACAATCAGGCGTCTTATAACATTCTTTTTGAATTACAGACATACATGATGACGTCATCACATGCCACGTGACGTCATCTTAAAGGGGCAGTTTTTGAAGCTATATATCTACAAAAGTACAAGTTCGATTAAGTTGAAAAGTAATATCTAGGTAGCCCAGTAGGTTTATAGCTGAAAATTGACATGACATTATCATGATTGATGTCATCACATGTCACGTGACGTCATCTTAAAGGGGCAGTTTTGAAGCCATATATCTACAAAAGTACAAATTCGATTAAGTTGAAATGTAATATCCAGGTAGGTCTGCAGGTTCATAGATGAAAATAAACATGACAATAGGACGACGTCATCACATGTCACGTGACGTCATCTTAAAGGGGCAGTTTTGGAAGCCATATATCAACAAAAGTACAAGTTCAATTAAGTTGAAACGTAATATCTAGGTAGGCCAGTAGGTTTATAGATGGAAATTGACATGACATTATCATGATGTCATCACATGTCACGTGATGTCATCTTAAAGGGGCATTCGCTAGACTATATTGCATTTGTACATGTTTTTTTCTTACTGGCACTTTGGGTACTTTTAAAATTGGCAGAATTGCTCAGAATGTGTGTCGAACTTTTATGTCATGATGACGTCATCACATGTCAACTTGACGTCATCTTAAAGGGGCATTTTTCGTAGCCATACATTGTGTATCTACACAAGTACAAGTCCGATTAAGTTGAAACGTAATATCTAAGTATGCTACACGGTGTGTTATAGATGAAAGTTGACATAACGTTATGATGACATCACATGTCACGTGATGTCATCTTAAAGGAGCATTCGCTAGACTATTGCCCATAGCATTTGTACACTTTTTTCTTATTGGCACTTTGGGTACTTTTCAAATTGGCAGACACTTAGACCAACTGCTCAGAATGTGTGTCGAACTTTTACGTCATGATGACATCATCACATGTCACGTGACGTCATCTTAAAGAGGCATTTTTCAAAGCCATATATCTACAAAAGTACAAGTCCGATTAAGTTGAAACATGTATCTAGGTATGCCACCGGGTGTTATAGGTGAACATTGACTTGACGTTATGAAGTGATCACATGTCACGTGATGTCATTTTAAAGGGGCATTCGCTACACTATTCCCCATAACATTTGTACTCGATTTCTTTCTTTAAACCAATCCTTCACACATCCAATAACGTTAATTATTGTATAAACATTTGACTAACTAACACAATAAAAAAAACACGAAACAGCCCTGTGTTTGTCCACGGGACAAACACATAACATGTCTAGTTTCTTTTTTTTTTTTTTTTTTTTTTTTTCTTTTTCAGACTTTTGCCCATAGCATTTGTACACGTTTTCTTTCTGCCAGGCACTTTGGCTACTTTTATGCAGCCGATTGCTTTTAAACTTAACAGACACTTAGACCAACTGCTCAGGATGCATGCCGATCTTTTACGTCATGGTGACGTCATCACGTGATTTTTTATGAATTTTAGAATTTTGAAAATCGTAACATTCATTAAATTATATCTAGCGAACAAAACAAGATATTTTCAAAATTCTTTTTGTTATAGCTTTGGTATGTCTCAAAGATATGCCTTGAAAAGCGAAAATTGTGTGACGTCATGATGACGTCATCAAAAATGCTTTTTTTTTTTAACGCATGTAAGAGTCAATCTGATTACAAAAATGTATATATTGAATTTTGCTGTACCCAATTCCAAAATTTCATGATCGTGGCTCACTCAAGTAAGAAATAACAGCCATTTCAAAATTTAGACCAAATTCAATATAACACAAAGGAATTCTGGGACGGGCTGATAACCATGGCTATTATGAGCTTGCTGTTTATAAAAGGGGTTGATTTCTAGTCTTTTTTCAAGTCGCTGAATTTTTGAAGTTTTAAAATCGTAACATTCTTTTCAATATATCTAGCGAACAAAACAAGATATTTTCAAAATTATTTTTGTTACAGCTTTGGTATGTCTCAAAGATATGCCCTAAATGGCGAAAATTGTGTGACGTCATGATGACGTCATCAGCAATATTTTTTTTTTTAAACGCATGTAAGGGTCAATCCGATTACAAAAATGTATACATTGAATTTTCCTGTACCTAATTCCAAAATTTCGTGATCGTGGCTCACTCAAGTAAGAAATGACAGCCATTTCAAAATTTAGACCAAATTCAATATAACACAAAGGAATTCTGGGAAGGGCGGATAACCATGGCTTAAATGAGCATGCTGTTTATAAAAAGGGTTGATTTGTAGTCTTTTTTCAAGTCGCTGAATTGTTAAATTTTTGGAATCGTAACATTCTTTTCAATATATCTAGCGAACAAAACAAGATATTTTTAAAATTATTTTTGTTATAGCTTTGGTATGTCTCAAAGATATGCCATAAAAAGCGCAAATTGTGTGACGTCATGATGACGTCATAAAAAAAATTCTTTTTTCAAGTCGCTAGAATATTGCACATAGCATTTGTAAACGTTTTCTTTCTTACCGGCCACTTTGGCTACTTTTAAACTTGGCAGACACTTACCCCAACTGCTCACAATGTGTGCCGAACTTTTACGTCACGATGACGTCATCACATGTCACGTGACGTCATCTGAAAGGGGCATTTTTCGAAGCATATTTTTACCGAAGTAGAAGTCAGATTAAGTTGAAAAGTAATATCTAGGTAGCCCAGTAGGATTATCTTGAACAATTTTGTATCTGGAATACTTGTAGGCCGGCATGTGTTATATATGAAAATTGATGCGACGTTATGGTGACGTCATCATATGATTTTATAGTAATTTTTTTACTTTTGAATCTTTAAGCTATAGGGCCTATCTTATCTACTGAACATGCTAATTTCGAAATTCTTATTGTAATTCTTTTTGAAATAGGTTTTTTAGGTCATAGGTAAACAAGTTTTACGTTCTGTGATTTGGGAGGATTTAACATAATTTTCAAAAATAATTGTTGTATTTTGTTCCACTCAAGTAAATTTTGTCTCAATCGTCATTTGGATTACCTTACTTTCAATTTCCAGTTTATAAATTCCAATGTATTAACAAAAATGCGTTCTGTGATTTTCTACTGCTCAAATAAAGTTTGTTTTAGCCGTCTATTCTTGAAGGTGTGTTGCGTTAATTACTGGTTTTCCTTCTTTAAACACTACAGGGGGTATGCTTTGCTTTCACCCACCGCTCTATGTGTGTGTTTGCCTTAAATTGTTAGTTAAGTTTGGTATACAGTGCTAGGCGGCACCGGACAAAATCCGTGAATGAATTTTTACCATTAAACTCGTATGCTGCCCTCTACAATTCTGGCGCAAAGGACACTTTTGTGTGTGTCATATGCGCCATCTCTCACTACTACTACTACTACTCTACAATTCACTGAACACAACCAGAGGAGTATTTTTTAAAGTACTACCGCCCTCTTGCGCTAAAAAGTTGAAAGGTTTGTCAATTGTGGCAGAGAAACTTTTGACCAGCAAGATTATGTCGAACTTTCCTTGCATTTAACTGTACCTCCCTAGGGTGTGTGGAAAATCATAATAAAATTGGAGAATTCAGGACTATTCGGGTTCATAAGACCGTATTTTCTTTCAATTATATACTGTAATAAAAATGTACCAGTAAGACTTCATTAAATAACTCTCTTCATTCAAAGGTCTTGTTTTCAAAGAATTCTTCTTATTGCTTCCTACGTGCCACAATGTCAACATGCATTTTTATCAAGAACATATCACATAATATTAATAAAGATTCAAATTTGAGAGGCAAGTTACTCCAATACAAGGCTGAAAACAAAATGTTGAAGAGAAAAAGTTGTGTATTTAACAAGTGCATTCAGTGAAAAGCACAAACAATCAGGCGCCTTATAACATTCTTTCCAAATTCTTATTGTAATTCTTTTTGAAATATGTTTTTTAGGTCATAGGTAAACAAGTTTTACGTTCTGTGATTTAAGAGGATTTAACATAATTTTCAAAAATAATTGTTGTGTTTTGTTCTACTCAAGTAAATTGTGTCTCAATCGTCATTTGGATTACCTTACATTTAATTTCCAGTTTATAATTCCCAATGTATTAAACAAAATGCGTTCTGTGATTTTCTACTGCTCAAATCAAGTTTGTTTCAGCCGTCCAATCTTTAAGGTGTGTTGCGTTAATTACTGGTTTTTCGTCTTCAAACACTACAGGGGGTATGCTTCGGTCCCACCCACCGCTCTATGTGTGTGTTTGCCTTAAATTGTTAGTTAAGTTTGGTATACAGTGCATGCTAGGCGGCACCGGACAAAATCCGTGAACTAATTTTTACCAGTAAACTCGTATGCTGCCCTCTACAATTCACTAAACCCAACCAGAGGAGTATTTTTTTTAAGTACTACCGCCCTCTTGCGCTAAAAAGTTGACAGGTTTGTCAATTGTGGCAGAGAAACTTTTGACCAGCAAGATTATGTCGAACTTTCCTTGCATTTAACTGTACCTCCCTAGGGTGTGTGGAAAATCATATTAAAATTGGAGAATTCAGGACTGTTAGGGTTAATAAGACCGTATTTTCTTTTAATTATATACTGTAATAAAAATATACCAGTAAGACTTCATTAAATAACTTTCTTCATTCAAAGGTCTTGTTTTCAAAGAATTATTTTTATTGCTTCTTACGTGCCACAATGTCAACATGCATTTTTATCAAGAACATATCACATAATATTAATAAAGATTCAAATTTGAGAGGCAAGTTACTCCAATACAAGCCTGAAAACAAAATGTTGAAGAGAAAAAGTTGTGTATTTAACAAGTGCATTCAGTGAAAAGCACAGAAACAATCAGGCGTCTTATAACATTCTTTCCAAATTCTTATTGTAATTCTTTTTGAAATATGTTTTTTAGGTCATAGGTAAACAAGTTTTCCGTTCTGTGATTTGGGAGGATTTAACATAATTTTCAAAAATAATTATTGTATTTTGTTCCACTCAAGTTAATGTTGTCTCAATCGTCATTTGGATTACCTTACATTTAATTTCCAGTTTATAATTCCCAATGTATTAAAACAAATGGGTTCTGTGATTTTCTACTGCTCAAATATAGTTTGTTTCAGCCGTCCATTCTTTAAGGTGTGTTGCGTTAATTACTGGTTTTCCGTCTTCAAAAACTACAGGGGCTCCCACCCACCGCTCTATGTGTGTGCTTGCCTTAAATTGTTAGTTAAGTTTGGTATACAGTGCCAGGCGCCACCGGACAAAATCCGTGAATGAATTTTTACCAGTAAACTCGTAAACACAACCAGAGGAGTATTTTTTTAAGTACTACCGCCCTCTTGCGCTAAAAAGTTGACAGGTTTGTCAATTGTGGCAGAGAAACGTTTGACCAGCAAGATTATGTCGAACTTTCCTTGCATTTAACTGTACCTCCCTAGGGTGTGTGGAAAATCATATTAAAATTTGAGAATTCAGGACTGTTAGGGTTAATAAGACCGTATTTTCTTTTATTATATACTGTAATAAAAATATACCAGTAAGACTTCATTAAATAACTTTCTTCATTCAAAGGTCTTGTTTTCAAAGAATTATTTTTATTGCTTCTTACGTGCCACAATGTCAACATGCATTTTTATCAAGAACATATCACATAATATTAATAAAGATTCAAATTTGAGAGGCAAGTTACTCCAATACAAGCCTGAAAGCAAAATGTTGAAGAGAAAAAGTTGTGTATTTAACAAGTGCATTCAGTGAAAAGCACAGAAACAATCAGGCGTCTTATAACATTCTTTCCAAATTCTTATTGTAATTCTTTTTGAAATATGTTTTTTAGGTCATAGGTAAACAAGTTTTGCGTTCTGTGATTTGGGAGGATTTAACATAATTTTCAAAAATAATTATTGTATTTTGTTCCACTCAAGTAAATGTTGTCTCAATCGTCATTTGGATTACCTTACATTTAATTTCCAGTTTATAATTCCCAATGTATTAAAACAAATGCGTTCTGTGATTTTCTACTGCTCAAATATAGTTTGTTTCAGCCGTCCATTCTTTAAGGTGTGTTGCGTTAATTACTGGTTTTCCGTCTTCAAACACTACAGGGGGTATGCTTCGCTCTCACCCACCGCTCTATGTGTGTGTTTGCCTTAAATTGTTAGTTAAGTTTGGTATACAGTGCTAGGCGCCACCGGACAAAATCCGTGAATGAATTTTTACCAGTAAACTCGTATGCTGCCCTCTACAATTCACTAAACACAACCAGAGGAGTATTTTTTTAAAGTACTACCGCCCTCTTGCGCTAAACAGTTGACAGGTTTGTCAATTGTGGCAGAGAAACTTTTGACCAGCAAGATTATGTCGGACTTTCTTTGCATTTAACTGTACCTCCCTAGGGTGTGTGGAAAATCATATTAAAATTGGAGAATTCAGGACTGTTAGGGTTAATAAGACCGTATTTTCTTTCAATTATATACTGTAATAAAAATATACCAGTAAGACTTCATTAAATAACTCTCTTCATTCAAAGGTCTTGTTTTCAAAGAATTCTTTTTATTGCTTCCTACGTGCCACAATGTCAACATGCATTTTTATCAAGAACATATCGCATAATATTAATAAAGATTCAAATTTGAGAGGCAAGTTACTCCAATACAAGCCTGAAAACAAAATGTTGAAGAGAAAAAGTTGTGTATTTAACAAGTGCATTCAGTGAAAAGCACAGAAACAATCAGGCGTCTTATAACATTCCTTTTGAATTACAGACATACATGATGACGTCATCACATGCCACGTGACGTCATCTTAAAGGGGCAGTTTTTGAAGCTATATATCTACAAAAGTACAAGTTCGATTAAGTTGAAAAGTAATATCTAGGTAGCCCAGTAGGTTTATAGCTGAAAATTGACATGACATTATCATGATTGATGTCATCACATGTCACGTGACGTCATCTTAAAGGGGCAGTTTTGAAGCCATATATCTACAAAAGTACAAATTCGATTAAGTTGAAATGTAATATCCAGGTAGGTCTGCAGGTTCATAGATGAAAATAAACATGACAATAGGACGACGTCATCACATGTCACGTGACGTCATCTTAAAGGGGCAGTTTTGGAAGCCATATATCAACAAAAGTACAAGTTCAATTAAGTTGAAACGTAATATCTAGGTAGGCCAGTAGGTTTATAGATGGAAATTGACATGACATTATCATGATGTCATCACTGTCACGTGATGTCATCTTAAAGGGGCATTCGCTAGACTGTTGCATTTGTACATGTTTTTTTCTTACTGGCACTTTGGGTACTTTTAAAATTGGCAGACACTTAGACCAACTGCTCAGAATGTGTCGAACTTTTATGTCATGATGACGTCATCACATGTCAACTTGACGTCATCTTAAAGGGGCATTTTTCGTAGCCATACATTGTGTATCTACAAAAGTACAAGTCCGATTAAGTTGAAACGTAATATCTAAGTATGCTACACGGTGTGTTATAGATGAAAGTTGACATAACGTTATGATGACATCACATGTCACGTGATGTCATCTTAAAGGAGCATTCGCTAGACTATTGCCCATAGCATTTGTACACTTTTTTCTTATTGGCACTTTGGGTACTTTTCAAATTGGCAGACACTTAGACCAACTGCTCAGAATGTGTGTCGAACTTTTACGTCATGATGACATCATCACATGTCACGTGACGTCATCTTAAAGAGGCATTTTTCAAAGCCATATATCTACAAAAGTACAAGTCCGATTAAGTTGAAACATGTATCTAGGTATGCCACCGGGTGTTATAGGTGAACATTGACTTGACGTTATGAAGTAATCACATGTCACGTGATGTCATTTTAAAGGGGCATTCGCTACACTATTCCCCATAACATTTGTACTCGATTTCTTTCTTTAAACCAATCCTTCACACATCCAATAACGTTAATTATTGTATAAACATTTGACTAACTAACACAATAAAAAAAACACGAAACAGCCCTGTGTTTGTCCACGGGACAAACACATAACATGTCTAGTTTTTTTTTTTTTTTTTCTTTTTCAGACTTTTGCCCATAGCGTTTGTACACGATTTCTTTCTGCCAGGGACTTTGGCTACTTTTATGCAGCCGATTGCCTTTAAACTTAACAGACACTTAGACCAACTGCTCAGCATGCATGCCGAACTTTTACGTCATGATGACGTCATCACGTGATTTTTTATGAATTTTTGAATTTTGAAAATCGTAACATTCATTAAATTATATCTAGCGAACAAAACAAGATATTTTCAAAATTCTTTTTCTTATAGCTTTGGTATGTCTCAAAGATATGCCCTAAATTGCGAAAATTGTGTGACGTCATGATGACGTCATCAAAAATATGTTTTTTTGTAAACGCATGTAAGGGTCAATCCGATTACAAAAATGTATACATTGAATTTTCCTGTACCTAATTCCAAAATTTCATGATCGTGGCTCACTCAAGTATGAAATAGGAGCCATTTCAAAATTTAGACCAAATTCAATATAACACAAAGGAATTCTGGGAAGGGCTGATAACCATGGGTATTATGTGCTTGCTGTTTATAAAAGGGGTTGATTTCTAGTCTTTTTTCAAGTCGCTGAATTTTTGAAGTATTAAAATCGTAACATTCTTTTCAATATATCTAGCGAACAAAACAAGATATTTTCAAAATTATTTTTGTTACAGCTTTGGTATGTCTCAAAGATATGCCCTAAAAAGCGAAAATTGTGTGACGTCATGATGACGTCATCAACAAATCTTTTTTTTTTAAACGCATGTAAGGGTCAATCCGATTACAAAAATGTATTCGTTGAATTTTCCTGTACCTAATTCCAAAATTTCATGATCGTGGCTCACTCAAGTATGAAATAGGAGCCATTTCAAAATTTAGACCAAATTCAATATAACACAAAGGAATTCTGGGAAGGGCTGATAACCATGGGTATTATGTGCTTGCTGTTTATAAAAGGGATTGATTTCTAGTCTTTTTTCAAGTCGCTAAATTTTTGAAGTTTTAGAATCGTAACATTCTTTTCAATATATCTAGCGAACAAAACAAGATATTTTCAAAATTCTTTTTGTTATAGCTTTGGTATGTCTCAAAGATATGCCATAAAAAGCGCAAATTGTGTGACGTCATGATGACGTCATTAAAAAAAATTCTTTTTTCAAGTCGCTAGAATATTGCACATAGCATTTGTAAACGTTTTCTTTCTTACCGGCCACTTTGGCTACTTTTAAACTTGGCAGACACTTACGCCAACTGCTAACAATGTGTGCCGAACATTTACGTCATGATGACGTCATCACATGTCACGTGACGTCATCTTAAAGGGGCATTTTTTCGAAGCCATATATCTACAAAAGTACAAGTCCGATTAAGTTGAAACGTAATATCTAGGTATGCCACCGGGTGTTATAGATGAACATTGACATGATGTTATGATGACGTCATCACATGTCACGTGACGTCATCTTAAAGGGGCATTTTTCGAAGCCATATATCTACAAAAGTACAAGTCCGATTAAGTTGGAACGTAATATCTAGGTATGCCACCGGGTGTTATAGATAAACATGGACATAACGTTATGATCAAGTCATAACATGTCACGTGGTGTCATCTTAAAGGGGCACTTGCTAGATTATTGCCCATAGCATTTTTAAACGTTTACTTTCTTACCGGCCACTTTGGCTACTTTTAAACTTGGTAGACACTTACCCCAACTGCTCACAATGTGTGCCAAACTTTTACGTCATGATGATGTCATCACATGTCACGTGACGTCATATTAAATGGGCATTTTTTCAAAGCTATATATCTACAAAAGTACAAGTCCGATTAAGTTGAAAAGTAATATCCAGGTAGCCTAGTAGGTTTATAGATGAAAATTGACATTACGTTATGATGACATCATCACATGTTACGTGACGTCATCTTAAAGGGGCAGTTTTTGAATCCATATATATTAAGAAGTACATGTCTGATTAAGTTGAAAAGTAATATCTAGGTTGCCCAATAGGTTTATAGATGAAAATTTACATGACATTATTATGATGTCATCACATGTTACATGACGTCATCTTAAAGGTGCAGTTTTTGAAGCCATATATAAACAAAAGTACAAGTCCGATTAAGTTCAAAAGTAATATCTAGGTAGCCCAGTAGGTATTTTAAATTAAAAAAATTATGATGTCATGATTACGTCATCACTTGTTTCGTGTCATTATCTTAAAGAGGCATTTTTCGAAGCCATATATCTACAAAAGTACAGCTCCGATTTATTTGAAATGTAATATATAGTCGGGTAGGCAAGCAGGTTTATAGATGAAAATTGACATGACGTTATGATGACGTCATCACATGTCCCGTGACGTTATCTTAAAGGGGCAGTTTTTGAAGCCATACATTGTATATCTACAAAAGTACAAGTTTGATTATTTTAAATGTAATATCTAGGTAGGTCAGCAAGTTTACAGATGAAAATTTACATTACGTTATTTTGACGTCATCACAAGTGACTATTACAAACAACTTTAATCATTTTCAAAGTCTAACAAAGAAAACTGGCAGGAGCGCGATTGTTTGACGAACTTTAATTATTGTATTCACATTTCACATCCAAACTAAAAAAAATAAAAAGCGAAACAGCCCTGTGTTTGTCCACAAACACCGTCCGTCTAGTTTTTTTTTTTTTTTCTTTTTCAGACTTTTGCCCATAGGGTTTGTACACGATTTCTTTCTGCCAGGGACTTTGGCTACTTTTATGCAGCCGATTGCCTTTAAACTTAACAGACACTTAGACCAACTGCTCAGAATGTATGCCGAACTTTTACGTCATGATGACGTCATCACGTGATTTTTTATGAATTTTTGAATTTTGAAAATCGTAACATTCATTAAATTATATCTAGCCAACAAAACAAGATATTTTCAAAATTCTTTTTCTTATAGCTTTGGTATGTCTCAAAGATATGCCTTAAAAAGCAAAAATTGTGTGACGTCATGATGACGTCATCAAAAATGTTTTTTTTTTTTAACGCATGTAAGGGTCAATCCGATTACAAAAATGTATACATTGTATTTTTCTGTACCCAATTCCAAAATTTCATGATCGTGGCTCACTCAAGTAAGAAATGACAGCCATTTCAAAATTTAGACCAAATTCAATATAACACAAAGGAATTCTGGGACGGGCTGATAACCATGGCTATTATGAGCTTGCTGTTTATAAAAGGGGTTGATTTCTAGTCTTTTTTCAAGTCGCTGAATTTTTGAAGTTCTAAAATCGTAACATTCTTTTCAATATATCTAGCGAACAAAACAAGATATTTTCAAAATTATTTTTGTTACAGCTTTGGTATGTCTCAAAGATATGCCCTAAATGGCGAAAATTGTGTGACGTCATGATGACGTCATCAACAATATTTTTTTTTTTAAACGCATGTAAGGGTCAATCTGATGACAAAAATGTATACATTGTATTTTTCTGTACCCAATTCCAAAATTTCATGATCGTGGCTCACTCAAGTAAGAAATAGCAGCCATTTCAAAATTTAGACCAAATTCAATATAACACAAAGGAATTCTGGGACGGGCTGATAACCATGGCTATTATGAGCTTGCTGTTTATAAAAGGGGTTGATTTCTAGTCTTTTTTCAAGTCGCTGAATTTTTGAAGTATTAAAATCGTAACATTCTTTTCAATATATCTAGCGAACAAAACAAGATATTTTCAAAATTCTTTTTGTTATAGCTTTGGTATGTCTCAAAGATATGCCCTAAATGGCGAAAATTGTGTGACGTCATGATGACGTCATCAACAATATTTTTTTTTTTAAACGCATGTAAGGGTCAATCTGATGACAAAAATGTATACATTGTATTTTTCTGTACCCAATTCCAAAATTTCATGATCGTGGCTCACTCAAGTAAGAAATAGCAGCCATTTCAAAATTTAGACCAAATTCAATATAACACAAAGGAATTCTGGGACGGGCTGATAACCATGGCTATTATGAGCTTGCTGTTTATAAAAGGGGTTGATTTCTAGTCTTTTTTCAAGTCGCTGAATTTTTGAAGTATTAAAATCGTAACATTCTTTTCAATATATCTAGCGAACAAAACAAGATATTTTCAAAATTCTTTTTGTTATAGCTTTGGTATGTCTCAAAGATATGCCCTAAAAGGCGAAAATTGTGTGACGTCATGATGACGTCATCAAAAATATGTTTTTTTTTTAAACGCATGTAAGGGTCAATCTGATTACAAAAATGTATACATTGAATTTTCCTGTACCTAATTCCAAAATTTCGTGATCGTGGCTCACTCAAGTAAGAAATAGGAGCCATTTCAAAATGTAGACCAAATTCAATATAACACAAAGGAATTCTGGGACGGGCTGATAACCATGGCTATTATGAGCTTGCTGTTTATAAAAGGGGTTGATTTCTAGTCTTTTTTCAAGTCGCTGAATTTTTGAAGTATTAAAATCGTAACATTCTTTTCAATATATCTAGCGAACAAAACAAGATATTTTCAAAATTATTTTTGTTACAGCTTTGGTATGTCTCAAAGATATGCCCTAAAAAGCGAAAATTGTGTGACGTCATGATGACGTCATCAACAAATCTTTTTTTTTTAAACGCATGTAAGGGTCAATCCGATTACAAAAATGTATTCGTTGAATTTTCCTGTACCTAATTCCAAAATTTCATGATCGTGGCTCACTCAAGTATGAAATAGGAGCCATTTCAAAATTTAGACCAAATTCAATATAACACAAAGGAATTCTGGGAAGGGCTGATAACCATGGGTATTATGTGCTTGCTGTTTATAAAAGGGATTGATTTCTAGTCTTTTTTCAAGTCGCTAAATTTTTGAAGTTTTAGAATCGTAACATTCTTTTCAATATATCTAGCGAACAAAACAAGATATTTTCAAAATTCTTTTTGTTATAGCTTTGGTATGTCTCAAAGATATGCCATAAAAAGCGCAAATTGTGTGACGTCATGATGACGTCATTAAAAAAAATTATTTTTTCAAGTCGCTAGAATATTGCACATAGCATTTGTAAACGTTTTCTTTCTTACCGGCCACTTTGGCTACTTTTAAACTTGGCAGACACTTACGCCAACTGCTAACAATGTGTGCCGAACATTTACGTCATGATGACGTCATCACATGTCACGTGACGTCATCTTAAAGGGGCATTTTTTCGAAGCCATATATCTACAAAAGTACAAGTCCGATTAAGTTGAAACGTAATATCTAGGTATGCCACCGGGTGTTATAGATGAACATTGACATGATGTTATGATGACGTCATCACATGTCACGTGACGTCATCTTAAAGGGGCATTTTTCGAAGCCATATATCTACAAAAGTACAAGTCCGATTAAGTTGGAACGTAATATCTAGGTATGCCACCGGGTGTTATAGATAAACATGGACATAACGTTATGATCAAGTCATAACATGTCACGTGGTGTCATCTTAAAGGGGCACTTGCTAGATTATTGCCCATAGCATTTTTAAACGTTTACTTTCTTACCGGCCACTTTGGCTACTTTTAAACTTGGTAGACACTTACCCCAACTGCTCACAATGTGTGCCAAACTTTTACGTCATGATGATGTCATCACATGTCACGTGACGTCATATTAAATGGGCATTTTTTCAAAGCTATATATCTACAAAAGTACAAGTCCGATTAAGTTGAAAAGTAATATCCAGGTAGCCTAGTAGGTTTATAGATGAAAATTGACATTACGTTATGATGACATCATCACATGTTACGTGACGTCATCTTAAAGGGGCAGTTTTTGAATCCATATATATTAAGAAGTACATGTCTGATTAAGTTGAAAAGTAATATCTAGGTTGCCCAATAGGTTTATAGATGAAAATTTACATGACATTATTATGATGTCATCACATGTTACATGACGTCATCTTAAAGGTGCAGTTTTTGAAGCCATATATAAACAAAAGTACAAGTCCGATTAAGTTCAAAAGTAATATCTAGGTAGCCCAGTAGGTATTTTAAATTAAAAAAATTATGATGTCATGATTACGTCATCACTTGTTTCGTGTCATTATCTTAAAGAGGCATTTTTCGAAGCCATATATCTACAAAAGTACAGCTCCGATTTATTTGAAATGTAATATATAGTCGGGTAGGCAAGCAGGTTTATAGATGAAAATTGACATGACGTTATGATGACGTCATCACATGTCCCGTGACGTTATCTTAAAGGGGCAGTTTTTGAAGCCATACATTGTATATCTACAAAAGTACAAGTTTGATTATTTTAAATGTAATATCTAGGTAGGTCAGCAAGTTTACAGATGAAAATTTACATTACGTTATTTTGACGTCATCACAAGTGACTATTACAAACAACTTTAATCATTTTCAAAGTCTAACAAAGAAAACTGGCAGGAGCGCGATTGTTTGACGAACTTTAATTATTGTATTCACATTTCACATCCAAACTAAAAAAAATAAAAAGCGAAACAGCCCTGTGTTTGTCCACAAACACCGTCCGTCTAGTTGGCTGTTTCGAAAGTTTTTCGAAACAGCCCTTGTTTTCGTTAAGATTTTTTTTTTTTTCTTTTTTTTTTTTTTTTTTTTTTTTTTTTCTTTTTCAGACTTTTTGCCCATAGCATTTGTACACGTTTTCTTTCTGCCAGGCACTTTGGCTACTTTTATGCAGCCGATTGCCTTTAAATTTAACAGACACTTAGACCAACTGCTCAGGATGCATGCCGAACTTTTACGTCATGATGACGTCATCACGTAATTTTTTATGAATTTTTGAATTTTGAAAATCGTAACATTCATTAAATTATATCTAGCGAACCAAATAAGATATTTTCAAAATTCTTTTTCTTATGGCTTTGGTATGTCTCAAAGATATGCCCTAAATTGCGAAAATTGTGTGACGTCATGATGACGTCATCAAAAATGTGTTTTTTTGTTAACGCATGTAAGGGTCAATCCGATTACAAAAATGTATATATTGAATTTTCCTGTACCCAATTCCAAAATTTCATGATCGTGGCTCACTCAAGTATGAAATAGGAGCCATTTCAAAATTTAGACCAAATTCAATATAACACAAAGGAATTCTGGGAAGGGCTGATAACCATGGGTATTATGTGCTTGCTGTTTATAAAAGGGTTGATTTCTAGTCTTTTTTCAAGTCGCCAAATTTTTGAAGTATTAAAATCGTAACATTCTTTTCAATATATCTAGCGAACAAAACAAGATATTTTCAAAATTATTTTTGTTACAGCTTTGGTATGTCTCAAAGATATGCCCTAAAAAGCGAAAATTGTGTGACGTCATGATGACGTCATCAACAAATCTTTTTTTTTTTAACGCATGTAAGGGTCAATCCGATTACAAAAATGTATACATTGTATTTTTCTGTACCCAATTCCAAAATTTCATGATCGTGGCTCACTCAAGTAAGAAATGACAGCCATTTCAAAATTTAGACCAAATTCAATATAACACAAAGGAATTCTGGGATGGGCTGATAACCATGGCTATTATGAGCTTGCTGTTTATAAACGGGGTTGATTTCTAGTCTTTTTTCAAGTCGCTGAATTTTTGAAGTTTTAAAATCGTAACATTCTTTTCAATATATCTAGCGAACAAAACAAGATATTTTCAAAATTATTTTTGTTACAGCTTTGGTATGTCTCAAAGATATGCCCTAAATGGCGAAAATTGTGTGACGTCATGATGACGTCATAAAAAAATTCTTTTTTTTAAGTCGCTAGAATATTGCCCATAGCATTTGTAAACTTTTTCTTTCTTACCGGCCACTTTGGCTACTTTTAAACTTGGCAGACACTTACCCCAACTGCTCACAATGTGTGCCGAACCTTTACGTCATGATGACGTCATCACATGTCACGTGACGTCATCTTAAAGGGGCATTTTTCGAAGCCATATCGTCACACAAAAAGTACAAGACCGATTAAGTTGGAACGTAATATCTAGGTATGCCACCGGGTGTTATAGATGAACATTGACATGACGTTATGATCAAGTCATAACATGTCACGTGGTGTCATCTTAAAGGGGCACTCGCTAGATTATTGCCCATAGCATTTGTAAACGTTTTCTTTCTTACCGGCCAGTTTGGCTACTTTTAAACTTGGCAGACACTTACCCCAACTGCTCACAATATGTGCCGAACTTTTACGTCATGATGACGTCATCACATGCCACGTGACGTCATCTGAAAGGGGCATTTTTCGAAGCCATATTTTTACCGAAGTAGAAGTCAGATTAAGTTGAAAAGTAATATCTAGGTAGCCCAGTAGATTATCTTAAACAATTTTGTGTCAGGAATGCTTGTAGGCCGGCATGTGTTATATATGAAAATTGATGCGACGTTGTGGTGACGTCATCATATGATTTTAGAGTAATTGTTTTACTTTTGAATCTTTAAGCTATAAGGCCTATCTCATCAACTGAACATGCTAATTTCGAAATTCTTATTGTAATTCTTTTTGAAATAGGTTGTTTAGGTAAACAAGTTTTACGTTCTGTGATTTGGGAGGATTTAACATAATTTTCAAAAATAGTTGTTGTATTTTGTTCCACTCAAGTAAATGTTGTCTCAATCGTATTTTGGATTACCTTACTTTTAATTTCCAGTTTATAATTCCCAATGTATTAAAAAAAATGCGTTCTGTGATTTTCTACTGCTCAAATAAAGTTTGTTTCAGCCGTCTATTCTTTAAGGTGTGTTGCGTTAATTACTGGTTTTCCGTTTTCAAACACTACATGGGTTATGCTTCGCTCTCACCCACCGCTCTATGTGTGTGTTTGCCTTAAATTGTTAGTTAAGTTTGGTATACAGTGCTAGGCGCCACCGGACAAAATCCGTGAATGAATTTTTACCAGTAAACTCGTATGCTGCCCTCTACAGTTCACTAAACACAACCAGAGGAGTATTTTTTTAAGTACTACCGCCCTCTTGCGCTAAAAAGTTGACAGGTTTGTCAATTGTGGCAGAGAAACTTTTGACCAGTAAGATTATGTCGAACTTTCCTTGCATTTAACTGTACCTCCCTAGGGTGTGTGGAAAATCATATTACAATTGGAGAATTCAGGACTATTAGGGTTAATAAGACCGTATTTTCTTTCAATTATATACTGTAATAAAAATATACTAGTAAGACTTCATTAAATAACTCTCTTTATTCAAAGGTCTTGTTTTCAAAGAATTCTTTTTATTGCTTCCTACGTGCCACAATGTCAACATGCATTTTTATCAAGAACATATCACATAATATTAATAAAGATTCAAATTTGAGAGGCAAGTTACTCCAATACAAGCCTGAAAACAAAATGTTGAAGAGAAAAAGTTGTATTTAACAAGTGCATTCAGTGAAAAGCACACAAACAATCAGCCGTCTTATAACATTCTTTTTGAATTACAGACATACATGATGACGTCATCACATGCCACGTGACGTCATCTTAAAGGGGCAGTTTTTGAAGCTATATATCTACAAAAGTACAAGTTCGATTAAGTTGAAAAGTAATATCTAGGTAGCCCAGTAGGTTTATAGCTGAAAATTGACATGACATTATCATGATTGATGTCATCACATGTCACGTGACGTCATCTTAAAGGGGCAGTTTTGAAGCCATATATCTACAAAAGTACAAATTCGATTAAGTTGAAATGTAATATCCAGGTAGGTCTGCAGGTTCATAGATGAAAATAAACATGACAATAGGACGACGTCATCACATGTCACGTGACGTCATCTTAAAGGGGCAGTTTTGGAAGCCATATATCAACAAAAGTACAAGTTCAATTAAGTTGAAACGTAATATCTAGGTAGGCCAGTAGGTTTATAGATGGAAATTGACATGACATTATCATGATGTCATCACATGTCACGTGATGTCATCTTAAAGGGGCATTCGCTAGACTATATTGCATTTGTACATGTTTTTTTCTTACTGGCACTTTGGGTACTTTTAAAATTGGCAGAATTGCTCAGAATGTGTGTCGAACTTTTATGTCATGATGACGTCATCACATGTCAACTTGACGTCATCTTAAAGGGGCATTTTTCGTAGCCATACATTGTGTATCTACACAAGTACAAGTCCGATTAAGTTGAAACGTAATATCTAAGTATGCTACACGGTGTGTTATAGATGAAAGTTGACATAACGTTATGATGACATCACATGTCACGTGATGTCATCTTAAAGGAGCATTCGCTAGACTATTGCCCATAGCATTTGTACACTTTTTTCTTATTGGCACTTTGGGTACTTTTCAAATTGGCAGACACTTAGACCAACTGCTCAGAATGTGTGTCGAACTTTTACGTCATGATGACATCATCACATGTCACGTGACGTCATCTTAAAGAGGCATTTTTCAAAGCCATATATCTACAAAAGTACAAGTCCGATTAAGTTGAAACATGTATCTAGGTATGCCACCGGGTGTTATAGGTGAACATTGACTTGACGTTATGAAGTGATCACATGTCACGTGATGTCATTTTAAAGGGGCATTCGCTACACTATTCCCCATAACATTTGTACTCGATTTCTTTCTTTAAACCAATCCTTCACACATCCAATAACGTTAATTATTGTATAAACATTTGACTAACTAACACAATAAAAAAAACACGAAACAGCCCTGTGTTTGTCCACGGGACAAACACATAACATGTCTAGTTTTTTTTTTTTTTTCTTTTTCAGACTTTTGCCCATAGGGTTTGTACACGATTTCTTTCTGCCAGGGACTTTGGCTACTTTTATGCAGCCGATTGCCTTTAAACTTAACAGACACTTAGACCAACTGCTCAGAATGTATGCCGAACTTTTACGTCATGATGACGTCATCACGTGATTTTTTATGAATTTTTGAATTTTGAAAATCGTAACATTCATTAAATTATATCTAGCCAACAAAACAAGATATTTTCAAAATTCTTTTTCTTATAGCTTTGGTATGTCTCAAAGATATGCCTTAAAAAGCGAAAATTGTGTGACGTCATGATGACGTCATCAAAAATGTTGTTTTTTTTTAACGCATGTAAGGGTCAATCCGATTACAAAAATGTATACATTGTATTTTTCTGTACCCAATTCCAAAATTTCATGATCGTGGCTCACTCAAGTAAGAAATGACAGCCATTTCAAAATTTAGACCAAATTCAATATAACACAAAGGAATTCTGGGACGGGCTGATAACCATGGCTATTATGAGCTTGCTGTTTATAAAAGGGGTTGATTTCTAGTCTTTTTTCAAGTCGCTGAATTTTTGAAGTTCTAAAATCGTAACATTCTTTTCAATATATCTAGCGAACAAAACAAGATATTTTCAAAATTATTTTTGTTACAGCTTTGGTATGTCTCAAAGATATGCCCTAAATGGCGAAAATTGTGTGACGTCATGATGACGTCATCAACAATATTTTTTTTTTTAAACGCATGTAAGGGTCAATCTGATGACAAAAATGTATACATTGTATTTTTCTGTACCCAATTCCAAAATTTCATGATCGTGGCTCACTCAAGTAAGAAATAGCAGCCATTTCAAAATTTAGACCAAATTCAATATAACACAAAGGAATTCTGGGACGGGCTGATAACCATGGCTATTATGAGCTTGCTGTTTATAAAAGGGGTTGATTTCTAGTCTTTTTTCAAGTCGCTGAATTTTTGAAGTATTAAAATCGTAACATTCTTTTCAATATATCTAGCGAACAAAACAAGATATTTTCAAAATTCTTTTTGTTATAGCTTTGGTATGTCTCAAAGATATGCCCTAAATGGCGAAAATTGTGTGACGTCATGATGACGTCATCAACAATATTTTTTTTTTTAAACGCATGTAAGGGTCAATCTGATGACAAAAATGTATACATTGTATTTTTCTGTACCCAATTCCAAAATTTCATGATCGTGGCTCACTCAAGTAAGAAATAGCAGCCATTTCAAAATTTAGACCAAATTCAATATAACACAAAGGAATTCTGGGACGGGCTGATAACCATGGCTATTATGAGCTTGCTGTTTATAAAAGGGGTTGATTTCTAGTCTTTTTTCAAGTCGCTGAATTTTTGAAGTATTAAAATCGTAACATTCTTTTCAATATATCTAGCGAACAAAACAAGATATTTTCAAAATTCTTTTTGTTATAGCTTTGGTATGTCTCAAAGATATGCCCTAAAAGGCGAAAATTGTGTGACGTCATGATGACGTCATCAAAAATATGTGTTTTTTTTAAACGCATGTAAGGGTCAATCTGATTACAAAAATGTATACATTGAATTTTCCTGTACCTAATTCCAAAATTTCGTGATCGTGGCTCACTCAAGTAAGAAATAGGAGCCATTTCAAAATGTAGACCAAATTCAATATAACACAAAGGAATTCTGGGACGGGCTGATAACCATGGCTATTATGAGCTTGCTGTTTATAAAAGGGGTTGATTTCTAGTCTTTTTTCAAGTCGCTGAATTTTTGAAGTATTAAAATCGTAACATTCTTTTCAATATATCTAGCGAACAAAACAAGATATTTTCAAAATTCTTTTTGTTATAGCTTTGGTATGTCTCAAAGATATGCCCTAAAAGGCGAAAATTGTGTGACGTCATGATGACGTCATCAACAATATTTTTTTTTTAAAACGCATGTAAGGGTCAATCTGATTACAAAAATGTATACATTGAATTTTCCTGTACCTAATTCCAAAATTTCGTGATCGTGGCTCACTCAAGTAAGAAATAGGAGCCATTTCAAAATGTAGACCAAATTCAATATAACACAAAGGAATTCTGGGACGGGCTGATAACCATGGCTATTATGAGCTTGCTGTTTATAAAAGGGGTTGATTTCTAGTCTTTTTTCAAGTCGCTGAATTCTTGAAGTTTTATAATCGTAACATTCTTTTCACTATATCTAGCGAAGAAAACAAGATATTTTCAAAATTCTTTTTGTTATAGCTTTGGTATGTCTCAAAGATATGCCCTAAAAAGCGAAAATTGTGTGACGTCATGATGACGTCATAAAAAAAATCTTTTTTCAAGTCGATAGAATATTGCCCATAGCATTTGTAAACGTTTACTTTCTTACCGGCCACATTGGCTACTTTTAAACTTGGCAGACACTTACCCCAACTGCTCACAATGTGTGCCGAACTTTTACGTCCTGATGACGTCATCACATGTCACGTGACGTCATCTTAAAGGGGCATTTTTCGAAGCCATATATCTACAAAAGTACAAGTCCGATTCAGTTGGAACGTAAGGTATGCCACCTGGTGTTATAGATGAAAATTGACATGACGTTATGATCAAGTCATAACATGTCACGTGGTGTCATCTTAAAGGGGCACTCGCTAGATTATTGCCTATAGCATTTGTACACGTTTTCTTTCTTACCGGCACTTTGGGTACTTTTAAACTTGGCAGACACTTAGACTAACTGCTCACAATGTGTGCCGAACTTTTACCTCTTGATGACGTCATGACATGCCACGTGACGTCATCTTAAAAGGGCAGTTTTTGAAGCCATATATCTACAAAAGTACAAATTCGATTAAGTTGAAAAGTAATATCTAGGTAGCCCAGTAGGTTTATAGCTGAAAATTGACATGACATTATCATAATTGATGTCATCACATGTCACGTGACGTCATCTTAAAGGGGCAGTTTTTGAAGCCATATGTCTACAAAAGCACAAGTCCGATTAAGTTCAAAAGTAATATCTAGGTAGCCCAGTAGGTTTATAGATAAAAATTGAATTGACGTTATGATGACGTCATCACATGTCACGTGACGTCATCTTAAAGGGGCAGTTTTTGAAGCCATATATAAACAAAATTACAAGTTCGATTAAGTTGAAAAGTAATATCTAGGTAGCCCAGTAGGTTTATAGCTGAAAATTGACATGACATTATCATGATGTCATCACATGTCACGTGACGTCATCTTAAAGGGGCAGTTTTTGAAGCCATATCTACAAAAGTACAAGCTCGATTAAGTTGAAATGTAATATCTAAGTAGGCCAGCAGGTTTACAGATGAAAATTGACATGACGTTATGATGACTTCATCACATGTCACGTGACGTCATCTTAAAGGGGCAGTTTTTGAAGCCATCTATCTACAAAAGTACAAGTTCGATTAAGTTGAAACGTGGTATCTAACATGAATTTTAAACAATTTTTGATAATTCTTGTAATATATTTTTAGGTCATACACACTTAAATATAAATGTGAAAAATGTGTGACGTCTGATGACGTCATCATGGTCATCAACTCCTTGTATGCTCACATTTCCAAAACGATTATGAATAAGCCTACGTGATTGCATGACCTGTCGTAGACGACCATGAATGTAAAACGAGATTTTTTGATCCACCATTGAAATCTCAAAAATTAAGAATCAAACTACCAAAAACCCCCCAAACGAAACAGCCCTGTGTTTGTCCACAAACACCAAAGCTCTAGTTTTCTTTTTTTTTGGCTGTTTCGGAAACTTTTCCGAAACAGCCCTTGTTTTCGTTAAGATTTTTTTTTTTTTCTTTTTGGCTGTTTTGGAAACTTTTCCAAAACAGCCCTTGTTTTCGTTAAGATTTTTTTTTTTTTCTTTTTTTTTTTTTTTTTTTTTTTTTTTTTCTTTTTCAGCCAAATGCCCATAGCATTTGTACACGTTTTCTTTCTTACTGGCACTTTGGCTACTTTTATGCTACCGATTGACTTCAAACTTGGCAGACACTTAGACTAACTGCTCAGAATGTATGCCGAACATTTACGTCATGATGACGTCATCACGTGATTTTTTATGAATTTTTGAAATTTCAAAATCGTAATATTCTTTTCAATATATCTAGCGAACAAAACAAGATATTTTCAAAATTCTTTTTGTTATAGCTTTGGTATGTCTCAAAGATATGCACTAAAAGAAAAAAAAATGTGTGATGTCATGATGACGTCATCAAAAATGTGCTTTTTTAAAACACATATAAGGATAGGTCCGATCGTCATGAAAAGTGGTGGGTAGGTAGATACTGTCACTAGCATGCAAAATCTGAAATGAGGTCATGATGACGTCATCACGTGATTTTTTATGAATTTTTGAAATTTTAAAATCGTAACATTTTTTTAAAATATATCTAGCGAACAAAACAAGATATTTTCAAAATTATTTTTGTTATAGCTTTGGTATGTCTCAAAGATATGCACTAAAAGAAAAAAAATGTGTGATGTCATGATGACGTCATCAAAAATGTGCTTTTTTAAAACACATATAAGGATAGGTCCGATCGTCATGAAAAGTGGTGGGTAGGTAGATACTGTCACTAGCATGCAAAATCGGAAATGATGTCATGATGACGTCATCGGGAATTTTTTTTATGATTTTTTTCATTTTTGAAATTTCATTTTAATCACAAAATTTTACACAAAAAACAAAACAGCCCTGTGTTTGTCCACAAACACTGTACCATATGTCTAGTTTTTTTTTTTTTCTTTTTTTTTTTTTTTTTCTTTTTCAGCCAAATGCCCATAGCATTTGTACACGTTTTCTTTCTTACCGGCACTTTGGCTACTTTTATGCTGCCGATTGGCTTTAAACTTGGCAGACACTTAGACTAACTACTCAGAATGTATGCCGAACATTTACGTCATGATGAAGTCATCACGTGATTTTTTATGAATTTTTGAAATTTGAAAATCGTAAAATTCTTTTCAATATATCTGGCGAACAAAACAAGATATTTTCAAAATTCTTTTTGGTATAGCTTTGGTACGTCTCAGAGATATCCCCTAAAAGGGAGAAAATGTGTGACGTCATGATGACATCATCAAAAATGTGCTTTTTTAAAACACATATAAGGATAGGTCCGATCGTCATGAAAATTGGTGGGTAGGTAGATAGTGCCACTAGCATGGAAAATCCAAAGTGACGTCATGATGACGTCATCGGCTGATTTTCTATGAATTTTTAGTTCTATCCCAAATCCCATAGACTTTGTACACGAATTTTGTAAGAGCCACTTTGGTCACCAAACAACCTCAGATCTTAATCAGGTTTAACTCAAACAGAGACCCTAAGCTGAAAATGTATGCCGAAGAGTGACGTCATGATGACGTCATCACTTGTCATGTGACGTCATCTTAAAGGTGCATTTTTCAAGGGCACATATCTAGAGAACCGTAGGTCCGATTGCATTCAAACCTGCTATGGTGGTAGACAAGTACGTGTTATAGATGGAAATTGAGGTGACGTCATGATGACCTCATCATACGATTTTATAGTAATTTTAAAGTTTTTTAACCTTAAAGTTTCTTAAACCCATATCTCTTTAACAGAACATGCTAAATTCAAAATTCTTTTTGTAATAGCTTTGTTAGCTCCTATACTTTTTCACATAAATGGGAAAATGTGTGACGTCATCATGACGTCATCAAAAATATGCTTTTTTGAAACACATATAAGGGTAGGTCCGATCGTCATAAAAATTGGTGGGTATGTAGATAGTGCCACCAGCATGCAGAAGCCGAAGTGACGTCATGATGACCTCATCGGCTAATTTTCTATAATTTTTTTAATTTTTGAAATTTTATTGAAATTTTTGAAATTTCATTTTAATCACCAAATTTTACACACAAAAAACCGAAACAGCCCTGTGTTTGTCCACAAACACTATTGGCTCTAGTTTTTTTTTTTTTTTCTTTTTCAGACTTTTTGCCCATAGCGTTTGTACACGATTTCTTTCTGCCAGGCACTTTGGCTACTTTTAAGCAACCGATTGCATTTAAACTTAGCAGACACTTAGACCAACTGCTCAGAATGCATGCCGAACTTTTACGTCATGATGACGTCATCACGTGATTTTTTATGAATTTTTGAAATTTGAAAATCGTAACATTCATTAAATTATATCTAGCGAACAAAACAAGATATTTTCAAAATTCTTTTTCTTATAGCTTTGGTATGTCTCAAAGATATGCCCTAAATTGCGAAAATTGTGTGACGTCATGATGACGTCATCAAAAATGTGTTTTTTTGTTAACGCATGTAAGGGTCAATCCGATTACAAAAATGTATATATTGAATTTTCCTGTACCCAATTCCAAAATTTCATGATCGTGGCTCACTCAAGTAAGAAATAACAGCCATTTCAAAATTTAGACCAAATTCAATATAACACAAAGGAATTCTGGGACGGGCTGATAACCATGGCTATTATGAGCTTGCTGTTTATAAAAGGGTTGATTTCTAGTCTTTTTTCAAGTCGCTGAATTTTTGAAGTTTTAAAATCGTAACATTCTTTTCAATATATCTAGCCAACAAAACAAGATATTTTCAAAATTCTTTTTCTTATAGCTTTGGTATGTCTCAAAGATATGCCCTAAATGGCGAAAATTGTGTGACGTCATGATGACGTCATCAACAATATTTTTTTTTTTAAACGCATGTAAGGGTCAATCTGATTACAAAAATGTATACATTGAATTTTCCTGTACCTAATTCCAAAATTTCGTGATCGTGGCTCACTCAAGTAAGAAATAGGAGCCATTTCAAAATGTAGACCAAATTCAATATAACACAAAGGAATTCTGGGAAGGGCTGATAACCATGGCTTAAATGTGCATGCTGTTTATAAAAAGGGTTGATTTGTAGTCTTTTTTCAAGTCGCTGAATTCTTGAAGTTTTATAATCGTAACATTCTTTTCACTATATCTAGCGAACAAAACAAGATATTTTCAAAATTCTTTTTGTTATAGCTTTGGTATGTCTCAAAGATATGCCCTAAAAAGCGAAAATTGTGTGACGTCATGATGACGTCATAAAAAAATTCTTTTTTCAAGTCGATAGAATATTGCCCATAGCATTTGTAAACGTTTTCTTTCTTACCGGCCACTTTGGCTACTTTTAAACTTGGCAGACACTTACACCAACTGCTCACAATGTGTGCCGAACTTTTACGTCATGATGACGTCATCACATGTCACGTGACGTCATCTTAAAGGGGCATTTTTTCGAAGCCATATATCTACAAAAGTACAAGTCCGATTCAGTTGGAACGTAAGGTATGCCACCTGGTGTTATAGATGAAAATTGACATGACGTTATGATCAAGTCATAACATGTCACGTGGTGTCATCTTAAAGGGGCACTCGCTAGATTATTGCCTATAGCATTTGTACACGTTTTCTTTCTTACCGGCACTTTGGGTACTTTTAAACTTGGCAGACACTTAGACTAACTGCTCACAATGTGTGCCGAACTTTTACCTCTTGATGACGTCATGACATGCCACGTGACGTCATCTTAAAGGGGCAGTTTTTGAAGCCATATATCTACAAAAGTACAAATTCGATTAAGTTGAAAGTAATATCTGGGTAGCCCAGTAGGTTTATAGCTGAAAATTGACATGACATTATCATAATTGATGTCATCACATGTCACGTGACGTCATCTTAAAGGGGCAGTTTTTGAAGCCATATGTCTACAAAAGCACAAGTCCGATTAAGTTCAAAAGTAATATCTAGCTAGCCCAGTAGGTTTATAGATAAAAATTGAATTGACGTTATGATGACGCCATCACATGTCACGTGACGTCATCTTAAAGGGGCAGTTTTTGAAGCCATATATAAACAAAATTACAAGTTCGATTAAGTTGAAAAGTAATATCTAGGTAGCCCAGTAGGTTTATAGCTGAAAATTGACATGACATTATCATGATGTCATCACATGTCACGTGACGTCATCTTAAAGGGGCAGTTTTTGAAGCCATATCTACAAAAGTGCAAGCTCGATTAAGTTGAAATGTAATTTCTAAGTAGGCCAGCAGGTTTATAGATGAAAATTGACATGACGTTATGATGACCTCATCACATGTCACCTGACGTCATCTTAAAGGGGCAGTTTTTGAAGCCACATATAAACAAAAGTACAAGTTCGATTAAGTTGAAATGTAATATCCAGGCAGATCTGCAGGTTCATAGATGAAAATTGACATGACATTATGATGACTTCATCACATGTCACGTGACGTCATCTTAAAGGGGCAGTTTTTGAAGCCATCTATCTACAAAAGTACAAGTTCGATTAAGTTGAAACGTGGTATCTAACATGAATTTTAAACAATTTTTGATAATTCTTGTAATATATTTTTAGGTCATACACACTTAAATATAAATGTGAAAAATGTGTGACGCCTGATGACGTAATCATGGTCATCAACTCCTTGTATGCTCACATTTCCAAAACGATTATGAATAAGCCTACGTGATTGCATGACCTGTCGTAGACGACCATGAATGTAAAACGAGATTTTTTGATCCACCATTGAAATCTCAAAAATTAAGAATCAAACTACCAAAAACCCCCCAAACGAAACAGCCCTGTGTTTGTCCACAAACACCAAAGCTCTAGTTACTTTTGTTATTGTTATTTATCAAATGAGAAAACGCAGACAAATTCAGATATACAGAAGTGCCGTGCATTTTTTGTAAACACCTCAACAAAAGTAAGTCCCCCTAAATGAATCTTTATATTTCCTAAGATGTACACAGTATTTTTATTAACTTTGGTGGAGATCATCAGTGGGACCCATGGAACAAATACTGAAACTGACTGTTATGCATGAATGAGCAGAGTGTAAAGGAGATATTGACACACTCCAAAAATTGCCAAATGTTTTCCACATTACAAATTGTATTCAGGACACAAACGCTACAGAAATTTGTTCAATCTCGGATATCACACGCTGTGGACGTTTTTCTGAGCGCAAGATTGACTGAAGACTATCTTCCGCTGGGGTTGTGATTCGGGTCGACCGGTTCTTGGCATATCTTGGAGTTGGACTGCTCCGGTTAATTCCAACTTAACACGCAATTTTCTTATAGCATTTAGACTTAATCTCATTCTACGGGCAATTTGCTTTACTAGCGTTTGAGCCTCCAGGAGACTTAATATTATTGCAATTGCCCTCTCTTGGATCGAGGCCAGGCATTCTTTTGCTAAAAACACTGTAACTGTACTGTATGCCGCAGCCCATGGTGATGGATTCGTCTTCATGGACGATAACGCCTGTCCTCACAGAGGGAGAGAGGTGAACGCCTTCTTGGCTCATGAGGGGATCCAGAAAATGGTTTGGCCGGCAAATTCACCAGACCTCAATCTTATCGAGCATCTTTGGGACCTGCTGAAACGATGTGTATGCCCGTATCCAAGCAGAAAGCACTCTGGAGGACTTGTCGCGATTACTGCAGGAAGAATGGATTGCTAATCCCTCGGCAGCGGGTGACCAGACTCATCAACACCATGAGAAGATGATGTCTGCATGGAGGTCATTGCCAAGCGTGGTGGATACACACGTTATTGAACATTAATGTTAATCTGCTTCTCAGTCATCTGCAGTAATAAAGTCACTTTTGTGAATTTTGAAAATGGGTCATTTTGTCTTCAATTTGTGCTCAGTCAACCATGAATAAAAGGATGCCTTCAATTTTCACACAACAGTTGCCTAACACCAACAGAAATACTTTTCACTAGATGTGATCTTTGAAAAGTTCTTACTTAAGAACCCGAGGGGTCATTTAGGGGGGGGGGGGGGAGACTTACTTTTTGTGGTGTGTTTATGTCCGTATAATAGAACCCTTGCCCCAACACAAAAGAGGGGGGTACCTTTGTCCCATATCTTGCTTCAAATGATAGAACGCGGGAAGCGACAAGAAGTGTACAGTCATAAAAAAAAATGTATTGCCATTAAAGCCAGTCGCCACGTTATGAAAAAAGACGAAATATTAGCATTCATTAAAGTTTACGACATTGAAGCCTAATTTAAAGTCCATACATGTATAAATATTTAGTTAGATTTCAAGTATTCTTGATACGTTTTTGATATTGTATGAATTTTTAAAATTATTTCTGAAAGGCCTGTACTTGTCATCATTTTTTAAAAGGCCAGACAAATAACTTTTACCATTTCATATTAATTTCACACTTCGTATACATTCTGATCCTTTGGAATGGCATTGTCAGATTAATTGCATATAAATTCATCTACAGACAGTTTAAATAACATATCCACAAAACAATGGCAATTCCACTCCGAATAATTGAACAAATTGCAGTATGTTCTCGCATAAAAACCCGTAAAATAAAAAAAAATAAAAAAATAAAAAAATAAAAAAAAACGTATTTTATACAAAATATACAAAAACACAACAATCATAAAAGCAAGTTTTCAAGCGATGCATACAAAAATGTGCCTAAAATGAATAGTATCCTTACAAGAATTTATTATGTTAACTGTTATCTTAATAATTGGATCACTTGCTTTTAAAATGTATTTGTATTCACCTTTATAGACTCAGAAACCTGAAAAACAATACAGGAAATAGCGTTTGCATCCCAACGAAGTTTGGTTACTACTAACTAAGGGCCCAATGTACTACAGTAAAAAAAACACTGCAGGGGTGAATCCATGAATTTTGGCGGGGGGTGGGGAAAAAGTTTGCCCAAAATGTTGACACCGCTCAAAAAATAAAACCCCGCAACAACAAAGCAAAAACAATATTTTAAAACAAAAACAATAACAATTCCTCCGGCAAAATAACTTCGCGGGGGGGGGGGGGGGGTGGCTCTCTTACTTGGCGTTGGTGGCGCTGGTCTAACCCCTATGTTTGTTCTTAAATGAAAACCTCAAAGAGTTGCTGGTTTGCAACCGTTAGCGTAAAAGAAAAAAGAATTGGGAATAGGGCGGGTGGGGATGTTTTACCCCCCCCCCCCCCCCCCAGGATCCTTGCATATACTCCACTTGGCACGAAGGTGTTTATCATTCTTCATGATTTAATTACAGCCCAATTTTTTAATAATTAGAAGGAAGTTTGAAGTTATTTGTGATCGAATAGTTTCGAGACTTCTGCCAATCAATTGACTCCGCAGGCCACTTTGCAGTGTTGTTAATTGAACAATTTTGGTCGAATAGGTTCGTGCGCAGTGCCAACATTCCCACACAGCCAGGCAAAAAGTGCCGATGTAACTTACTGATGACTGAACAGCTCGTCCATTTTAACCTTTGCATAGTACCAAACAAGCCAGCCATCTATGCCAGGAAAACTTGGCCCAGTACAGATTTTGACCCTTCACAATAACTGCTCATCCTTGACCACAGACACACAATCGAGGTATCATTGGAAAGATAACACCTTGGTGTTTCATAATATGTTTACCTTTTTAGAAAATATGTAGTACATTTTTCATAATCTACATTTACATGTGGGTTTCCTTTTTTTATACACCCTGTATTTAAAAACGAAGGAAGTGTGTTTCCTATGTGAGCGTTGTCAGCATTTCCCGACCGTGGTAGATGTGCTAAACCTTTTGACTGTCTGTCTAGGCAGTTTCATGTCGTCTTTTATTTTCTCATGCAAAAAGTTTCTGATCATTTGTTGGCTCTGTCGAGTACAATACGCCATGATATAACATATCATGCAAATTACAGCATTTCAAAACTAACTGACCAAAACATATACATGTACTGGCGTAATTTAGAATTTAAAAAGGGTATAGACTGTATACAGTGAAAGTTTGGGAAATGAAGAAAAAACACTAAGCATGAATTCAGAGGCAACCGCAGTATTTGAAAGGTTTGTATACTTGCAATGTTGATCGTTGGAGATCAGACTTGTTCGGCATTAGTTTTTTTCTCGATGATTTGAAATGCTGTAATGAGCTTTTTCCATCTTGATTGTCATAACTCTTAATTTGTCGAATTCTAAATTGCCCCATTTGTTTCTAGTTTTATATTAGAAACAGAGAAGTGAAGGACATAAATTTTAGTCTTGACTATATCGTCGTCGTTTTCACGAAGTGGCGAATCCGTCGAAAATCCTTTTTTTTGGCAATATCGGTTTTTTCGATATTTTGACTTAATTTGATGTCCTTCACACTTCTGCAAAGTTTCAATACTTGAAACCGTCTAATTAGTTAATTAGGCTAATTGCAAAAGTGGCGAATCCGTTGCCCTCCGGAGTTTTCATTTTCACGAAGTGGCGAATCGCGATTCGCCACTTCGTGAAAACGCGACGCACAGAAGCTGCGTTTTCACGAAGTGGCGAATAACCTTTAACTCAGGGCTACATTATAATAATGCGACAATGCGGGTGCGGTAATCAGAACTAGCTTGTCTTCACCTCGTACCACCATGGCGACGAGAAATCCGAGGCTATGTGAAGCAGGTAACCACCAACACTTACTGTACGCTCTTTCCTTTTTTACTGATTGTAGAGTTAAACTTTGTACTGCCTTGATAATCCACATTTCTTTTCGAAACTGAATTTATAGTTGGATTAATGTTACTGCCATGTTGGTACTATTTTTTCGTGCTCGAAATAAATGTGTCGGAAATACACGCATTAGTATAGGAACTTCATGCTGTGTAGGCGAGGTACTGCAAATGCCGTGCTGTTTAATGTTCAACGCTTCCCATCTTTATGCATTAAAGGAAAGATTTTACTTTAATACTCCACCAAAATCAGTCAAGTACAGCAGATCTCGGAAGATAACCATCCACTGGTGTTCAGAATTGTATAAATATGTAAACATGTGGCACAAGCTTCAATTTTGAGAATTAGTCGTGCATTGTAGGACATTTTAGTGAAGTGTAGGGGAAGAAAATTTGTGTTTTCTTTGTTAGATGGGAAAGATTTTACAATAATACCCCCCCACCAAAATCGGTCAGGAACAGCAACATCTTGGAGTAACCAACCCTCATTGATAATAAGTGTCTAAACATGTGGCACAACTAGTTTTTGCAAGATTTATGTCTGCAAAATCAGTAAAAAATTAGACAGAAATTATCATGTACATGTATGTGAACACTTTGAGTATAGTACACAGTGCCAAGTCTAGAACATCTAAAGGAAAGATTTTACTTAAATACCCCTATCAAAATTAGAATTGTATAAACATGAGGCACAACATTTAATTTTGAGAATTATAGGGGAATTTTCGTGTAGTTATAAGGGAAGAAAGTTTGTGTTTTCTGTGTTTAAAATCTTGAAACAACAGGTTGTGCCACATGTTCATCAAGGACGGTTGGGTATTTTCCAAGATTATGCTGTTCCTGTCAAATTTTAGTGGAGGTATTAAAACGAATCTTTCCTGTTTCATTTGTTGAATTACAAGAACATTTGTGCTGTAATACTTAGATCCTGGCACACCATGAAAACTATTGTTTCAATTAAATAAACCAACAGTCGTAATGTAGACAACAAAAGATAACCACAAGCCTCAGCATCAGAAGTTTGGTCCAAGTAATAGGGGATGGACCAAAACAAACAATCAAATGTCACTGTCACAGTCTGAAATGTGTTTTTAGTTACAGGCATAAAGCAGATGTTCAGCCTAGATCACATTACTCTTGGCCGTTGAATCGTGGTCTTCTTCCAAAGACCCCGGGACCCTGTGAATGCAGAGAATCCTCGGTTTTAGTTTCTTTGGCCATGTAACAACCTTGTCGTCTGCGGACAACACAATCAAGGTAACCTTGAGTATATGATACCACATCAGGAACAGAAATCATTTAACTTGACATTCGTCCACAATTGCTGTGATATCTGGAAAATAATGTTGAAACAGCATCATTGCCGAGTCTTCCATCTCTGTGACTAGATATGAATATTGCATAGGCCAACAAGGGATTTGTCTGTTCCTGCCCGATTTTATAGATTAGAATACCTAAGGACTTTCCTCCCCCAAATTGATCATTTGTTTATCATCTTGTTATGGGTTTTGGAGACTTCATAATGAGGTATATCTTGAAACCCCTGTTTTTTCCATAACTAAAAATGTTTCAAAAAATTCTTTTACTCAGGACTGGCATTTGGACATCGAGGACGACTCCTCATCTGAGAAAATTGGGAATTAGATCCTGATGCCAAAAAGAAAGCAGGTACGTAGTGTCTGTTCAGATTTTGCTTTGTTGAGCTCTGAATTGTTATGAGTACACACAGTAAAAATGACATCTAGCATACTTCTACAGAATGCTTCTAAAGTGGGCCAAGTTGGTGACAGTGCTCCAGTAATTTATAGACATGCCTTTTGATTAACATATTCTTTGATGCAAAGTCAATCTTTTAACAATGGCCAGAGCTAAGTATTGTTCACAAATAGAAGTAGTTGTAGGCCTAAGACTGACACATATCAACAAATTTAAGTTAGAAAAATCAACATGACTCCATATAAGCTGATTTTTATAACATATTATCGTTTTAGCCTTTACTTGTGGTCAGACCGAGATCTGTTCTTTTAGAAGACATCTCATTGATGTTTTTTTTTCTTTCCCTTTATCTTCAGGTGGCGATTCACATTCCACCAAGACGGACCAAACAAGTTAACACCAGTTTCTCGGGATAACTTTCATCTGTGAAAAGGAAGTCTTTGCAGCCTGTCCGGAGTGCTTGTGTTTTTATGCTTTGAGCAACAGATGATACATGTATTTCGCATAATGTTCATCTCTGTGCTGATAATGTAAATGAACAATGTGCAATTGAAGGTCATACTGAATTGGACCAAGATCACACCAGGCCTTTGCCTGTCTCTTTACCCAAAACATGTCTGCCTCCAGTTCATTTAATCGTTTCGTCTTAAACATAATTGACTATACATGTAGTTTGGTCCAACAAATTCTTAGTTTAAATTTTTGTTTTTACTTTTGATGGCTCAATGAACATTTCATAACACTTATGTGAAAATGTGTAAAGTACCTTCATCACTTTTAATGTGATGGTGTTAGCTTGCTCTGTCTTAGCTGGCAAGCTGTCAAATTATAGAAGCCTGCAAGTTGTACCTTAACCACTGATTGAACTTTGTGGTTTTGTTGTTGATTTAAATTTGTAAATTGATTAGTTCACTTAAGTTAGTTCAGGTTTTCCAGTGACTCGAGACTTTTTAGGTTTCAACTCTCTTTGTATGTACAGCTTATAAAATAAGCCTTATTTTATTATCGATTCCGAGGTCGTAAATATTTACCCTGCATCCTAAATGATATGTCTTCTTGCCCAACAATCCTTCACCTCATTTTTTTCTTCTTTTAAATCTTTTTGATTCTTAGCATTCCTAAACAATGAAAGGTTGTTACTTGCAGTTTTGCATACAAAATATATCCGCTTCAACCTTCAAAGCTCCAGTGTAAAATGCTATTTCTTCTTCAAAGACAGTTTGCATCTCAGAATGGATGTGTCACACCTACTTATATAAACATGTTGATTTAGAAATCCACTGCTTGCGGCACACTTTGATCTCGGGACACAAACTGTGATCATTTTATATATTGTTGTTTTTGTCTTTTTCTTGGTTCCTGTTTCCCCACGTTCTTGCACAATTCAGAAATTGCTATGATACACTAATTTTAAGTTTATAAATTTAAGATGAATCACCAAGTGTTCCTCTTGGAAACGTTTTTAGGTTTAATAAAGGACATTTTAGTACCTCAAAAGTAGCAGTGGAGAAAGAATTATCACCCTTTTCGAGCTTCAAATCACATACATTTTAGCAGAACTACTGGTGAATTAAATTAAATTAATCAGTAATTTTTAAAGTGAAGCTCCAGAAATATTTGCAGTTAATTTAGAAACATTAATTTCTGCTTATCCTCAACTTCCGTTCAGGTTGCGTAATTGAACTCTTTAACAATGAACATTTAAAGAATGAACTGATTAACAGTGAACGATATTTTTTAACACAGATATATAAGAAATGTCGAATGAAATTTATTAAAGCTTTTAATGCACATTGCTCAATAATTTTTAATACTGGCACTTTGCTTCATAAAAGAAAAACGATAATTAATGCCGTAGATCTGGTTGAGAAAAGAATAACTTTTAAAAATGCATTGCTTGACTTTGAATTGAAAAGGAAAAATATAATAGAAAAATGTTGGCATTGTAATAAAAAAATAATTGTCCCTTCAATCTTAGTTGTTTTTTGTGTGCTTTGCTTTGGAGTTAACTTGTAGTGAACACTCATGAGTTGTAGTGCATCATCAGCATTCTGTCAAACAGTATAATTTCTGAAATTTTGGGCCACTGTAATAACCATAATCTGTTAGTACTTAAAGACTGATTTTGCCTAGGCCTAAAACGAGCAAACTGCCTTTTCAAAACAGCATTTGCGATAAAGCCCCCCCCCCCCCCCCCCCCTACCTCCCAACGAGCCAAACGCCCACTCGATTCCATCGCATCCCCATAGGAAAGCGTTCTGTGATATTCATTGGAAAAGCAGCACTTCACTGGCGAATCCATTGACCTCTGCGTTTTGCGTTTTCACGAAGTGGCGAATCCCCGCGTTGTGTGTGGCGAATCCATTGAGGTCAGCATTTTGCGTTTTCACGAAGTGGCGAATCCGCGCGTTGTGTGTGGCGAATCCATTGAGGTCCGGATTTTGCGTTTTCACGAAGTGGCGAATCTGTTTGGCAATTAACAGCTCTTTAATTACGCAACCGATTGTATGAATAGGTATCTGGTCATGTTATTCAACTAATAAACTGTCGTATCAGTGAAAAGATTTCGAAGTTTCGATTACAAGAAGGGCGAAATGACAGTTGCAAAAAGCGACCAACTTGAAAAGCGATTTTCTCAAAACGCAGTTTTTGTGCTGCGTGGGCGGATTCGTCACTTCGTGAAAACAACGACGATATGTTGCCAGCCATTTTGTTTCTCCTTTTTAACTATTCTAACTTTCCCTATGTAATATTTATTTTCCAGATTTTCAATTTACATTATCAAATACATGTACTGTGAATTGTTTCACAGAATAACGTCTTTTCCTGGATGATCATCAACTGAGGGTTCCCCCACGATTTCCACCGATGCGTCGATGGTTATCACGTCATCTTGATCATTTACACGGTAAACTGTCACGTCCCTTTTGTCATTCTGTTCATCTGAGCTATTCTCAGGAATCGTGGGTGTTTTGCTCCTTTTCAAGCCCATTTGGCTAGGAATGGTTAGAGTCTGGCCAAATGTCTGGCTGTTCATACTGTAGTCAAGGTCTTGCCCCTGACTCGCCGAGTTCCTTCTGGATCCTTCAAGGCTCTGTTGGTGTCTGTACGCAGTGGATGCTTTACGCATCTGAACCATTAGTCTGTATCGCCTGAAGGCTAACTGTATCTTTTTTGCAGCTGTCCCTCGCTTTTTAATTTGCATGGTGGTTGTGGTTGGCTCCGCCTTTGTTCTATTGGGAAACGATTCCTGAAATTTCTCGGACATTGCCTTCTGCAACTCTTTGAATTCTTCACTCTCTTCTACATCCCCAATGACTCTCTTTGTGAGAGCAAACAGTACATCCAAACAATGCAACTTCATGTCATCGTAGACTGGAAGTTCCAGGCCGGCAATTTTGATGTTGTTCGGTTTTTCAAGTCGAAGAGGCTTGTCCAATGAGTCACAAAACTCAGACAGCTGGTCATACATGATGAACTGTGTGGCATTGGGATCGAAGCGTTGCCATACCTGATAGAACATGCCAAAATCGTCTTCCGTGATGCCCACTTCCTCCTGCGCATGCGCCTGACTGAAATTCTCCAAGATGACTGCAATGTACATGTTTATTATCACTAAAAAGTTTATGATAAGGAAAAGGACAAAGTAAAGCCCGCCGAATATGTAGCTACCACAGTTTCCATTAGGGTAGCCCATGTAGGTTCGGTCACATTCGGGCGGTGCTGTCATGATAGGATATAATACATCGTTCCAGCCCGCTGACGTGGATAATCTGAACAGCAGCAGCATGCTGTTGATCCACGTTTCGAAATTCACAACATCGTCAAGGGCGCCATCATGCTTGACGTATGCGAACTGCGACATGCCGATGATCGCGGAGATGAAAATGACAAGGAAAAGCAACGCGCCGATGTTGACCAGTGCTGGCATAGATACTGCAAGAGCGAAGAGGAGTTTTCGGATACCCTTGGCGGCTTTGACGAGGCGGAGAACACGACCGATCCGAAACAACCTGAGGACACGGAGCAGCGTCGGGTTGATGAATGACGTCAGGAGGTCATCCAGAACAATGCCTACAAAAGACAATCACACAAACATTTAAGGCTGAAATGGTACAAAACCCACCCCTATATAAGGCCTTTTATAGATAGATCGAGCGCCAAATCCCTAGGGCGAACTCGCCCCGGTGCGGCCCCTGCCCAATATCGCGCTTCATGGCGTTGGGCTTTCGGCCAAGCTGTACAATTAACAATAGCGCGCGCTTTGACATGACCTTTGGAATTCATTTGTAAATTACGTCGGGACCACCTGTTTTTCAACTCGGGTTGTACAAAACCCCGCACGCTGGGGTGAGAATGTGCGACGTTTCACACTAGCCATTTCGCTCCGGGGCAAACCCCGAGATCGGTCTCCCCCCGGGTTGAAAAATCTCACTCCTGGCCTGGAGCAGGGGTGAGTTCGCCCATGGAGGAAGGAACACGCCCCGGTTCGAGACCAATCTCGGGGGTGGCCCCGGGGCGAAAATGGCTAGTGTGAAACGTCGCACATTCTCACCCCCGCGTCGCCCCGGGACCACCCCCGAGATTTTGTCTTGTGTGAAAAGGCATATAGTTATCGAAATTTGCTTTATACAAATGTCGAATTAATGCGGACCGACAATAATTCGGGCATATATTTGTGTGCATAGATGCGCGACAGCAACTAAACAGAGAAACCTTTTTGCAGAGTTGAAGACACCCAAAAACAAAACGTCAAGAGAAAATAGTGACAAACCATTCTTCTTTAACTGTTATTTTAAGCACATTCACACGTGCTTATTTCCAAATAAGCCCCGGCGTTTTTGGACTTCTTCAGCTACAATTTTCTCGGCATTTCAGACACATTGGTAATGGTATCATTTTGTAAACATCAAGCTTTCAGATTGAAACATATAGGCCCTACAAATAATCATTACCAAAGCCATGTCCACCTGTAACAATATGTAGCAGACATTTTAAAATCTGTTGAGAATAAATCAAAGTCTCTACCCAAACTGAGTTGAACCACCCTGTAATTCAAACTTGACTATCCAAACAAAATACGTTATTGAACAATGCACTTTACCTAGTATCGACAGTATTACTACGATGAAATCAAAGACATTCCAGCACACTCTGAAATAATGAAGTCGCATGCCGATCAGCTTGAGAATCATTTCCAATGTGAAGATGGCAGTGAAGACGATGTTAAGGATCTTCAAGGCATTGGTAAGTTCTTCCGTCTGCTGGTAGTGGTCTACGGACATGACTATCATGTTGGCGAAGATGACGCACACGATCATCATTTCGAATTTCGTGTTGCTTGTCAGCTTGAAGAAGACGGATTGGATTTTATTCTGAAGAAAAAAGAAAAAGGAAACCTTGAGGGAAAATGAAAACACCTACCAATAACGTATATAGGCATAAGCCTCATAAGCATGTGAGGTTTGTTGCGGCATGGGAAACAGAAAACTCTGTGATGCTATTAGTACTTTTAGGCCAAATTCGATATGATGACATTTTGTCGCAGGCAAAGTAGATCTGGGTGATCCGGGTGGGCAATGTGGGAATTCCAGTAATGCCCGGTAATAAGGGGCCGTCCATAAAGTACGTACGCACGAAATGCCGATCTTTTTTACCCCCTCCCCCCTGTACGCATGGCATACGCAGTGGCTCCAACCCCCCCCCCCCCCCCCCCCCTCCCCTGTACGCATACGCATTCCATATCTCTTTTTGACTTCTCAGACTACCATATTCTAGCATCATTAAACGTCACAGTACACCTGCTGTAGTAGTATGATTCACATGTCGCATCCAAAGTCTGAGATAAATCACAAAATGTTGAAAGAAAAAAATGTAAACATTTTTATTAACGGACCTGGAAATGATTGAACAGTGATATATTTTGAACCAAAACAGCAGTCAATGATGACATGAACCAAAAAAGGGAAAAAAATACCGTGATACACTATTTTTTGCATAGTTTTCTCTTGACGTTTTATGAGTGGTTTATTGAGATAGTGAAAAACGCTTTTCACAAAAATATGTGTTTGAACAAGAGGCAGTTGATATACAAGACGTATATCTTTTTTCTTTTCTTTTTTACCTCCAGTACAAGAGCGATTTTGGACAGCACGCGGGTGAAATTGATACAAGTACACCCATACGTTTCCGGTGTACACTGCCGGTTTATAAAGCAGTCGTTTTGTTGCGGTCTAAAAAATAGGCCGGAGTTGGCTGGCGGTGGCGCTGGGAAGACTAATTTACTTTTGGTTGGGGTGAAGGGAACCGTGTTATAACTGTTTTTTATGCACAAAAGCTGCTCCTGGTAGTTATTTATATGAGATAGTACATTGATTTCATGACAATTCATTAAAAGCAAATTGTCGGTTGCGTACGGTACGCATTGGCTTGGACGAGTCACCTTTAACTACTGTATTGGAAATACATTTTGAGGTACCGCGAAAAGCTAACAGTGTAAATGGTTCAATTTTTACAGCATTTCTCTAATTTAATGAACTAGAAATTAATGTACATATACAGTATTCTCTAATTTAATGAACTAGAAATTAATGTATCATATACAGTATGTCAAATAAACCATTAGATTAGCCATTGAAGCCATTCGATCTAGATGTGACCTGTATACCCTGTCCTTTATTTAATTAACATAAGAAACGGAACTTTTACAAACAAGGGGTTAATTTACACTTTCCATGTCGAAGCCTTTGACCAAATGATACAATAAGAATTTTACAAAGTACGTCAGATCCATAAACGAGGGTAACCAGCTGCGACTCAGATGCTTCATACAGCAACACACATTCAAAGCTACATGTATTGCCTGGAAAGGCGCCAGTCTGTGCCTGGAACGGATACTACAATATTTCATGATAATCGGCCCTTTTCCAAATCCTGGCTTGGGCTCGGGCTTCGGCTTCGCGTAATTTTATGTCCCTAGATTTGGCAAGATCTGGGACGCTGTTTTTGCTACATGTACATCAAAGTCTTTTGTTTTAACCAAGAGCCAAAACCTGTTTATTTATTTATTTACATATTCAAGGCTTCGGATCGGCAGTGGGACTGGGGAATAGCTGGAGACGAAGCCGAAGCCCAAGCCCAAGCCCAAGCCCAAGCCCAAGCCCAAGCCAAGGTTTGGAAAAGGGCCCCGGTGACAAAATTTCAAGCTACACCGGACAATATCAACTTGTATTCACGCAGTATCACACGTGGACGCCAGGGTACATGTTTCGATACATTGATTTCCCTAATCAATATTTCGGAAACAAGCCAACCGCACACACGCATGTATTATACATGAGATCTCGAGATGCGTCGGATCTGCGTACACTACCTGTATCGCTTGCTCAAAGAAGTTGCAAGTTTCTTGTTAAAAAGAGTTCTTTATGGTATTTTTTTGGGTCGAGTCACAAGTCGCGCAGGTGGAGTCCGAGTCCGAGTCCGAGTCCGAGTCCGAGTCCGAGTCCGAGTCCGAGTCCGAGTCCGAGTCCGAGTCCACAGGGTCGAGTCCGAGTCCGAGTCCACAGGGTCGAGTCCGAGTCCGAGTCATTTGTCATCGTGACTCGAGTCCGTGTCCGAGTCACGAGCCACGAATCATACAAGTCTGCGAGAAATACACCACACGGATCGAAAACATCACAAGCCCACCATGTACTTACCCTGACCTGAAAGTCAGTAAGCATTCCAGGATAAAAGATTAAAATCAAATTAACCAATGAATGAAAAAAAGGAAGGCAAATTGCATTGCATTTGTTATAGCATAATAATCAACAATATTTTACTGGTAATTATATTAAAGTAATAATATACTACTACAGACTGTATGCCAACCGAATGACCAGAAATATCTGATAGACCCACGTACAAATGACGTCACAATGTCTTTACCAAGTTTCCCAAGGGGGGGGGGGGGGGTGGGATTGGTTGGGGGGTCTTATTTTGCCTATGGGTGAGAACAAAACAAAGAGGTTAAATGGCGCCACCAACGGTGAGAAAGTGTTTAAACCCCCCCCCCCCCCCCCCCCCCCCCCCCCCCCCCCCTTGAAATTTGTTCGCAGGCGGAACATTTAGGAGTCACTTTTCTGGGCAAATTTCAGAACCCCCCCTGCAAAAATTCCTGGATCCGCCCCTGTGGGACATGCGGCAAGATTACCTCGTCAAATACACGGCTTCTCCGATGAAATGCAGATTTTATAGATGCTTCTTTGGAGGATTATTTTCACTTCGTATTATGGGGCTAAATCAAGGACTTGCCTATTGATTATGTATTTACAATGTATTTCATATCTTCGGAGTAGTGCAAAACAACTGTCCAGGTCGAGATAAAAGCTTTAAAATTGTCATCAAAGATATGTGATCCAACTTAATTTGAGATGACACCTCCATTTAGGTGCAGAATTTGGGTTATATTTATGGTTTAGACTACATTTACATCTCGAGCTACATCTACATGCAGCACACGGGTAGACCTATTCAAGTTTAGGGGGAATATAGTTCTTACCGTTGGTTGCTTTATCTGTTTGGTTGGTTTCTGGTTGCCCAGTCGCCTCATCGTCTGATAGTAGTTCTTCTGATTGCTCGTTAAAAGCAAACCAAACGAGCTGTCGCCTTCATACTATACGGGAATATTAGATATTCGTAAAGGGATATTCATTCCATATGCGAACACAATTCATTCAAACATAAGGCAAGCATAAGTGACATATATATCTATTTTGAGATGATTTCAAGATATCAACATAATTTCGATATCTTGAAATAAATTTAAGAGATGGTTCATTTATGCATTTAAATATATCTTGAAATTATTAGAGATTTTTTTCGCGGTATCTCAAAATCATCAAGAGGCATTTAACGCGTCCAATTCTTGCGTTCATTTACATCGATTGCGTTCATGTTTTCATCTTAAACATTCTCACGGACCTCCATACAGACTTTTCAACATAAATTATTTTATCAGTATCCATTAAAACACATGCGGACTAAACATTTATTTACCTTTCTCTTGAGCTGATTAAAGTTATCGATGATGACTCCAATGAACAGATTGAGCGTGAAGAACGATCCAAAGAAGATGAAGACGACGAAGAACGCAATATAGTGGAAACTGGCTTCGCGTGATGGTTGCATGTCCACGCCTCGGTTATCAATAGCATCTTCGATCACCTCTTGCCATCCTTCAAACGTTGCCTGATTCAAATAAATTCGGACAAATATTCATGACCCAAAATATAAAAAGGAATATATACACCTTAACGAAGTTATGAAGAAAATAAAATCAATTCACACATATGATTAAAGATCGATGAAAATAGTGTCATTTAGGACTACCAGCAACGCCGTCTCTAACATCGACCAAGTCCCCGACGACACAGGCCCGTAGGCTGGGGGGGGGGGGGGGGGGGGGGGGTTCGGGTAGGTCGAACAAATCCCCCCCCCCCCCCCCCCCGGCTCGGTGACGTGTTCCGCTCATAAATTACAAATTGTGCCTTAAACGTAGTGTACATGATTGGTCATTGTTGCAATTGTCAGAAATAGGCGGATAATAGTCAAGGCGCGCGTGGTTACCTGGACGCGTGACGCGCCCCAGATATGCCAGCGTGTCCGGGGCGCGCCACGTCCGGGTAGCCGGCCACGCGCGCCTTGACTAAAGGCTACATTTGTTATATATAGAGGGCAGTTTTTCAACGATTGCCGGCCGAAAATCGTTGGAAAACGATATATATTTCCACTTTTCTTGACAACGACAGCACACCTGGTGCCATCATTTCACAGGATGTTTGAGATTGACTTACAGTCTAGTAAGGTATTTCGTAATAATTCATTAAAAAATTGAGGATTACCAATCGTGTAGGGCCTACACTACATTTGAAAGTATACATGTATCACTGAATGTTCTACTTTAATACGGTAAACTTGTACGACGCTAAAGCACTTCGTGGTGCGTATTTCTGCTTGTATTTTCAGAATGTTGGCATAATATTGGCATAACACTATTAACATCAACAAAAGAAAAACGTTGCACTAACAATGAACATCCATTGTTACTTAACACTAAATCCATTGTTACTTTTTCATAGTGTAATATGCCAAAAGTTCCAATTTGGGGTTTGACGAACCCCACCCCACCCCACCCTATAACCACCTCCCCCAGTCTCGGGGCAGGGAACGGGCCTGCGACAGATACCGGTACATTAAAGTTCACATTGAAAAGTAACCTGTCAATCTTTGTTTTCCAGGAACACTTTAGTTCCAAAAATTGTTAGAGGGATACAGAAACCGAATAATGCCACATAGACTACAGACTTACAGAGATAACTTTGATTAAAAATGACATTCCTAATAATTACAAAACCTACACAACCTGAAGACTAATTTCCAGTGAGGACGATAAGCAACCAAAGTAACAATAAAACACTGAAGGCCCCACATTTTGTTTAAAGCCGTCAGGATGCGACACAAAGAGCACCCACACAACGACTGCATAAAAGCCACAAAGATAGACCATAAAAGCTGGGGCACTATAGGCACATCATAAAGAGAAAACTGTTCATCAGGCCTATTATGTACTGTGGCTTGGTGACGGATTGCAGAGAAAGATATTTTTCTTTTGGATCCGGAGGGAATTCAATGTTGAATTATGCGATGATTCTATAGCAGATATGTAGCAAACGAACCTGATGGACATTTTCGGAAAGAATGAATATTTGCATGAATTCACAGATGGGATGGTTGTACTTGAGTCAGCTGTACAAGTACTTGCTTTGTATTGTGCTTACATCCGAAGTAAAACTCGAGTCATATCTCAAAATACCAATGCGTCCCACTTTAAACTTTTAAAAGTCTTTTCCTTATGAACAGCGGAGTCATTCACTATGAACCAGAAACGTATAAAACACTTTTTAGTGTAAACATGTTTTAATTTGGAACAATGGGGTTACGTTTCAGATTTTGTCCTATAAAACACCGTCAGAATATGATTCAGACATCTAACATTTCTAAAAACACAATCGTCTCAGTTAACGTAAATACCTAAATCTTATCCCTGCTTCCATTTCAGACACTTCATGTTTGCAAGGACTAAAGCCCATTGTTCTCGTTCCAATCACGTTAAACACTAAACAAAGGGCTTCAGAATTCCTCGTATTGACAACGACAAATGCATACAATCGTGAAACGTATACTGTCATCCGGAGAAGACGGAGAGCTCTACATTTGTATTTTGCGAGGATAACACGCCGGATCGGTATGCATTTCATCCTGATGACAATCGAAAATTCTACCTGTCTGTTAAAGATAACATCCCGTCTTGTTCAAATTATAAATTCATGGCTAACAAAATGGCTACATAGGTTTTCTTTAAAATGCTTTAACGTTGACGACTTACCACTTGAAAAAGGGCCATGTAACCATTGATGAAGTTGTCAAAGTTGATCTTATTGACCTTCCATGTATAGTTCAGACGTATGCAGTCTGAATAGTTATTGATAATGTCGATGGAAATTTTATTTCCGTCTTCGTCAACACATTTTCGGAAAGTTCCTTTGAAGAACTGGACTCCCATGATGCTGAATATGAGCCAGAATACCACACAAACGAGGACCACGTTGACAATAGCAGGAATTGCATGGGCTAGTGCATTCACTACAATCTGTAATCAAACGACACGCAAAGAGATAAAATTTAAAGTTAAAGCTGCTAGATCCATGCTCAATTAACTGGATTTCCGCCTACTGACGAAGTATTGTTTCAATTTACAATGTGCTTTGCGCTTAGATTGATGTACATTATAAATATTACAGGAATTAGGAGCACCCGCTCCTAATTAAAAAGTTGAAACTGATTAAATATGTTACATATTGTCGGTCTGATTTTTTTGGTAAACTGTCACATTGGAAAGATTATAACTCATCTAGTTCTAAGAAATTAGCAGTTCAGTTTGAAATATATTTCTCTGGGTAATGCATCCAAAACACTGACATAAGCAGGTTTAAAGTTCATAGAATTGAAATCGAAAAAATGATATTGGTTATGAAACAATGACAAATACATATAAAAATGAACTCACAAAAACACTCTTTTCTGGCTTTGACGTTATCGGCAGTTAAAAAAAAAGATTAATCTTCGGCTTCCGCGATTTGACTAAAATTCAAAGAGCTGTATATATACACCCTAATCTTATCCCTTAACTGAATAGTACGTTTAAAAGAACAGTAGTTTAAAGGAAACATGATTTAGGATTTATATTGCATTATTCCTGCTTAAAACAATAAAGTATTATCTTGACAATGATATTTTGTGTCTAGAGACAATATTATTTCCCAGATTAAATATTAGAAAAAAATTCTTGAAAACTTTTGTCCAAGCTACTACGCCCCCTGAGTGGGACCCTCATTAACATAAGTGTGTGGCGTAGACCACCGAGGCACATTACATATTCTGCTCGAGCCGGCCCCATTCATCACGCGTATGCATTGAGTGTACATTCTTCGTCCAAAATCTAAGCAAAATATAGTGTTTTTCGGCCATGCCGACAATTAGGTGTGTGGCTGCTGGGTGCAGCAAAACAACGATGGAGTAAGCCTTCATTTATTTCCAACTGATGCGAAATATCGGGGAATTTGGACGGCGAAAGTGAAGGTGACAAGAGCGTTATGTAGCGACCACTTTGAGCAGTCGTGTTTCGATACTGGTATTTTCAAATCATGGGATGACCATTAAAAATATGCTCAAGTCCACTGCCATCCCAACAAAGTTCCCAGATGTGAGGAGCCCTCGCGGCCAAAAGGGAGAAAGTTAGGGTAAGTTCGAAGTTAGTTGTTGCAACTTACGAAATTGCACGTGTAGACCTAGTGTACGTGTGTATACGATATACATGTACATGCGTCATTTACCGGGTCCAGTCGATTAATGAATTTCGGTGCCTCGGTCTACGTCACGAACAGCGCCCTCAATTTGAGTCTCAACAAATTCCAAAAAGGGGGGGGGGGTAAATTTTTGGGCGGCAAATAATCACACTAAAACTTCACTTGAACCAGTTTGGCTTTTAATTCACATTTAATACATATAAATGAATTTATTCATGAAATAGAATGTGATCCGGCCAGTTTGAGAAGCATGTTTCCTTTAAAATAACGCCACTGTGAAAGCTGCGCTATGACTAAGTGCTTGCCACACTTTCAACTTTCTTGTCTAACATCTTTCTCATACCTCTTGAATTTGCACACATGCCTACGCAAACACCCAATCACAAAGTATAGGATAGTTGAGTGCCTACATTTGTACCTTAATGCCTTGCCAGCGTGAAATGGCTCTCAATGGACGCAGAGCTCGAAGAGTACGAAGCGCCTTGAACGCTCCGATAGACGATAGGCCGAAGGCATCTAAAATCAAGCTCAATAAAGCAATCTGTTGGAAATGGAAACATTTAATGAGGACTGATATATATACCAAGTCACAATTGTAGAGAATCACTCAAGTAGTATTGTGATATATATACAGGGGCGGATCCAGACACTGTGAACAAGTAAGAATGGATTTAGTGCCAAGTAACAATGGATGTTCATCGTTAGTGCGCCGTTTTTCTTTTGTAAGATGTTCATAGTGAGAGGGGGGGGGGGGGGGGGGGGGGTCGAACACCGCACTTCCCTGCTCGTTGTCAACTCGTTTTGTTGCTTGTAAGGGCCTACGCCTAAAGTGCCGTAGCAAACCCCCCCAAAAAAGCAAAACCCTTTAAAATTGTAAAATTGTAAGCAGGGTTAGGCTTACGTAATATATTCTCCCTGTTGGCAGGACAGATGTATCCCCATACTGCGGTTTGGGCACGGCGCGGTGACATGACTTTATATATAAATCCCTCTGTTTTTTTGTTTTAATTGAAAGTAGTTACTTTTAATTTTGATTCTGTAATGCGCTTTTGATAATATGTATGCAAAAGACGCACAATAAATTTTAAATTATTTTTATTGTTATTATCATTAAAGGTCTTATTTTGCGTGTTAACCAATGTTGAGAAAGTGTTTTTTTTTTAGAGTGTAGTCAGTGTTTCTTTATCAAAACGTTCACATAAAAAGTTATAAAACAGAACGCGATGTTGCGGGACTTACGCTTTCTATATTATGAAAATTCTAATACTATTTTTTTTACCAAATTACAGATTAAAAAAGATTAAAATAGTAAATATTTTCTAATATTTTTGATAGATAAAAATTGAAATTGAAGCAAGTTATGAGGTATGACTTACAACAACGATGACGAAATCCAGCCAACACCAAAAGCTGCTGAAGTATTTGACGAAGCCAATTCCTATCCACTTCAATAACATCTCGATAACAAAGATCACGGCAAAGACAATGTTGCAAACGGACAAGATCTCTTGCAACACGGGGTTGCTGGAAAGATGGATGTCTTCAAATATCTGAAAGAATAAATGTCCAAGCCTATTAATGCAGGTCATTATTCAGACATACAAATTTAGGGGAGGAGCTAGAAATATTTGCAGGCTTTTCAATAGGGCCGAAAGAATTTTTTACCTGCAACTGAGAAAAACGAAAAAGGTAAAAACAAGTTAGTGAACGGTCCGGTGTTAGACTATTACGCGTAAAGCAAACAAAAAATACATTATTAAAAAAAGAGTAAAGCCGATTGGGGGGTTGGGGGGGGGGGGGGGGGGGATCGGCCCCAACCCTTTCGATCTACCTCTGCGATTATCGCATTTAATTTTCCATCTTTATAAAACCCTCAAGATGATTTTTATAAAAGCTGACATGTCCTTTCTTTTGTGGTATATCATCCTTAACAAAATATTGTTTTAAATACATTGCTAATTTGGTGTCCTAATCTTTTTTAATTTAAAATTGAATTGCTAAAATTATAGCATTAGAACCTACTCAAGTTTTTAGCTTTCCAACCAGACATTTAATGAGAAAGACAGTGTGTTTATTTATAGAATAATTACTTTACAACATTTGTATTATTGGCGGACGGCCAATATTCAGTTCCCGCATAGAGTGGCTTATTCTGAGTTGAGGTACGACAACAGCGCAATGTAGAAAATAGTTTTTATTGTATGGCCTGCAAATGAAATGCAATTTTGCCAAATGCAATGCAATTTTGCCAAATGCAATTCTTTTAATTTGGGTGCATTTTAGGCCTATTCCTTAAAAATATGTTCCTAAAAATTTCAAAAGTGGAAAGAGCATGGACACAGCAACTTTAAGTATAGGTACCCGGTAGATACCGATTTTCATGAAAGGGGCAGAAATGTGGAAGCGTTTAGCTTAAGTATAACCTACGTACCAGTGTGATAGTACTAACAAGGATGGCAAAGAGGATGAACCACTCGAAGAATTTATTCTCAACGATGGAGCAAACCGACTCCCTGAGCCATCTCCACAGAGTGAAACAGGTAGATGCATCCGGATTGCGGTAGAAATCACAAGGACACTTCTTGCTGCAATAGAGGGAACATGACTGCGGACAGCATTTGTGCACGGGGTCCTCTATGATCCCGGCTTCAACCAGCGTGTCTTTCTTAACGCTGCTGCCCGGTCGGCTCTCCCCTACGATCACCTCGTCGGCGATGACTTGGCTCACCTCCTCTTCCCCGGTCTCGGAGTCCGTGTTGTGGACAACAGTTATTCCGCGCAGTTCTGCTGATTTGTCGGGGAAATTAACCACTGATGGTGAGAACACGGTGCGTGAAGCTGGTCGATGCTGTATGTGATTAAAACGACTTCTTAGTGAGGATTTTTGTATATATTTACATGAATTAATAGACCATCAGGCTACAGAAAACAACAGGTTGAAACCGGTTACATATAGGCCTAGATGGCTGCTTGCTGTTTACACTAACACTTCCTAGACCTTTCCATTAAGCAACACGTCCTGACCAATCGCAGCCTTGAGTGCCACACGTCCGTCACTTTTGTCGAACTTTTGCCATACCATAGACGCGGCAGTGATCGGCCAATACGTCATGGGCAGTAAATACTAGATCGGTCTACTGCACACTCGATTTGACATCCCTTAGGATGCTCGAACTAGACATTTAAACCCCAAAACTGTATGGGTATAAATACTGCATGTGACTTCCTTTAATATACCTTTAATTATTTCCACATTTCCCACGGTGTAAATTTCATTTAAGTCATACATTTACGAGGGTCGGCTGAAAAGTTTCTAGGTTGACTCTGAAGGAGTAATGCCATATCAATGAAACTTAGCATGCATTTCAACCCTTTTGATAATTAATTGCATGCTGTTGGAATCTCCCGTGAGAGAGTTGAGAACATTCTGAGTACAGAACTTGAATTGTCAAAGGTTTCTGCTCGGTGGGTGCCGCGTCTTCTGACCCCTGATCAAAAGCGCACCAGGCTATTCATGTCAAAAGATAACTTGGAGCGTTTTGAAGAAGATAAATCATCGAACGTTTCCTAACCCATGATGAGTGCTGGGTCCATCACTTTGAGCTAGAGACAAAGAGACAATCCATGCAGTAGAAAGCCACGTCCTCACCCCCTCCAAAGAAGGCCAACGTCGTTTCGATGCTAAATTTTGTCAATTTTTACGAAGTCGTCTACGAACCACCAAATACAGCCTTACCTGGAAACAAACAATGCAATTACTTATCAAAAGGGTTGAAATAAATGCATGCTAAGTTTCATTGATTTGGTATTACTCCTCATAGTCAACCTACGAACTTTTCAGCCGAACCTCGTACATCTACGCTATAATCTTGCGCCGGCAACAAATTTATATAATGCTGAATGTAACGGGAGTTCTACCCTTCCCGGAATGGTATTTTTGTTCAGTGCTTTCTAACTGAACCTGCTGGACTCACTTGAGCGGGACTCGATCCTGCGTACACTTTCAGTAATAATTCTACATTTCCATGCGTATAAGAGATACAGTGGCATAGCTAAGGGGGGGTTGGGGCCGCACGCCCCCCCCCCATAAAAAAAATCGTCGCCCCCCCGAAAATTTCGCAAACGCAGAAAATAATATTATTATAAAGAAAAAGACCGTGAGCGCCCCCTCTGTAACATCCAGCCCCCCCCCCCCCCCCTCCCCCCCCCCCCCCCCCACTCGCCTCCCCATGGAGACAGCCTTGGCTAACACTGCTGAAGAGATACCTACAATCGGGTAATTGAGGCCCTTGAATCGAAATGATTAACAAACAAATTTCCTCAACTGTATCCTCAAAAGTGCCTCATAGGCCTATGCATTCTTGCGCATGGAATCAGGGAATCAGAAGTTCCGAAATCAGACGAGTGTACACAGGCCCACCTACAGGTGCAGACGTCTGCATTAGTAAGCAGGGCGTCGTGTGTTCGAGTCCCGCTCGAGTAAGCCTGGGGATTTCTTTCCCTGGGAATGCACTGGGCAAGCAGTACCATCACGATGCGAGGAAGACGAAAATGTCCCAACAAAAAGTCGTTTGCTGATTAAGGGTATTCACCAACAAACATGTACTGCATCATGCTCAACAAAATAACATAGTTTCTTACAAAGCATAAATGAAGTCTAACTTAATAGAACATGGTTGATTGAAGGAAACAATGAATCAAGGACACAATGGACTCGTACCCGTAGGCTAACTGCACTACCATTCCTGTTAGGGACATCATTGTACAGGCCATTGGGAACGACGGTGTTGGCAGTGTTAAACGGTGAGGGCGCTTTAGACACGGTATAGATGGATCCATTCATGGAGCCATTGTAGATGGATCCATTCTGGTAGGAAAGCACTGCTCCAAGTGTATTACGGCGGGATGATATTGTTGGTTCCAACTCCAAAGCGTTGGCTGAAAAGAAATAATGGCGATGTTACTTGGAAAATCAATGAGTATACATGTATAGAGAGTTTTTCAAACAGCAAACAGTAATATCAAGCTATAAAGTTGTGTGGCACCTAAATGTAGCCCGAGACCTAAATGAAGCCCAATCCTAATTGTAGCCCAAACTATATAGCCCCATGTATCCCCAATCCTAAATGTAGCCCCAACCCAAATGTAGCCCAATGTCAAAAATGAAAACAAATGCAGCGAGCGCTGAAAGCCCTCAAAAGACTTTACCAAATTATTTTCGAACTAAAGTTGGTTTGTATTTTATATTGCTTCAAACTATATTACCGGTATCTAATATTAGAAATTTAAGTCTGCTTTCTTTTTACACTGATTTGTGGATAGACTTCAATATGCAAGTCATGGGCAAAATATAACTAAACTGCCGGATTTCAAATGATTTCCGACTCAAGTTGTGCTTATGGGAATGTCTTCCCATGTACCTTTTTCTGTTTACATTAGTAATTAAATTTAATTTCGTATAACCACTGTAAATTTTGAACTTTAAGAATACGTAAATTAATGCTAACTGAATACCGAATTCATACAACTGGACACAATTACGTAGCTAAAACTAGCCACACCTTGCCAAATTACGCAGATTGCGTAAACAATCATAAACGATACATTACAGCAAAGTCACACAATGCACACGGCACACAACACTTGCAACTCACATTTCTTACAATGCCCATCATTTTCCCAACCAATTTGCGAGATTCGGTCATCTTCATCCACCACCATGAACTTGTTGAGGCCTATGGCTTTTGTAGACTGATTTGTGACCGTACCATTCTCATCACTAGCTACGCTCCTCTTGCGGTCCTTAACGTTTAAATCTTCACACGATATTTTGCTGGATCGGCGGAACCTGCAGCAGCACATACCGTAGAGGGCTAGCGCCCATCGTTTGAGCTTAGCCACGGCCAAACCGAGGCGTCTTTCTTCAGGTTCTTCTTCCTTCTTCAAGGAATCGGTGGCGAAGGCATTCAGCAAAAGAGCTAGGAAGAGATTCAAGATCTTTGGAAGAATAAGAAAGGAAAAACGATTTCTGTTTAAAGGAAATTGTGTTTTATCAAAGCAAGTAGTAATTGTTCAACAAGCAATGATTATAACACTGGAAGTTTCCATCATGTGGTATAGGCTGTGGAGCTATACATTCTAAACAGTTGTCCGATTCCGTGCGCAAAACCTGATATTTAAGGAATTTGGCAAGATGCAACGATACAAATGAGCAATTTTTCTTATTTGTACCGTCTCAAGTGCCTCAAAAAGGGGCCTGCAGGCTATTACGTATGAAACCGGCAAATTGATTTTCAAAGTGTATAGAGCTTTACACACGGGGGATGGTAACCGTTGCGCATGTAGTATCCAACTTGAAAAGATCAGTAGGGCCTATAACTGTTGCTATCTGAGCCAATTTCACGGTACCCAAGGATGTCATGCATGCCTAGCATTAGGCGTGCAGGTTGTCTGGTTTCCTCTATGATAGCATACCCAGGGGCGAATCCAGGATTTTTTGCAGGGGGGGGGGGGGGTTCTGAAATTTTCCTCCTAAAATGTTTCGTCTGCAAAAAAAATCTAAAAGGGGGGGGGGGGGGGGGGGGGGCTGACACACTTTCTCACCGTTGGTGGCGCCATTTAACCTTTTTGTTTTGTTCTTACCCATAGGCAAAATACGACCTGTAGGGTTTCTGCTTTTCTGGTTTGCAACTCTAGGCGTAGATCCCTTTTAAAAAAATCCGCGCCTGATACCAGACGGTAAATAGCAGAATGTCCGAAGGAGACGGTTCATGAAGTCATTCGACCAAAAGAAAATTACAAAAAAAGTTGTGTCCGAACTGCTGAAAATGTCTAAGAATGATGGCGTTTGTTGGCAGTAGTAACTTTTCTGAAGGTTTTACACTTCATACTTCATTTTTGGTAGGCTATTACATTTACATTTATAGGCTTGTGGTCTCTCTTCCAAGGCAAAAGCATAGGATGCACGGAATTCATGGCACGCAAGCGATGAGGGACATTGCACGGAACGCCCAGCATGCCTGCTACTGTATACATTTTGAGTGCGCCTATACTCTCACGACTCGACGCTGATAGTTGGCAAAGTTGAACTTGATAAATTTTGCCGACTATCTTCGTCCCCGCTTGGATCAGTCACATTGTAAAACAATTCTCGTATTTTTTTTACGGTGAAAAGCATTTAAATATTCAATGTGAGTAACCGTAAAGCCGTAAAAAAAGGCCGCCATTACCGTAACAATTGCATGACCAATCAGAAATGTGTTCACAAAAGTCAGGTTAAATTGCAGTGTTTAGTCCAAAAATATACTTTCTTGACCATAATATGATTTATTCAAACGATTCCACAATATAATTTTGATTGTTTACAAACATGGGTGAAGATTCTCATTACATCTCCTTTCGTTTTCAAATATTGAAATTGTTGACGGGAAGCTGTGCCTATATTTTGGTGGGATAAGCTAAAGCACGACATCAAAGAAGAAGGACACCAGGTCCGAAAATTCGGCACCCGTCAGTAATTTTGGTGAGCACTATTTATTATTTTTAGCATTTGTACACTCTACCATAGTAATGTATAATAAGTTACTTACGTTTAGTGTGGTTCCCATTTCATTCATTTCTGTTAATTTGCAGTTAATTAATGGCATCCAAGCTTCCAGTACTACCTTTTCCGTTTTTCTAATAAAAACGGTGCCCGTAAAAATGGCAGTATTTGCAAAATGTTCACGGTAACAAAAATATGGTTTATCAGTATATCTAAATACAGTTCGACCGTAAACATTTTTTTTACGGTAGACCTGCACCTTGCTGCACGCCTTTCAACAGTTAATTTTACGGGGAAGTTTTTACAGTGCACCACAGAATAGGGGTGTGCATCGGAACCGGGTACTCAAGTATCCGACCGTTCATGTCACGAACCGGTTCCCGATTATGGAATCGAGTATAGAACTTTACATTATCGCATAGTAACTTCCCAGACAATGTAAAAGGAAAGGTTTTTAATGTTATTTGTCAGGAATTTTCAAAATAGAAACCCGACTAGGCCTACATGAGAAACCAGCACAAATTTCACGTTTATGACACTCACGAAAATTGAAAATAAATGGAATTCACCGGTTTTGGTTTTTGTAGTCTATAGGTACGGATAGCCTCGACGAGACATAGCCTAATATCATGCATTATTCCACAATAAATACAACTATATAAAGCTTCCGGACAACCGCCTTTTGTGAGTGCTGGCGCAAGCACGTGCCGGCACACGCAAAGGTGGAGAAGTGATCATGTTTACTGGACAGGCATGAGATTTTTCAGACTTTCGGTATGAAATCAGACTTTTTTGATTCTCTGAGAAAGAAATTGTTGCAACTTCCGTGATTGCAGGTTTTGCGTGGGATTTCTTTAACGCGTACCCGGTTACCCGTATTTTTTTCAATCGGGTATCCGGTTCTTTTACCGGGGGGGGGGGGGGGGGTACTCAGTACAAATGGCCACACGGGGACGTGCCGCAAAAATGGGTCGGATTTTCGACAGTCCGGTATATCAATGACCCCTTTTTTTTCCCCGATTAGTGGTATATATAGCCTACTCATCGGTTGTAATTCTATCCTTTGTATTGACATTTTATCACATTATTGGTATATCAATAAGTCGTTAATTTTCCAGATTGAGTGGTAGTAATAAAGTTAAAGATCGCCCGAGAGAGATCATTATTCCCGACAGCAAAATATTAAAACGTGTGCGTACGTATATACAGTGATTGCAAACGTCTGCGTTGTGTGCATTATTTGCTCACCGTACCGCGTATAGACTAATCCGGCGACCAAAATTAGAAGCATTTACTGCGGTGGCGAGGCGCTCGCGTGCGTGTTAGACGCACGCGCTCGACGCAGCTTCGACCAACAGGGTGTTTACAACTTGCCAAAATGCGCACGCGACTCAAAATAAAGAACGCGGGCAGCCTGCACGCGAGCGCGGCACCACTGTAAAAATGGCGTCGGCTAATTCCTGTATACCATGTATAGTACTGCAGGCAGCTCGCCCTCCGTAAATGTATCGCGCGTGTCGAGTGTGCACGTAACCTTCCGACCTCTGACCACGACCTGCCGATTTGTACTTATAGGGGTGGCTGTATATGGTATTTGGATGGGTCAATATCTAGGGTCGGTATATCAATGGGTGGTATTGTAATCTAGTATCATGGGAACCTATTATTGGTTTATGCATGGTAGTAAAAGCAAGTTCAAAGTGGTATAGCCATCGGTCTTACCTCAAAATCATGAGAGGCACCCCCTACCTTAAAAAAAAAACGTGATTACCCCCCCCCCCCCCCACCCCCGGTTCTTTTACTAGCCGTAAATGCACACCCATACCACAGAAGGTTTCAATCATCGGCGTTACCGTCAGGGACTCCCTGCAGATGCTATAATGACTTTAGTGCTAAATCTGAGCTAGTTCTATATACGCACAAACTGTTGATTTGTATAAGCATGGCATTTCGTGGTTAGGAGAGCCCATAATATTGAACCCTATTTTGTTGTGGACACCGTATACATGTAGAAATAAACCCACATACACGGCATATTCACTCACCATGACATTTCCAACCATGTATGACAGGATGAAGATAATAATACACGTTGGTTGATCAGAACATGTCATGCAGTCATACAGAGGTTCAATCCATTCACCGCACAGGATGCGGAAAATCAGCAGCAGAGAGTGCACACAGTCCCTGAAGTGCCAGCGAGGCAGGTTGCCCTCGCCAAAGACTTCCTCCGTGTAGTTCTTGCCTAGGAGCTGCATGCCCATGATGGCGAAGACGTACACGATGATGAGGAGCACCAAGGACACGTTGCCAAGGGCACCAATAGTGTTGTAGATGATGGAGATGAGCATGCGCATTGTGGTCCAGGATTGGGCGAGTTTGAGAACTCGGAGCTGTGTGGAGAATGGTGCAATGACGACAGATTAACAAGTTGTAAGCCTTTTCAAAGTGAACAAAGAAACTGGCATGAGCAGGATTCGAACCTGCGACCTCCGGAAGTTGTAAGCCTGAAAGGAAGGTATACACTGTTTTATGAAATTCCCCTCACGGAATGTATATACACCCCTCATTCAGTATTATGTACAACCGGCACAAACAAATGTTTTGTCACAGGCCACGCGTCACTTATTTGCATACGCGTGCGACCTCGGCTGACCCTGTGAATGAATGGGTCAACGTTGTTTACGCGAAGCATATGTTCCAGAAGTTTCTGTATAGGTCTATTTCGCATACGCCAGGTCAATCTCGTGTACGCTAGGCGTTTCGAGAACCTGTGTAAAAGATTATTTTTAGATGTGACGTAATTTGTACGATTCTCTAGAGTTTCTAGTAATCTCTAGAATGAATGAAATCCTTTATATACGGGCTAATTTCGGAATAAATCAGGACTTTAGACGGACGGAGAATTTCGTTGGGATTTCGGTTATCGACTTTATCGAGCCATTTTATCCGGACCTGTGACCTGTATATGAATCGTCTGCGTAGGAGCGTCTGGAGACAGTTAGAGCTGAATTTTTTTTTTGGAAAAGAGACATTTATCTGTGAACTGTCGTCGGTTCATTATTTGGGGTCTCATATCCCCTTATTTTCGCGACGGGAGTCAGTTTGTGTCGTCCCCTGCTGTTTTCGTCTCTCTTCGGCTGTTTTGGAGGTGAATTCGCCCCGTGTTCCAGCTAGCCAAAGAACTGTAGGCCCTATTCGCTCGCATTATTGGAGTCGTCCTCGTCCGTTGCTGAGTGCCCAAGCCGTCTAAGTCCTCGCCCATTGCAAGTCGTCTGAACCCTTGCCTGTATAAGTCCTCGCCCGTAAGATCTTTTAAGTTATATATTGTATAAGATCTTTTCTTAATTATACACTTGTTAAACCCTGTTGATTCTCGAATATTCTCATTATTAAATCACATTGTTTCTTTGTTCTTTATATCAGTGTGATCTTGTTTGATTTCTTTGTTGCATCTTAGAAAAATCAGGTTTTTTGTAGTAATTTTTATTTACGAATAGTCTGGAGATTTTCAGACCGTAACACTGGAAACAACCTTGTTACTTATGACACTCTAGCTATAACCTTTCCTCCTTTATTCCCGTTATGTATCAATGCTGACAAGATAAACATGACAAATAGATGCAAAAACTATATGACTTGTTTCAGAATCCTATGTCTCCCTACTTTGTTTTAAGTGTGGAAGCGTAAAGTGTTGCGACCTATGTCGCAAAATAAACATTGCGTGTTGAATTTTTTTCAGAAAAAAATTGAAGTTGAAATAACAATCCCAAGTTGTACTTACGAGTCTGAAAGTTCTCAATATGGTCAATCCCTGGACTCCTTGCAGGCCTAGCTCGACCAAACTGCAGATAACAATGATTAGATCAAAGATGTTCCAGCCACTCTTAAAAAACTTGCCGTGCAGACTAATGAGCTTGAGGGTGCACTCGATGGTGAAAATCGCAGTGAACACCTGCAAAGAAGATGCAAATATCCGTGCTTAGTTGCTATGATTAGATTATAAGGTTTTGGAGAGTAAAATTAGATTGGCAGTCTATACAGAATGCACTGTTTTAAAGAAGGATCTGCTTTATGTATTCAATTCAGTGAATCTTTTGTAAGTCTGTCTTTCTAAAGTTGCTATGTTTGTACTTTCCTTGGAGATGGCGTGGCCAACCAAAAATAAATCGTTTTAAGTTGATACTTATTCTCTCACTTCTAACTGAGACATGAAAACAAGTTTTGTCCCTGTTTGTTTCACGAATAACGCCTTTACAAGTTTCGAATTATTTGCGGCCCATCAATAATTCAGTTCCAGCAAACGGGTAGATTTTGTTTGTGTTTTAAGACGCGAAAACAACAAAGGATAAAAAGCCTGTTTTGGGAGGGTTGCAAAAGTCAGAGTAAAAAAATATCGTTTTCCATTAAAATAAAACAGACAATTTGATAATTTGAAGCAGGAAAATAATCGAATTTTCTAAAAAGCACGGCCAGAGACTTAAACTTTTCGATATCGGTTTTGGTTTTTGTCTTTGCCTGTCTGTTCACGCCTTGCACTTAGTTGCTCGCAAGTTAATACATCTCAGACTGTTGAATGGATGCATGTTCAGGTTTGGAGGGACCAAATTATCAATTGTTTTAAAAGTGGACCAGTGAGTCAAAGTTTTGACTTGTCGGTCCTTTCTACATCTTAGTTGCTGCGTCCGTGTCTTTTGGGGACGTGATACATTATTAGTTGAATGGGCGACTTTTGAGACAGACACTGGTGGGAGCAGACATACCGGTCCTTTACCACTGTTCTCACCAGTCGTGCGCATGCTCAGAACTACGCGCGCATGCTCAGAAATATCAAAAAGGTCAGGTATGTCTTCTGCCACCAGCGTATCGAAACTTTCCCATTGCAAATGTTCGAACATTATCTAAAGACACTGAACAGAAAAAAATCGTCTGCGTTACCGGTAGTTATCGAAAAGGAACTTTACAAACTTCACTTATTGATGAACCACAACTTACTCTATTTCCGATGTCCAGTATCTCTTCCCATGTTGCAGGTATCATATGGTGGTCCATCGCAAGGAAGGCGGTGTTGAGAACGATGCAAAATGTTATGAACAAATCCATTACGGGATCCAGGACAAAGAGTGCAGCCATGTACTGGAATTTCTTGTAGGCACGGTACACGCCCATGGGGATGAGGCAGTAACAACAACATGGCCGCTTTGGGCAGCAGGGCACCGGTCCGTTTGACCCATCATGGATCTCATCAGGATCTACAGGAGCAAAACAAACCCCCAAACGATCACTATTGTATACGGGAAGTATTCCCGTGTCTTTATTTTATAGCAATCTTAAGTGTCTTTATCTTAAGGCACGCCGGTATAGTGAACAATACATTGATCGGAAGTTGAGGTCAATTTGTTTATGGTGGTAATGAATTATTACACTATTTGACAAAATGCTGTAAATTAAAATGCCTATTTTTCTTTAACACGACCACATTATTATAGATTTCATACTTAGCCCGGTCATAAAACAAGATACATTCATAAAACAGGACGCCGTATACACGTTGCAGCTCCTATATGAGGTGTTCTGGGAAGTATATATTCCCGTCAAGTGCTGCTGAACTAACTTAACTATTTAAGGAAATTTTGCGAGAATACATACTTATACGTACACCACAGACCATGTACCCTTCATTTACATCTAAACCAAATGTCCCGGCGGCGGTATGCGCACGCATCGTGTTTTGCATGAATTTGGTTACGGAGTGACGTCAAAGGTCACATAATTCAAAGGCGATCTGACTTGAACGTCACTCCTAAACCAAATTTTGTGCCAAAGATGCGTGCGATACCGCCGGGTACATCAATATAAATGTAAACACGTGACGTCAGAGGATGGCACATTGCCTATTTAGGAGCTAAATCATACGCAGCGTGTTTTATGAAATTATCTTGTTTGAAAACTTGGATGAGCTGGGAAACAATATTGTATAATAAGTTAGTTAGTTTGTGAAGGAAAAAAAATTACATGTTGAAATTATTGTAAATCCATAACCAAAATAATTATGAAATATTTGACTTTAACTTCCGATCAATTTCTCATTCACATATAGTGTACAGAATGACAAACAAAACAGTCCGTTGTTAAGTGTTTGGTAGCAAGTCGATCGAATAAAACCGATCGTAAAGTCGCGAGTCTTGCTCTCTCTATTCTACACAGACAGTGAAATTCTGCAAGATTTAAATATCCCTGTTAATAAATCTTGAGTTTACTGAACGTGTCAAAGTTGACAGTAAAATATTAATTCGGGAATGTCTGATTTGAAATGCCGTTTTTCTTTTACAAAAACACTTTATTGAAGTTTACCAGCTCAGCTCCGTCAGACAAAAACATGATCGCAAAAATAGATAGCTGGAAACCTGTACCGGTACCGTAAATATATTTATTTGCCCATACTAAAGTCTCGTATTATCATAAAATCTCCCTTCTTTCTTTTGGGGAGACGTTAGATTATCTCAGTGCAGGTCCATTACCCTGGATGACAATGTTGCTTTCGTTTATATCACTCCCCGTCAAGCTCTTAGTACCCTCCTTGCGTATATCTGGTAAATCTTCTGTTGCATCGCCATCGTTTTTCTGACAAGAACAAATATCATCATGGTCATTTAAATCATCCAAAATCTCAAGAGAGGTAAAGTCTCGCTTTGAGACTACATTCGGGTACATGGCTGTGGCTAAATTTAGTGTTATTTAGCTATACATGTATTTAGATACCGGGTCGGGGCAACATTTGGGTACAGGGTCGGGGCTACATTTAGGTTGGGGCTGCCTTTAGGTGCCGAACAAACATCGTACTTTGGAAGAGTTTAGACTCGACTTATTCCAGTCACGAGAGGCAATTCTGAGAATACCTAAAAGAAAGATTTGACATATTCTGTACACTGCAGAGACATCTACCGATATTAATGCTACCATTATAGTTGTCTAACATGGTAGCCTACGAATCATCATTTATTTTATGGTGGAATAATGCTAAGTAAAATGTTCTTTACGTTTCTTTTTGAAACAGATAGTTTTCATCGAAAATGGTCATTATCACAATCTTTAAATGTCATTTAAATGGAAAAATAGAAAACAGTGTTGGATACAGCAATGTATAAGTGCATTACCATATGTGATGCGATCAAGCAAAATCAGTCGGAATTCGGCAATCCTTGTTTAGAGATATGGGCCAAAATATGTTCGTAGTGGAAAAATCCAAATTGAGTTTTTACAAAAACAGAAAGGAAAAACATTCTTCTTTGACATGAAAATATGACATGTGCTAAAAATGACTCAATTAAAGTACTGTAACTTTAAACTAGATTTTCTCAGTTTCTTTCTTTTTACTGTGCTTGTGTTCAAATATTTGTAACTTTTTAACCAAAGGTCGTTTTCACATGGGATTTTCACTAATATGGAGCTTGAAGTACGCTACAAATGAATAGGTAAAAATCCATACTTCAGACTGATTTTGCTTGATCGCATCACATATCGTCACAGTTTCACGAACAGACGAATTTTGCCTCTCCGCACTGAACTAAAGTTACAAGAAAAATCAGGTTTTAAGCTGCTCACTTTTTAAATTGAAGATATTACCTGCATTTATACCACATGTTGATTATTGTTGCGCTATGTTAAAGTTCAGTTCTCGGTCTTTCACAAGTCATTGGCAGCTGAGCGATAAGTCAAATAATTACAGAGTTATTAATTGATTAATAAATTTGTCTCTTCGTGAAAACTCAGAAGCGAGAAATGGCCCGTTTTGCCCCACAGAGTGTCATTTGTCTCTTCGTGAAAACCCAATATCCATTTCCGAGCAATTTTGCCGCACACGTACAACCCTATTGTATAACACGGAGTTCGAATTCGTCTCTTCGTGAAAACCCAAAATCCATTTTCTGGCACTATTGTGACACGGAGCTCGAATTTAGCTCTTCGTGAAAACCTAAAATCTATTTTCTGGCAATGTTGCCCTTCTCACCCATAATATACGCTATGGCTGAGAAGAGCAAAAATGCCAGAAAATGGATTTTGGGTTTTCACGAAGAGCCAAATTCGAGTTTAGTGAATATAATTGGATATTTTCACCATGTTTTAACAAGCCGCAGTATAGTAACGCAATTCTACCACGACAGATCAATTAGCAATTTAACATTTGGACATAAAATCAAGTTGGAAACACTAAACCGCTACTGCCAAATGATTACGACATAAAGTTAGTAGGCTAAACTATGTTTTCAAATTATATTTCACAAGTAGTCATGTACCGGTACTTAATTTTACATTGTCATTCATAGGATCATGCTGTATGTCCTCCTTTGGTAAGGATTGTAAATTGAGATTGACAATTACAATAGATAGATACAGTGCTGAATATTATTTCAATTAAAGTGTTCCAAACCTTATTCCACATTTGTCACATCCACATGTGGCATACCGCTATATGATGACATCTATTTTGTGTTGTCAGTTCATTCCAAAAACGTCTGATTTCATGCGCAAATCAGTTTTGGAATCGGCACTTGAATATCGTGGTACAGAAATGTGATTGTTATTGGTAAAACTTTTACCTGTGAAATCTTGGAGGCGCTATTGTTGCCACTTTCCGTCTTCTTCTTGTCAACAAAGGCCTCATTAGACTGGCCAACCTGTCCCACACTGTTGCCGTTTTCTTGCAGCTGTTGCAGCTGTAGTTGGCGCAATTGCTCTCTTCTCTCTTTCCTTCTTCGTTTTCTCTCTGCCAACTTCTTCAGTTTTTCGGCATCCATGTTCAGAATGTTTTCGCGAACTAGTTGCACTTTCAGCTCCTTTTCCTGAAATTGATTGTTGAGTTTTCATTAAGGCGAAGTAAAAGAACAAACCTGTTTAGCGTCCCCGCCCGCTTTGTTTTTGGGGGCCGCCTGGATTTCTTTTTTATTTTTACCAGTGGAAATGAGGTGAACAAATCCCCAAAATGTCAACTGATCCATCGGAAAATAAAATACATGCTTACTAAAACTATTAAAACCACTGTAAACTTGTTTTTAACGAAGATAAAGATGCCACCCAATCTAGTATTGAACATATATATAAACAATCTCTTAGAAGTTTCCTGTCAATGGAACAAAGTAGACTTGGGACACGGGTTTTTCATAAAATGTACTCCTTTTTGTGTGTCGTAGTAAACGATAAAGTAACTTTTAAGTTTTGAATTGGAACATACTAGTATATATTTATCCATATACTTATTGTTTTTAATTGTATATATTTTCGTTTAGTGTGATTCGCCTGTATTTCCTGTTTCATTTAGTGTGAACCTTACTTGTACAGTTCATGTAATTTTGTACAATATTTTGTTTGAATGATGGTTATGAGAATATACGGAGTCTTGTACTCCACTGGAGATACAAAAAAAGAAAGAAAAAAACACCACTGTAAACATGTTAAATTATCTTGTCCAGTATGTCTCTTTCTTTTTTGTATCTTGGAACAGTTGAAAAACCTACGGTTGTCGGAAATTCTAAAAAGAATGGCGGCCATCTTGAAACTAAAACAATAAATATATATATATATATATATATGTGACCCGCTCTGGAAAAAGGTATATTATGTCGCAAAATATGAAAAATTAGTTTTATGTATGTTTGGAAAGCCCGCAATGTAAGCTTTCATTTGGTACATAATAGAGCTCCAAAGCCCTTTTCGTTCTGGAGATATCAAGTTTTTGCATATTAATTAGTTCTATGGAGTTCAAATTGCACAACAGAGAAATCAGGCTTTGAAATAGCTAGTTCTTATACAATGCAATGGAACAATGCACTCTAAAAAGGTTATTTGTTCACTTTATTCACTGAAATCAACATTGCTGTGCACCAAACCTAAAACTTCAGATACTTAAGATGTCAATAAAGACAAAAAACAAAAAATAAATTTTGACGAAAAATTTCACCCTCTCAACATTGAAAGGGCCATTACACGTAAATGCATAGCGCGACTTATATCACCTTTTTCTGGAGCGGGTCACATATATATAAAGTCCCTCCTGCTCCTTTCAAAGGACTTAAGAATGCATCTCTAACTGCCAAAAAATAGAAAACAATGACTAGTATACTAGAAAAATAGGATTCAAAAGATTACTTAATTATATTCATCTATCTCACACTGAACAGTCTTTGTGAGAGATTGTGCGTGGATGGAAACATCAGGTCCTCCTAATTGATAGCAATCGTATTAGCTGGTTCCCACCTTGCCCTGGTTTTCTATCTCCTCCGTATATGCCAGTGATACCACAGCCAACATGAGGTTGACTAAGTAGAACGAACCGAACATGACGGTGATGAAGAAGAATAACATACTCCATGGGCCAGTTGCACGAATAACCTGGAATAAACATACATAAAAATAGATTACCGACTCTTCAATTTAATAGAGTCAATCAAACATATCGACAATACATTTTAAATGTATGATATAGCTTTGGTAGGCCTGACAAAACAATTGCAGGTATACACTCTAAAAACTGTGTTTCTTGCTATCACTATCAGTTTGTAAACATGTTTAGAAGCTAAACATTACGTGTCCAATTCCTAAACATCGATGTGCAATGGATAAACAGCATCCGTCAATACGCTAAACATGTTTAGTGTGTAAACGTGTTTACAAACTGATAGCAATACATGTTTAGAAAAGTGTTTACTTGCTAAACACTGTGTTTTGCAGTGTATTTATCTTACTTCGTGTGATTTAATATACACTGTAAATTTCGCAAACGCAGAAAAAAATATTAAGAAAAATACTGTGAGCGCCCCCCACTGTAACATCCATCCCCCCACTCTCTCCCCCATGCAGACAGCCCTGGCTACGCCGCTGCTCAGTCCGCGTCATCCGATTCACAAGAAAACAACGGCAAGTTCACATGTACTTATGTCCATTTGCCAAAACGAAACGTTTTTGTAGCTCTTTACAATACCATTTCTTAAAGATGACACCATTTTACACCGAAATATTTCTCAGGATTGGTGCTGTATCATCTTTATAACAGCACCGATAAGCTTTTAGGTTAACTCTAATAGTTGTTAATCATTTGACACCAAAAGTATATCATACTTTGAGACAATCGGCATTATGGTTTACAATAAAACAATCTGGGAAGTCTTCAGAATCGGAATATTGAGCAATTTTGTGCTGGGTGCTTCAAACGTTTCAATGGTGTGGAAACTGCTTTAAATTAATTATAGGCCGAAACAACATTGCTAACAATCAATAAAGCATTATTTTCATAAAATTGCAGGAAGAAAGAAAACTTGATGGAAGTGCATTCACAATGAAAATGTTGTTTGTAATATTGCAAAATATTCCCGCCACGCACACAACTGGGCCAGAGACAGTCGGTGATTATCTATATGAATATTGTTGATCTGGTTCGGCTACTTGGTGGCGCTGTCTACGTTCACCACGACATGGCAACTTAGACTTGAAACCAAGGCGGTAATTGGGCGGTTTTATTTGTCCAGGGTATATAGGCCCTACCGCTTCAGTTCCTGGGACGGTACGTACATCCTCGATCCCAACATGAGTGTGCTTCACGCTGTGGAAGTGCCGTGGCATAGCGGTTTGGGACATTGGATTCGTGGTCTGCAGATGCGGGTAATTCTGCAAGTTGTGGGTTCGAGCCCAGTCCTGGGCTATAGCACTTCTACGCCTAATATGGGTAGAGGCATTACTTATGCCTTGCAGTGGACTAGTTACCCATCCCGACCCAGTGTGAGGGGGCTGGTTCTTCCACACTTTCCTCTGTAGCCCACACCTCGAGTGGCCTTTGGCCTTGTGATGGGCGATTTGCATAAAAAAAGAGACATGTCAGAACTTCACGCTGGTAAATATGACGGCGCCTGCGGACAAAACACAACTGTCTATAGAGTACCGAAGTCTGACGTCAGTTGCCGCGGCAATGGTTCCAAACACATGCAGTTTAGAATGTAATCTGGTTACAAACATTGCACAAAAGAAGTGATTGATGTCATCACTTCGGTACTCTATATACGGTCTAATGACTTGTCTAATGACTGCAGACTTCATTCAGTTAGGACTATGATCTTACCAAATTATACACGTTTTCCCAATAGTCCAGTGTGACGACCTGAAAGCATGTTAGTAGCGACATACCGATGTTGTCGAATCCAGTATATCCACCGTTGGGGTTTGGCCCTATGTCGCTTAGACAAGTGTAGTTCACAGGACATGGACTGTTACAAAATACAGAAGAAAAGACTAAAATTTAGCATTAGGGACTACTTTCATCGCTTTGTCTATAGGGGTATTATGTTACAACCTCAGCCACACATTAGTAAATTCCAAAGCACCATTATATAATATTGGCAAACACATCTTAAATTTGCATCTTTGCATTCGAGATATTTGCGCACATAGGCCTACACATAGGCCTAATTGTGAGTTTGAGCTTAGTAAATAATACGTTTATGAGACACGTGCAAACTCTAAAATCATGATAGGCCTATAGAAATCACTATACTATAACACTTTTAAGGTTAGAATTAGATAATGCAGTTAAAGTATTCTTTGCCTTCACGTGATCCAATGACAGCAATTAAATCATAATTTCTCCACGTTACAAAACCTATCACTGTATGTGATGGACAGAAAAAGGCAAAATACGATGACGGTTATTACCTCCAGCCACGTCTGAGAATATCCAGTATCGCCAATGGAGAAAAATAAAACAGAAAGAGAAAAACCAATTAGATGGATAGCAAGAAGTAAAAAGAAACTGAAACCGAATATCATCAGACTTATTATATAATTAATTTATTGGGTTTCTTTTCACTGTGTTTTTTGGTGGAAAAATGAAGGTTGTTGCGATTATTTAGAGATTCAGGCATAGTAAGATACTGACAGTACAACGGCATCAACGACGAGTCTCAATGGCTAAACACTATCCGTCAATACTCTAAACACGTGTGGATCGCCTTGCGGCGATCATCACACCCTTAAAATGCCCGTCAGACCGGGGTGGCGTCCTTACTGCGCTGCTACGGCGACGGAAAATGGGCCCAGAGCGCGTCAAGGTCGCCATAAGCGTGGTATAAGCGTGGTGGAAACGCCAGACATCGTGCTGTGGTCGCCATGGTCGCCATGATCGCCGAGTCACGGCGTTTGTTTTGAGCATGTTCAAAACAAACGCCAAGGTTCTGCGATCTGACCTGGAACGCTGTGAGAACGCGGTGGGGTCGCGAAGGTCGTGAGACAAGCGTCGTAACATCCCCATGAACGTAGTACACGCGCAGTACACGCGTGGCAAAGACGCTGCGAAAATGGTAACATTTGCAACGGCGACTTCATGGCGTCCTCACCACGACCCTCGCGTGTCTGCCACGACCCCACCACGCGTTCGGAGTCCTTATGGCGTTGTCAGGGCGATGTTACGATGATTTCACCACTGTTGCGCGATTGCACCACGTCCTCATGGGGCTCCCAGTGCGCCTATGGCGTTCTTATGGGGTTCCCACTGCGTTTATGGAGTTCTTAATACGACCATGGCGTGGTTTACCAAGCTTGCACTACGTTCTATACGCTCCTATGGCGACCGCAAACGCACAACTATACAGTATGACTACACAATGATCATCTTGATATTTCCGAAAATCTGACCAGCTTATATAGTCGACGTGAGAACGTGGTAGAAACGCCCTGAGGTCGCCGTGCAGTCGCGATACTAGTCTTGGTTCAAGACGTTGTTACGTATATACGCGATAACCGGCCGCCGCGAGAGGGCGTTATCACGACAAACTTAATAGCCGCGAACCGCCAGCAACAACGTCTTGGGAATCTTGTAGAAGCCGTGTTGTGCGCACGCACCTGCTTAGCCTAATGTTGCAGCGGCATTATGAATACATAAATAAATGCATTATGCATAGATCTAACCCCCTGACTACTACCGCCCGAGTGTTAGTATATGAAGATAAAGGTACAGCAGGTCCGTGCTATTTAGATTGTTTGGTAGGGCCGAGGGGAATGAACTAAAAAGTTCCGGAATGATGGAAATATAATAAACAGACAATCTTAACGGGGCTGAATATGATAATTGATATATTACAATGGTGCTGAGGAGACCTTGTTAGGTGATTTGATTGAGATATAAAATAGAAAAGGCCGTGATAATAATAAAACAAATAGCTCACGAGGCCCTAGTCTTTACGGCCGGGGAAAACGGAGATTGTCGTACTCTGGTGATTCGATTGTCACACAGTTCACAAAGATACTGAGACGCACTCTAGATCTCCTGCGGGTTTTCTCCACTGGTGAAACTCGACAAAAATTCAGGCTCATGTTTGCTTTGAGGCTGGACGCGAATCCCCGCCGAGACAGTAGCGATTCCCCTACCTCCGAGTCGACTTCAATTCAACGGACGACTTGTCTCAATGGAAGACTTGTCTCCACGGACGACTTAATTGTCTTCCCATTTGACGCAAAGACGGTCGAGTTGTCTCAACGGTCGAGTTGTCTCGAGTCGAGTCGGCCAACGGTCGAGTTGTCCGAGCCCCTACGGTTTAATATAACGGAGAGGTATTTCTTGCATGTAACAAGTAATTTCCCGCAGATTACACACCATCACTTATGTTGCCTGCCCGGTCCCGCCCGGCACCTTACCCGTTGTATCTCCCTCGCATCGATCGTCACAGTTGCAAGACGTCGCATGCGAATTACCCGAGAACTGCAGCCGCTAGCGCATGGCCGGCCGGCTGCCTGCAATTAATGCAAAGCAGAGCAAGCAGCTTCGATCGCGAACTTACCACCAGTGCCCCTTCGGCCAGTAGTATAGATAGCTACCAGACTATTGTGCAACTTCATGGCAGCTCTTTTTCGTATGTGCGCGTGCGTGAAGGAAAATGTTCCTCATTTTCATACAGAATTGACGCATGCGCACTAGTTTCCCCCATTTTTCGGGGGGAGATTTTACAAGATTCCCAAGACGTTGTTACTGGCGGTTCGTGGCTATTAATAGTTCGTGGCTAATAACGCCCTCTCGCGGCGGCTGGTTATCGCGTATTATACGTAACAACGTCTTGAACCAAGACTATCGCGATACACGTAGAAGACGCGTGGTATATGAACCCCATGAGCGTGGTGAGCGCCGCGGGATCGCCGGTGATCGCCGTTGCCAAGCCCATAGATCTCACTAGAAACGCCATAAGCGCGGAGAGGTCGCGGCGAGCGCGTCGTGAGAACGCGGTATGATCGCACAGGTCGCGGTAAGAGCGCAGCTTTTTTCAAGTTTCAAATTTTTTGTAACTTTTTCTCGCATTGTGTTCACGTTTGCCGGCGACCTTGTACATTTTCTGGTCGCCGTAAGGTCGCGGATGGTCGCCGTCCAGTCTGACGGGACTATTACAGACGGAGTAGGTTAAACCGCGCGCGCATGCAGCACGTCTGACTGGTTTACTTGATACGCTTCAATAGCATCACTACTCTTTGGAGTCGATATTGACACGTGAAAAGGGTGGGTATTTCAGCATCCGTCGTTAGTGAACTTTTCTCTCTTTTTTCCAGACACGGATTAGCATTTTCAAAGTATAATTTATGCTCAGTAGGATATGCCTATCATGAATATGCATTTCGGTGGCAAACAACTCACCCGGAGCCTGATTTGTTGCTGCATACTCTTGGCTCGTCATCCCAGTAGTACCAATTGGCTGAAAAAACAAACAAACTAACTAACTAACTAACTAACAAACAAACAAACACCTCAACACCCCTACTTGACTGATCTGAAATGCCTTGTAATCAGGTAGGCCTAACTGTGGGTTGGGAGTAAGGAAAATGCCCCAATAGTTTGTAGTTTTGTTTTAACAACAGCATTATATGCACGGTTTAATATACTGCCTATATTCAAAAAACCTGGTAGGCCTACTTGAGAAACCTAATATGTGATCTAGTAGCACGAAATGAGCCTAGAGTCGCACTTTGGCTTTCTGAGTTTCAAGCAGAAACAACAAGTTTTCATTGAGAAGTCGATTTTTACATTTGAAAAGTCCTATTCTGTCATATTCCAAACTTTTAAAAACTCAAATTCAATCGCGAAATAAGGAGTGATTTCTTTTTAACTGAACCATCTTATATGCTCTGCACAGTTCAACAACTTTGAGCTTCATTTTCTCAAAACAAGGGGTCAAGACTAAGAACTTAAAAATATTATAGTATAGGGCCCAGAAACACAATACATGTGTAGGCCTACATCTAATTAGCACAATACACGCAATACATCCAATTATTAATTGCAAGTAAAAATTTGGAAATTTTTTTACTTTTCTGATAGTTTAAATACCCTTTTAATTGATGGAGATTAGTTTGCAGACGAGAGGGATTTTTCTATTTAAAAAAAGGGTGGTTATTCTGAACCATTTATCCTGCTTCGAGTCGGTTGATACTAGCCAAACACTATATCGCGTATCTGTATATCGCACATCTGTATATCGCACATGCACGTACGTACGTGGAGTTTATGCTGCTGGAAGATTTTTTGTCGAGATAACTCCTCTGCATTCCCGTTTATTTTGTCGAATTTTGATATTTCAGTATGAGCATAATTCTGAGATAATCACTATGCCTCGATCGTGTGTAGTTGGGGGTTGCACGAGGAACAGCGACAAAAACCCTGACCTAACCTTCCTGTGATTCCCAGTGCTGAATGGAGTTCAAATGCGACAGTGGGTCCGCTTTGTAGACAATACAAGATCTGATTTTTGGCTGTCGAAATGGTCGAAAATATGTGCAGAACATTTCGCCAAAGACTGTATTGATGATAGTGTTAGTATAAAAAACCCAGGTGGGTTTGAAGGCACAATTCCGTTTGAAGGCTGGAGCCATTCCAAATCTAAACGCATCGAGCATTCCAACCCTGTCATGTCCCGGAGGCATATTTTTTCCGTAGGCGGGTGTATCAATTCCATGACTAATTCAGTGGTTGCATTGATCACTGCACAGCTAGCAGTAGCACTTATGTTATCGGTCTCTTTTTCCCCTTAAATTAAAAATATCTCAAAGATATCACAGTAAAGAAAAATGGGTACAGGTGGATTCGAATATGTTTCTACAAGTATACGTCATCACTCTTGCGATACGGCACGCACTTGACCTCGGCCTTTTCTGAATCGAGTCAAAGTGGTTCAGAAGGAAAAGGCTAAACAAAACATTTCAGACTCATGAAACTTATTCGTTTTAGGGAGGCATAAACTATCAGAAAAGTCCAAACAAGTTTTAATTAATATCGTTTTACTTGCCCTTTAAAGGTTATTGCTTGTATTTTCAGGAAATGCAATAATTTCAATTTTCAACTTTTGCTACTTTCTGCCCATTTCGTGATACCAGGTGACACATTGTTCAAAATGAGCCACTTTTCTCATTTATAATTACCATCTCAAGCAGTGGCGGATCTACGGGGGGGGGGGTTTGGGGGTTTAAACCCCCCCCCCCCCCTTGGGCTGAGAAAAAAATTAAAAATAACCAGTGTCGGGTGTCGAAAATTCGGCACGCTGGGGTGTGTAGGCCAATAACCCCAGGTAAACCCCCCCCCCCCCCCCCCCCCCCCCCCCCCTTGGTGAAAACCTAGATCCGCCCCTGTCAAGTGCCTCCAAAACCACATTTCGTTACGGACGACTGTCGCAAAATTTCTTTCAATTACGATATTGATCAGTTGTGACTTTTTGTGTGCCATTGAAACAGGCGGATCCACTACACTTTGTACTTTAGCTGTGGTCCATTATTGGAACTGTGGTCTTTAGTTATGTCGGAAATTGTTACAAAAACTATAGACCCACAGGATCAGATCCCCTGGCAATTACAAGATTAAGATATTAATTAAGCATATCTGCCCAGTTACAGAACTCCACATGAACAAACATTACTGCAAAACAGTCTGAGTTAACAAGTTTGCCTGGCAACTCACTCGAATTCTGCACAAAGTTGTCCCAGTCTTTCTCCGTGCCGTTGTTTATGGTGATATCATAGTCGATGACGCACTTATTGTGTAAGACACCCATGTATAGTTGCAGAGAGAGCAAAGCAAAGATGACAAGACCGAAGAAGGTAAGAAGTAGTACTTCACCGAGCATCTTCAGTGATCGCAGCAAAGCGTTGATAATACTCTTTAAACCTATGCAGTGTATAACGGTTAGAATTAGGTTAGCATCAAAATAACACATGCAGGACACTACGTTTATGATGAATTTCGAGGTCCTTTGTGCTTTCTATATAGAGAGTAATAGCGAATTTTTGTTTTATGCTTAATGCGATTTTCATTATAAGCAAAGTGTGAAGAAAACTACAACAGTGGTATCTCCATGGCATTCTGTATAAAAAATATTGTACAATTTACAAATTTTCGTCAAACAATCCACAATACACATTTTCTTAGAAAAGACTTTGTTGTTTTTATGTTAATGTAAGTTTCTATATGAGCCAAAACATGTCATCAGATGCACAGCATCAGAAGGAGAAGGTGACTCTGCAAAACATTTCTTGGGTTATTTGGAAGGAATTATTGTTTTACTGATATTATATTCTTTTGACAAGGAGTTTATTCTATTACCAACGAAACAAAACTAAGGCCCTCTTGCGCGACTTTGTGCAACACCTTCTTGGTATTTGTAATAAAAAGTAGATCATGACCTGGGAAGCGTAAAAAGTCGTATCCTCATTGAGTGATCCCCACAATGTCGCTTCCCAGGTTGTATCGTAAAATTTGGTGTGATCCCTGGCTATACGGCACTCTGGGTTTATGACTTCTGACTAGCGCCCACCCGAACAAAGATACTGACAATTTGGGAGACCGCCAACATAGGGCAAGATAGCTCAGTTGGTAGAGCGCCGGTACGGTTTTCAGGATGTCGCGGGTTCGAATCCCGCCCCTGCCAGTTTTCTTTGTTTACTTTGAAAATGTAACTGAATTTATGTCAAAGTGTGGATTTGAACCTGCTGATGCCAAAGTTGCACGTTGTAAAGTTTAGGAGTGATTTCTGGCTGTGCGACATTATGGGTCTGTGACCTCTGTCTCCCCCATTCACAGATATTCAGAAATTCAACATATCGCATAGCGCAAGATAGCTCAGTTGGTATAGCACTGGAACAGTTTTCCGGAGATGACAGGCTAAAATCCTGCTCTTATCTTGTCTTTGTTCACTCCAGAAATTATTGGAACAAGTAAAAGACAGAGTATTATTGTAAAGGCATCTTCAATGCTATCCATTCAAGACAAAGTATTCTTACCTGGAATAACGGAGATTGTTTTGAGTGCTCTTAGCACCCGGAATGTTCGAAGACCGGAGAGGTTACCGACTGGAACATTCAACAGACCCAGAAGGAATGTCAAATACCTGAGGACACGGGGTGAACAATGATATTTCAAAGAGTGAAATGACTAGTAAAATGATCACTGCTTTCAGTGGTGAACATAGTCGTTTTAATCGCCGATATTGTGTGCAAGAAGTCCCCGACGGCTACGCCGATTATGGAAAGGTTGAAGGGCAGAGATCATCAAAGTTGCTGGGCCAAGTTTACTGTTTATCTGCTTCGACTATATAGGCCTAGGCCCATTCCAATACACGTACTGGCATGTCGTGCGTTCTCTCACCGCTTGAGTGCCTTTAATGTGATCCATTTTATCCGTTACTATGAACATAAATGTCTTTTAAAATAGCATATTTTAAATATATCAAAATGAAGCATCAGTTCAGCTTTCATTTTACTGTGAGATTTTGGAATATTTAGACGTTATTTGTTTCATTTCCAAAGCCTCATTAGATTACAAAGTGCCTTTGCCCCGACAGTCTGTGTTGTCGGCGTTCATTGCGACAATATGGAACCAAGGTTTGAAGCTACCAGTGGATGTGTTCGAGTAGCTTACCCGGATCGACTCGGGTGAAGGCAGACGAGTTAGCCATGAGAGCTGGGCCGATAGAACGCTCAAACGCCCTCTCCTGTCACCTAGCACTTGAGTCAACGATTGTGTAGTTACGGACCCCTCTTTATATTTGATCAATTTCGAGTCAAGGTTGTTTTTATCATTCCAAAATGAATTTATCGACCCTAAAGTATACTTCTCTCAAGTGTCTTGCGAATCAGTGCGGTTTTTCCTATCTTTTTTTTCGTGTTGCGTTTTATCATCTTCGTTGTCGTTTTACCCCAATTTAATTTTTTTTAACCTGCCCTCTATCTAGGCCCTATACCTGTTGGTTTTTAATGGCGCAATTAGTTTGCTAAGTCCAAAAAATCAAAAGTGGATTTTGTTCTCTTATAGGAACAGGGTCCTTAATACACAATCGCCCTTGAGGTCAGCCATTTTTAATTCCCCGCGAGCAGGGCGGTCAGGTTGGTGTAGTGGTTCTTTCCTCGCCTTTCACCTCTGGTGACCCTGGTTCGATTCCCGTCCAGGTGCACTGTGGATTGGGTTTTCAGTCCCTACCTTATTGCGTGGGTTTTCTCCAAGAATAATTGTTCTGGGGTTTTCCTTCTGCTACTAAAACTGAAATTTCCTTTGGCATCTTCTCTCAATTCAAACTGGGCCCCGAGGGAGAACAGTGCATTGGCACTGATCAGGCTACCCAGGATAAATAAAAAATAAATAAATAAATAAATAAATAAAAAGCAGGGTTTGTGGTGGCTGACCCGAGTGAGCCCCAGGTATGACGTCAGAGCAAATCGAACGGCACGGGGCTAACCCGAGTCGACCCGGGTGAGCTACTCGAACGCAACCCAAGTCAGCCTTTGACGTATGGCGATACCATGGAACCATTACATGTAGACCAAGCGAAAAACAATGTAACCAAAATGCAATGTATAATATTGAGGCACTTATTAGGTGACACGAGTGAAGAAATTTGCCATATGTTAGTTACCTCTTGGGTATGAAATGTGACAATTAGTCACAGTCTAGAAAAATCAGTCCCCTGTCTCTTTTGTAACTATATTATAGTCTCTCGTACTGACCTATATATTTCATGTTGTTGCACTTACGCTAAAATAATAACAATGAAGTCAAGCCAGTTCCATGGATCCCGTAGATATGTATGCTTCTGCAGAATAAAGCCCCTGGCTATTATCTTTACTGCCATCTCGATGGTGTATATTGCTGTGAAGACGAGTCTGTTGAATGACAAACATTTGATCATTTGACAAACATCTGATCCAGAAAGTTTTGTAGAGTGTCTTTTGGCAAAAGACAACATTATATGAAACTGTAAATTTCAAACAGAAAAATTGCAAGTTCCCAGGCGTACAGTTATATGAGTTGTGTTCTTATGTGAATTAAACAAGAAATTATTTGAAGCATTCTACTCGATAAGAATGTCCCATGTTATTGCGATCGTTAATGCCATAAGCCTAAACAACAATAACACAGCAAGACTGATACTTCTTTTCAACGGGTGCACGAGTCATCATCATGCTGTTGTATGCGTGTGGAGATAATTCTCTTTATTTCGCTTTATTCAATTTTCACAGAAAAAAACAAAATAATAACTTACTCTGATACAACGAACAATAAGGGTCTGTAAATAAATGAGACACATAGGAGGTGTTACACATAATCAATTCATTTTTAAATTGTCATTAGAAAACATATGTTACAGTACCAAGATGGAATTGCAGTTAGAACTTGAAATATGCATTCCACACACAAATGATTATTGCATTAAAAAGCAATAAATAAACCTTTGATGAGAATGAAGTTAATATTTTGACATTGGGACTTATTCCCGCCCAGGATGTCTAAATTATTTCGAATAATGTGCGACCTTTAAATTCATTCTGAGGATATTTTGAAGCCAATAATCGTTTTGATTTTACAAATGCTAATTACCATATTCATGAGTAAAGGAGTTCTTAGTGTACCATCTTAAACAACATCTTGCTCAGTTGATTAGGTAAGCTAAAGTCGATACTATTTTTCCTGATGTAAACTCGGAATTATTTTATTTATGTTGATTAATTTTGTAGCCAGTCTGTAACCAAACTTAATGTCAAAATAAACTGCAACAATAAACTTCAAACTTTAAGATCTGCAGATATGGGTACGTTTACAACGACAATGTTACATCAGGAGATAGCTCGACATATTTCAACAAGTCAAATAGAAGCATATGATGCACGATATAGGACAGAGGGAACCCCCCTCTTTTGTGTTGGTCATTGTGTTCCCGGAATCTCAGGAATTCTTTTCAGATGTCTAGGGGGATGTACTTCTGGAGTTCTAAGGACAAAAAAAAGGGGGGGGGGGGGTAACCCTTTGCCCCATATCGTGCTGGGTATAAATAAAAGAACATCCATGGGGGAAAATCTCATTGCTTGTCGAATTCAAGACACTAATATCAGCAGAAAATGTGCTTCATATAATGTCCAATTCACTGCAGGACTTTACGACTGGGGAAAACTGAAATGACTTACTCGTCGCTATCATCAAACCTGGGCGCGTCCACTGCTAGAAAGCCACAGTTGATTAAAATAGTACTGATTACTAGTAAATCAAAGAATGTACACCAGCAGGTGTTAAGGAACATTTCTATTTCATATTACAGGGGGTAACACAAATGAAATGATAAATACTGCTCCAAACTTTTTGCTCATTGATAAAAGTTATGTGGGCCTGATATTTCGATCCTGGCAGAACCTTTCTCCAGGAAAAAAAAGAACAAAAACAGAAACTGACAAGTATGGACACCCGGTAGCACAGGGGAAGGACAAAATGGAAATCATTGGGAAATGAGGGTGTTTGAAGTGGAAAGGATCAAATTATTTGGGGGAATATAACAAAAACAAACGAAATCAGTACTATACAGAGCACATCAAACCATAAGCCTAGAGTGATAGAGTACAAACAATAAATTTGTACTCAAACTAGTTCCTTCCATTCCAAATAATCTTAACACTTGTCTACACACACAAATACATGTATTCTGTCGTGTTTTAATATACTACTGAGGACTTGGGGTGTTTCATTCCATTGTTCCCTTTGTTTTTTTCTCAACATGCCCCATAAGGTTTGTACATGACTCCTACCGAGGACTTGGGCTCAGGTCCTCAGTTGTATTGTTATTACTAATCCCCATTGTCCCAAGTCCTCAGTCGTAATGGATAACATGTACATCCTCACATATGCACCCTTACGGTGTACATCTATTGTCCACTTTACCTTCCTTCTATTATTCTTCTTTATCCCTATTGAAAACTCAAACTCCATAGCGTTTTCCTTGTGGGGCACCTAGATTTCTAGACTCCCTCGTCGGACCTATCATTTCCCCATTGTTACCTATTGTTACCCATTGTGCAAGGTACAGGCAGTGTATGTATTGGAACACATAGTTGTGTTTTACTATACTACTGAGGACTCTTGCTTGGGCAAACGTTTTCTTGACATGTCCCATAAGGTTTGTACATACAAACTACTGGGGACTTTGGCTTAGGTCCTCGGTTTCATTGTTCTGTCGGGTAACCCTTTGTTCCAAGTCCTCAATCGTAATGCCCCTTTCCCACTTACACGATTTTTGCTACAGTAGAGCACGATTTTTCAAAGTTGAAAAATCGTGCTCAGTCGTGCTCTACCGTAGTAATTCACACTCAAAAAGTTCAAGGTTAATCGAATTCTACGTCTTGTCAAGACGCCGTCAATATGTGGTACGGCAGTAGTGGATAGTGCCACGACAGTGTTACGGTAGAGTTACGACATCGTCAAGATTTGTCACGGCGTACCAAGAAATGCCAAGATTGTACTACGACGTCACAACACGATCAGCAAGAGACACGTGATAACAAAATCATGTTCTTGCTGGCGTCTTGTTGGCGTCTTGTTTAAGTCTTGCTAGGTCGCAGCACCATCGTAGCGGCATCGTATCAGCATCGTAGCGAAGTCTTGGCTACTCCACGGTGCCATCAAGATCTACTACGGTGCGCTACGGTGGACCACGATTGACCACGAACATGTCCACGACGCCGTTGCGATTGTAAATTATTGAAAAATCGTGCTCTACCGTAGCAAAAATCGTGTAAGTGGGAAAGGGGTATAAAGGATAATGACACTTGCTAAAATCGCGAACACGGAATTTAAGCACAGAGCGTATAAAGCAAAATGCATGAAATGTTTTGTTTTAGTTGATAAAAAAATTGAACTACACATTATGCATAGAGCAGTATTTATTCTTTTGTTAGGGCTGTAAGTGTGCATGCTTGCATTAATATTGAGCAACTATAGAGGATCGTTCACAGTTTGTATAAAGGAAACTGGTGATCATTCATCAAGTGTAGCCATATTTATTATATCCGTAGATTACAGATAATCGTGATAGCTTCCAGTCTTACAAAACATGCAAAATATACACAACATAGGCCTACATTTTATATAAAAAATGTATTTCTATTGTGTTTTTATATATATTGTATACTCAAACTTCAAAGGATATTGGTTGGTAAGAAGAAAAAGCATGGTCTTCCTGAGGGCACTGAGTGGTGATAGGAGGTGCATAGATTTGGTCGCGCTAAATCTGAAGAGGTTGGTCTTTCCAAACCGCCTACCCACCACGCAAAATGTCTGAAACGATATGTAAAAAAGAACAATATTAAGAATAGTTACATGTGTATTTGTAAATACCATGTGATTTAGTTGCGATAATCGTTACCACAGGTCCAGAAAGAGAAACGGTTTTACCCATTTCTTGTGTGTCCAGTAAATGATGACGCCTTGATAATATGCCCCAAAAACTACAGATTTTTTTTTCAACCCGAACAAACGTCTTAATAAAAACAAAAATCTTGAGCACCTACGGTATCATTTTTGTGGTCGCTATGGCTTGAGAAATTGTGACATTCAATGATTCATTATTTAGTGGATGCAAACAAATATCAATATACTTGCTTCGTAATCCCATTTCTGGACCTAGATTTAAGTTTATAGCAAGTATACATTTTTTTTCAAAGTAAACAAAGAAATTGGCATGAGCGGGATTCGAACCTGCGACCTCCGGGTTACCGTACCGGCGCTCTACCAACTGAGCTATCTTGCCCTAAGTATACCTTTGATTAACTTGGTACTTTTCTATAATTAGGGTCATCTTTCGAAAATAATCACCATTTTCATCATGTTTTACTGTTTATCATTTGCAATACACTTTTACCTTATTTGGGCATACGGCTAATTAGACAAAATAATTAACGAGCTCGTAAAGAAGTATACTGTTTTTACAGTTTAGCTCGCAAACCATAGCACCTACCAAAGCCAAAGATTATATCAAATTAAAGTATATTAAAGCAGCAACCCAATGACATTCTGCGATTGTCAAAAAGTTGTTTTCTTGTGACATTTGACTAATTAAGTGGCATTGCTTCTAAACAAATGTATTTTCTGGGAATGTAATTGGACTACAACAATGTTTCTGCTTACAATAACACAAACATGAAGAAATACATTGAAAATAGTGAACATGTATTTTTTCAGAAATTCCTTGTTTATTCAAAATTACGATGCGAGAAAAACGCATTTGAATATGGTATTTTTCCGTGGTATTTTTTGTTGTCATTCCCCATTTCTTACTATCAGCCTCAAAAAATGGAGTTGATATAGGGAAAATGTAAGATCCAAATATGATTGAACTGGGGAAATTTAGAGTTTTTCATTGTACTTCTAGGAAGGTTCCTTAAGAAGAATATTCTGAAGTAAGCTATGTCAAGAAAATCTGCATCTTGAACCTGATGTTTGATATATTCTGAATGTTTATGTTTAAAAGCCTGCTGTCCGATTCCATACGCAAGAGACTGAAATCTGATACTTGAGGCATTTGATATGATTCAAATGAACAAATCATCTTACGAGTCTCCAATCATCTTACGAGTCTCCAATCATCTTACAATGTCACAAATACCAGATTTTAGTTACACATACCTCTAGTCAGTCTTGTGCATCGAGTCTTTTGAATATGAATATTCGACTCCAATCCAATGATGCATTGCAACACAATGTGCTTTTATAATGAACACAATAATTTTGGCAGTGAAATTACCTTTAACCTCATCCCATCCCTTACCCTAACATTGTCCTAAACTCTAACCCTAACCCCAACCCTAACCATATTTCTCATCCTAATCGTCACCCTCACCATTACCCTATGTTTTTCATTGTTTTCGTATACAGGGAGGGCTACTGATTAGGCCTATATGCGCAGTGTAACCAACAAGTCAAATTTTCAAGGAGTCTGATATTCACGAGACACCGTAAAAAATGTTTTATGATATTCTTGCAAGTTATCTTGACTGAAAGAAGTAGATCGTGTTTTTCTCGGGAAATTATATCTTTTCATTTCATTTCATTTCATTTCATTTCATTTCATTTCATTTCATTTCATTTCATTTCATTTCATTTCATTTCATTTCATTTCATTTCATTTCATTTCATTTCATTTCATTTCATTTCATTTCATTTATTATTTCTCAAGTAAGAAGACATACACAAAGTACAATACAAACATTTTAGGTAACAAGCCCTTCCCCCCCCCCCCCAAAAAAAAACAACAACAAAAAAACAACCAATATTGATAACACCCTTAAGGATTGCCAAAAGCAAACTTAATCACTATCTAGTGGCTCTCCTAAAATGCTATTAGGTACAAGATAACAATGACATTCCTACGATACAAACAATTGGCAACGAAAAAGCAATTGAGAAGTCGAACAACAAAAACGAATTTTACACATTAATAACGTTAACGATTAAAACTTTAAAGAAATTCATATAATGCATTTCATACCCAACGTTTTATATGTATGTAATTAATAATTTTAGAAAACTTAAAACATTATAAATGGAAACTCTGTGATCAATAAATAAACCCGGGATCAATAAATGTTTCCTTAGCGAATTTGTAAATGAAGATAATCTCAAAAGAACCATGTCTTGGACAGATGTCGGTAATGCCTCCCATAATGTAGGAAATCTATGAAAAAGAGAATGATGAGCAGCAATACACCTGGCTCTTTGGTGATGAAACTTTACAACATCAGTGTGTCTAGCATTATGTAATTATCAATTGGAATGTCAAATTTGTTATACAAACATTTAACAACAAACACAATTGAAATATAATTAAGTCTATTGTTTAAAAAGGGTAAACCTAGTTGAACGCACCTGTCAGTATAATTAATTTTATTGTCAGGGTTAATAAACGCCCTTTTCGGGAGACCTAAACAAAAACGGGTAAAACGTCTCTGAACCCGCGCCTCTCCAACGTATCCTGCTGAGTAGTGAGAGCAGGCCACCATACTGGAGCCGCATACTCAAGTAAAGGTCTACGGATAGAACAATAAAGTGTGGTGAGAATTTTCGGGTCCCTGGATTTAACGACTCTACCAATAAATCCGTTAAGACGAGTGACTTTGGAAACAATGCTGTTAATGTGCTGTTTCCAACTTAAATCCCTAGAAACAATAATACCAAGATATTTATAGTTATCCACACTTTCCAAGACATGATCACCAATTCTGTAAACTGGCCTAGGGGGATTTTTTGAGCGGGTCACAGTCATAAGTTTACATTTATTAGAATTTAAAACCATATGGTTGAGGTTACACCAGGAGTTTATGTACTGCAGGTCATTCTGGAGTACCACCTCATCGTCTTGATTTTTTATGATTCTGTACAGAACAGTATCATCGGCGTACTGTCTAAGATTAGACTGAACACAAAATGGCAGATCAAACGCAAAAATGTTAAAAAGTAATGGCCCAGGAACAGATCCTTGAGGCACGCCAGAATGTACCGCAGCCCATTCAGAAACTGAACCCATAAATTAAACCCGGTGAGACCTATCAGTAAGATAAGACTTGAACCAATTCAGCATCGATCTACAAATACCATATTTATGTAATTTATGTAACAGAACTTGTGACTCACACGGTCAAAACCCTTAGACCAATCTAAAAGAAATTGCATCAATACGAGGTGGTTTAGCAACATCCGTGGCATTAGCCCAACTATGATACAGGGTTGTCAATTGCGTAACACAAGAACGTTTAGGTAAAAATCCATGTTGACTAGGTCAGAGTATCCCCCCTCTATAGGCCTAGCCTACATGTGATTAACCAGGTGTTTAGAAACTATTCTTTCCAGTGTTTTCCCAACAACAAAACAAAGTGAAATTGGTCTATAATTAGACATACATGTAACATGAGCATCACCGGATTTGAACAGTATAGAACTACATTCTCAAGTTTCCACTCTTGAGGAACTGAACCAGAAGCAAGGGACATATTAAAAAGTTTAGCAAGTGGTGGAGCTAAACTTTCTTGAGCCAATCTAAGCAACATAGGAGAAATACAAATTTATACATGTTAAGATCAGCGAGCAGTTGTCACTTCGGCTGAATTTGAGGAAATGTCACCTAGACGGAAATTACTAATGATGTGATCACAGGTAATACTACCGAGATTGTGAGATTCGCTACTAAAATAACTTTGAAAAATTAAGTTGAAATCTTGCACTATAGAGACAGGATCATTGACAACACCAACTTCTGTCTGAAAACAAATAATAGTGCTTTTACGTCGCTGACTACTTACAAACACCAGAAACGTTTAGGGCTAGATGAGCAATTTAAAGCCATATCGCTAACAAAACTACAATAAGACTGTCTGATTGTATAATATTTGACGTCATTTTGAAGCTTTTTGTTATTGTACTTGGCCCACAAATTATGATTGGTGTTATTGCGAACAGCTGCCTTGTTAGCCTTGTTAGCAGAGATCCAAGTGTGCTTCTTTCTTTCTTTCTGTTTAGCAATAGGGACAACATCTTTCACAGCAGCGAACAGGAGATCTTTAAAATGATCCCAAACCTCATTAATATCAGCTGAGGAAAAACAAGTATCCCAAGGAACCCTGTGGAGAGTATTAATATCAGCCTTCTTCTACTGACAGAATGACCGATTCACAGTTTTGTAACCAAAAGAGGTCGACAAATTAAATTTGACATCACTATGATCACTGTTTCCAAGGCCACAGGATGAGTAACAACACTTGAAAAAAGCTCGGGTATGTTAGTAAATAACAGATCTATAACCGAACCTTGATTAGTAGGTGAATTACCATCACGTGTGGTGAAGGTCACCAACTGCTCCAAATTAAGAATGTCAGAAACAGTAAAGCAAACGCTGGACTGCAGGCGATAATGTGGAAACAGAATTACCGGACAGTAACTTACAATCAATATTAAAATCACCAAGTATAGCAATTTCAAGATATTGTTGAGAAAATGGCAATACTTTCTCGATAACAGTTTGATAATGATAACAAAATTGCACAGCGGTATTCGCAAGCCTATATAAGCAGCCCATATAATACTTTGCCATGTTTGGTACAGACTTCAAACATCAAGGTCAATGTGTTTAAAATCATTTACGTACAGGAGATAAGTGCTTTGCAGCAGCAACACAGAAACCTCTACCGTGTGTGTTATACGGTCCTTTCTGAAGATACAATAATTACAGTTTGAAATCAGTTCCCCGTGATAAACAGTGTTATCTAACCAAGATTCTGTGATAAAAGCCAAGTCGTACTTGGTAACCTCAAACTCAGTTTGAAAAAGATGTAGCTTGTTGACAAGACTATACAAGCATTGAACAAAACAGCACTAATATGCTCGGCTTGGATGCAAATCCCACAATACCCGAGTTAATTGAATCAGCGTGCGCGGGACTTGAATTCGAAGGTGAAGAACTCATACTGACTATGTTCAAAGATGACTCCTGTATAGGGCCAGGGTTGAGCTCCACATCTCCCGATAAGACCACTTGGAGGACACATAAATGTTGAGACACTGTTGCTATAATATTACATTTTTTTTTTTAAGAGTAGGCATATTTCATCTTTGTAGATCAAGTAAAATATCCTGAACGACTGCGGCAGCAAAGAAAATAGTGAACAACTTGAAGAGGTATAACAGATGACGTGAGACAAAGTCCCTATAGGAACCCGCCGGTAGAACCGGTAGGCATAAGTTGTTACAGTCTGCGATACAGGCACATGACCAGCTTGATGTACAAAGCTGTGCATGGTGTTTTGGAACATCAACATACTGGACTGATGAGATGGATGCAAAACAGACACAAAAACGGAATCCGGCGATGAACATAATGGATGAAACAGACTGAATAAAAACATCAGCCAAGACCACATATTCAGACGACTATTATGATGCCATCACGAAGCCGGTTGTTTCATGCAAATACATGTATGTATAGGGACACTCGTCCTCAAAAAATTGAGGACTGGTGTTTTGGAGTAAGTGCTGGCAACATATCGGCAACTGGTCGACTGCAACATGAGCTCCAACTGCAGCTTGATCAGCATGTAAAGCATGTGCTGGACGTGTAACTGAAAGGGCCAGTCAAATAATAAGGGCAAAGCCAAGCAAGTTAAGTATCTGGGACTGCGTCCTTACATGCATGGCAGCATATGAAGTACATATTGTATGCCTACAACAGCTGTCGGGAAACTTGGTAAACATGGTGGCACAAACAAAGCAGAATATAAACGATGCTAAAAACTTAATATTTCAGAGAGGGGCTGAATGGCGGGCAAAACTTACACTGGATAAACTGCAGAGGATAAAAAGGTGTAAAAAGATATGAAAAGTCGATGCCAGTGGCAGCTCTATATTAAGTGTCCATGTGCACAACAAAGGCAGCCCCTCTGCAGCATATCAGTCTTGCAGCAGTCAGATTCCAAAATCCTTCAACATCCACAAGATGACAACAGATGCAATATTAAAATAACAATGCTGAATATCCAGACACTTTCCTAAGACGTTTCAAACGTAATTTGCCATTTAATGTAAAAATTAAACTGCCATTTTTCTAGCATTACTATCGTCTAGCTATCGAATAATTATTTACAAGTTTCGAATTATTGACGGACCGCCAATAATTCAGTTGCTGGGGGGGCGGTCTTCTGAACATTTTTAGATATCAGGGCGTGCACATTTTTCCTTCGACATAATATTCAATGTGAACAAAGAAAACTGGCAGGAGCAGGATTTGAACCTGCGATATCTGGAATACCGTACCGGTGCTCTGCAACTGAGCTATCTTGCCCTATGTTCGCGGTTTCCCAAATTGTCGGTGTCTTTGTTCGGGGGAGCGGGTCAGAAGTCATAAACCCATAATGCCGTATAGCCAGGGATCACACAGGAACTTTACGATACAACATGGGAAACGACATTGTGGGATCACTCAATGAGGATACTTCAGGATACTGAGATCCAATGAGGACTTTTAACTATAAACGTCAAACAAACCACAGGGGAAACTGACTAGGTGATTTTTAATGAGTTTTCAAAGTGAACAAAGAAAATTGGCAAGAGCGGACTTAGGCCTTAATATACCTTGAAAAATTGTTGTAAAAGAATCTCAAATTTCAAAAGCATGGACATTTCAACTTTAAAAAATGCATACCATTTAAAGATCTGTTTAATATTAACAGGGTATAGCTCTTTCAGTGTTTACATTGTACATGGTTCAAGCATACAGCAGACACACTTTGAAGCTTTTGTCTCTAAACAGTAAACAGATCGAAATTGTCATGTGAACGACCAACACGAGGTGAGAAATTACGCTTGAAATTCAGCTAGGCTCCAGAGTGCGAATACGATTACTCTTATAGGGGACGTCATGAAACACATTTAGGAAAACGTTATTTCCATGTTATAATTTATAGATCCTTTGCAGCAATTCTAGTGAGTAATTGCAAATGTTGGGGTGCTTTATGTCAAAGAAAATCTTCACACGCATGAGCCAATACATAATGTATCAGCGATGTCTCCGCCAACACCAAAACACCAACCGGAGGTGCGTTCCACTCACGCAAACAATGCAAACGTTCGCAAACGTTCGCCAATTTGTGTGCACATCCTATGGAAGATTGTTCGCGTAGTTGGCAAACGTTGGTAACGTTCGCGTTAGTGGAACGCAGCCCGGTTTTAAACACTTTTTATAAAATCTGGTTCCTTTTATTGGTTGAACACTCGCGCGACCAGTCACATCACTCTCCCAATAAGCCAGTTCTCTATTTCAACTGCGCATGTGCATAATGACCTAACGCGTATGAACGCGCAAGGTAGTCGCACAACGCGCACGTGTTAAATTCAATCTGAAAGGGCGTTTGCGTAACATCGCGTTACATTACGTCAGCAATTTTATCCCGAATAATCTTTGACCTTCGAGATACCGAACTGGCTTATTACGCAAGCGCAAAACTACCGTTGCGTCCGTATATAGGGGTGCATGCCACTAAATCTCTGAAAATCACTGCGCGCGAGCTCATAAATATTTTGTGATCCCTCGGGTAATTTTGAATTAGAGGTCTCTGTGGCCTATAAATGGGACTGATTGTGGAAATATTAGTGGAAATCAAGCATTTGTGACTCGTGGCTTCCAACTCGGGGGATTCCGTTCACAAAAAGGACCAATACGTGGGTCTATTTGGCAAAGAGGCGGGGGGCTACATTTAGACCTGGGCCCAGAGATGGGCCACCATTTTAGGGGTGGTTTGGGGTGGAGGGGAGTATACAAAAATCATTCCGTTAACTCTAGTAAACTTGGAAAGGAGTCTTAATCCATTTCCAGTGAAAAACACATTGCCACCTTACTCCTGAGCGTCACCAGGCGGCGCTCTTTCTGTCTGATTTTGTGTTGGTTACAATGAGCGCCATATTAGTGTGGAACCGTTGGCTGAGTTCGGGCGGCATGCTCTTAACACGAGTTCCCTGTTCTTGCGCCCGAACGGTGGGAACGCGACCCGAGAACATTGCACTCGGAACAGACCACCTAGGCCTACCAGTCGAGGATTTACAAGAACATGACGTAATTTGACGCGACGAAGAAGACGACAAAAGATGACGGATGATCCGATGAAATGTGAAAAGTCGGCGTATATTTGCCGAAACTTCCAAAAGTTTTGAAAATAGAGCTTTTTCTGAAAATGCAGTCTAAATATTGTACTTACGTTAAATTATTTTGCGTCTGAAATTCAGGTTTTTGAGACAAATGCTTGAATAACGAATGCTTGGGCACAGCCATTACATTTTGTGTGGTTACCAGCGATATATGGCGCTCTTGCAATGCCATGGGGTTACCAGACGTTCTTGGGCGTTCGAGTGGCCAGAACACGAACGAAGACATGCACGAGTTGTTCTTGAACAAACAAGAACAACTCGCCCGAACTCAGCCATAGAGTCCATAATTTCACACAACACCGGCACATCACGCCACATGTCACAACAAGAGCAAAAAATGAGCAAATAAGCAGCGAAATTAGTAAATAAGCAACAAAAAAGAGCAAGAAATGAGCAACAAAAAAAGAGCAAGAAATGAGCAAATGAGCAGCGAAATGAGCAGCGAAATGAGCAAACGATTACAAATACCAGAGGTAGGCCTATGAGCAAAATGAGTAGTTATATTAAACGATTTCATCCGTTTCTTGTCATTCGGAGATCATTAATCTTCAAAGATTCAACATGAATGTTATTTCTGCAGTCAAACCACATGCTCGTCACCAGTGTAACAAAAGCTTTGGACGGAGATATAACCTACGCAGGCATGCAGAAAAGGTACATGATGAACGGGAATCTACAATGAATCAAGTTGACGATGATCTTGAAATTGAAGCTATTCAATCTAAATATTGTGACGTGGGTAAAATCTTATTTTAAATGGCGTAGATTTATATAATACTTTATTCAGGCAATTCACAAAAAATACACAATCACACAATTAATAAGTAAAATAAGTAAAATAAGACAAGGAATTACACAGATTACGAAAATATTGCACAGAAAATATAACACAATAAAGAAAATATAACACGATAAAAAAACTTTAAAAACGCACTACAAAAACGCACAACAAAACGCACTACAAACCAAAACAAAAACGCACAACAAACCATGAAAAACCAGCAGATAAACGAAAGCAACGAAAACACAAGGAAACAGGAGACAACCGGACAAACCGAAGACCAAGAAACAAAAGTGAAATAAAACACTATCACCAAAGGGGTGTGTCACTCCAACCCATCAATGAACTATGTAATCATTTACAGACCAATTATAGTATATAGACCTAAATTTCAGTATAGGGTGAATAAAACTGAATGAAAGCATATAGTCATCTTGCCTTCAATACCACCTAATTATGTACCTTTGGAACTGACCTTTATCCAAACAACCACCATAATAGTTCCAACCAACCTCTTACATAATCCCTATACAGCACATCCAGTAATCCTCTTATCTTTTGTGACCACACTGACCCTGCTCCACAAATTTGCTCCACAAATCTAGCCACACCCCCCTCTGCAATCCCTATACAACGTGTAGAAAAGGGGGCAGGGCATTACCTATACTGCCCCACTGCACTACTGTGGTTTTGTCTAAACTCGACATTGGTAAGGAAAGGGTTCAAAACAATTGTTGCGTGCCCATTTCGAATAGTTTTTATCCCCTAAGAACCGCCTCCGATGTTTCTCGGCAATAAACAATCGGCCCTACGTAAGGCCCAAACTGGTCGCTTCCTCTCAAATTCAGAGAAATCTGAAAATTAGGTAGATTGGATGTTAGATGATTGCAAGATGGCTCTTCAGTTTCTTGCTGATTGATTGATTGATTGATTGATTTGTTCAGGTTAATATCAACTGAATATTTTCTGATTAATTCAAGTTCTTTATATTAACTTTAACCTATTATAATTGATTGTCTTAATTACCAGATCTATTTTTGTTTCTACATGTTTGCCTCTTAGTTACTTATGTGTTAATGTTTTTTGGGGGGCCTGTACCAAGCAAGCTTTGCTTCTTACAGACCCCCTCCGTATCTATACATAAGTAGAATTATTCAAAGAGTTTTTGTATAAGTTAAGTTAAGTTAAGTTAAGTTAAGTTAAGTTAAGTTAAGTTAAGTTAAGTTAAGTTAAGTTACTGAACAAACAAGAACTAAAGTATTAAGTAAACATAAAACTTGTCGAGATTTTTCGTTAAGAAAAAAGTCTTGACTGTACAGAAACATGAGCCTGTCGCCTATATTTTTTATTGGCGATTGGTCAAGCGAGACCCCTAAATATCTCACAGACGAGGCAGGTTTAATTGGTTCGCCATTACAAGTCACCAAAATAAATAAATAAATAAATATATAAATAATTAAATAACTTTTTTCAGTTTGTTTTTTGTTCCAATGGTCTCAGTCTTACCAAAATAGAAAGATGATCACATGACATCTTTCGACTTAAAAATCTGGATATCATTATATTAATATCGCCACCATTTCCCAAAGTTATTCAAGATTTACTTCGCGCATAATTGCGTCGATAGATATTCGAATTTACTTTCTACCCTTTTGGCTCCCCTTTGCCCCAAAACATTCACATCGGTGCTCAACCTTTGATTACACATTAGAGGGAATGCAAAATTCTGATAGATATACTTCGGATGACGAGTTGTTGCTTTTTCTTATCCTGAACAATTTTCGGCTCATGCTCAATAAATAAATAAATAAATAAATAAATAAATAAATATTAATGAATAACAACCACCACAGTATCACCAAAAAAACAACAACAAAAACAAACAAACAAACAAATAGATAAATACATGGAATCCTGCGTTTAGCTATCGACTGGCTTGGCATGAAATGGGGTACCGCGCTCTCTCCTTGGTTCAAACAATTGACCTTCCGGTGGAATCGCGTCAACGCAGTTTATGAATTATTGTCCAATCACATCAATTATAATTCCACGTTGAAAGCGCAAAATCTGAGACAAACAAAAATTACCACACAAAATTCCCATAGGGTTGTCTAAGGGGCGTTGTTAACTCGTAAACGGCGATAGGTCAATTTCCTGGATTTTGTTCATACATGTATACGGCAGATTGTTCGTAACCACCCATTTTAGCTTAGGTTCCCCCACCAATTTCAGCCGAGGAGAAAATTCTACTAGATATAATTTGTCAATTCCGAGGGTAGAGTCAGCTCTTTTTTATATAAATGTCACCAGTTCTTGGGCTGGATAAACCTCAAACACTGCGGTGCTCCCCCTTTCTGATCAAGTACTCGCCACTATCTCTCTCACACCAAATCTCACTCGGAGTCTGTTATTTCTACTGCTGCCTCCTAAAGATGGTTGCATTCTCTAATCCAACATGTCATCATTAGCGGTAGGCGCGAACTGCATCACCCTCCTGTGCAAAAACAGCCAGTTCTTTCATAATCGGGTCAAAGCGATTACTTATCATTTTGCATGTCCACAGGCCTCACTTTTATACCTTAAAACTGCCTGTTACATTTCTCTCAAATACGCTTTCCTTTTTCGACATAACGAGATGGTCGGCATTTAACTAAACCGCTTATCCGAGTTCGGAAACTAAAATGGTATTTCTAGTTTTATCCTTAAATCAAAAATTGATGTTTTCATAGTTCGTCATACAGCTTTTTTGTGACACTACATGTACATGTATAGGCCTATGGATAAATAGTCACCGGTCATAATTCTACACCGATATTTTCAAACGCCTCTCTGTCTGTTTAGAGTAATCATTATAAGATTCTACCATCTGATGTGAATCCACATTGTTGATACCTGTATTATGCAACGTAATTTGTTTCTTTGTATAGTATTTTGTGTCAATTATATATTAGAGTGGACAAGATAACTAATTACCATTGTAAAGAGAAGAAAAGGAGAGAAAAGAAAGGATCAGATGATCCAGTCGGTCAGATGACCGAGTGAAAAAACACCTCGGAGGTTCAGATGATCCTAGAAGGTCGGAGGATCAGATAATTCCAGAAGGTCGGAGGATCAGATGATCCCAGAAGGTCGGATGACAAGATACCTGTGTAAAAGATGATAGAAATAATTGCTTTCCGAAGGAGTTCAGATGACCAATTTATAAGTTGTAAGAAATGCGACACATTATTTGTCATTTTGTCTATTACATGCATTATTTTGTACTTTCGTTTCACATAATTATTATGAAGGAGGAAATGATCAGATGATTCCAGAAGGTCCGATGACAAGATCCCTGTGTGAAAGATGATAGTAGAAATGTTTGCTTTCCGAAGGAGGTCAGATGACCAATTCACAAGTTGTGAAAAATTCGACACATTATTCGTCATCTTGTCTATCACATGTATTATTCTGTACTTAATTCGTTTCACATAATTATTAGGGAGGAAATGATCGGATGATCCCAGGGGCCAATTTCATAGAGCTGCTTAAGCACACAATTTGCTTAAGCACAAAAAAACCTTGCTAAATAAAATCAGGTTACCAGCTAAAACTTCATGTGGTATATATTGATTGTGACTGGTATTTAGCTGTTGTTTGCTTAGCATAAAAATCACATGGAATTTTGGCTGGTAACCTGATTTTACTTAGCAAGTGTTTTGTTGTGCTTAAGCAAATTTTGTGCTTAAGCAGCTCTATGAAATTGGCCCCAGGTCAGATGACCAGTTTTACTGTTGTTAAAAAATATGAAAGATAGCAAAGGATTTGCTTGCTTCCCAAGAAGTTCAGATGACGAGGATTTTTTAAAAAGTAAACATGTTAAAGAACAACGACAGATCGTGTCATTTGGAATCCGTGTTCATATTCCCTAATTTTTTAGTAGTGTTATCAGTTGTGGAAACTCGGTGTTTGTGCCCCACCTCCATCCCATGGTGTTCACCTTTCGTCTCCCTATCCTCATTACGGCGGTCCAATCACACAAAACTGCTTTTCATGCGTATGAGCGCAGCGAAGTACATGCAGCATGAAACGATGCAAATGTGTGCAGATTTTAAAGAATTCGTATTGGTGCTGATAGGCTGATTTGTATAATCCCTAACTCCCTTAGGTGCATGTAAACTTAGCAGGGTTAGGAACTGTATATGTACAGCCTGTGTTTGACCAACTTATTAAGATCTGAATAGCAAATACATTAACTTATTGTGTCAACTGCAGACAAGGACCAAAAGAGTACAATGGGGCGGGCGACCGGGCGATCTTGCAATCAGCATTGGAGCATGGACCATAATGATGCACGATATGGGGCAGAGGGAACCCCCCTCTTTTGTGTTGGTCATTGTGTTCCCGGTGCCTGAATCTCAGGAATTCTTTTCAGAGGACTAGGCGGGATGTGTTAGGTAACAATAGTCTGGAGAGTTAGGGTATAGGGACAAAATGGCTGGTGGGGGGGGGGGGGGGGGGGGGGGGTACCCCTCTGTCCCATATCGTGCTGGGTATTAGCATGGACGGCTGGCTGGCCCAACGACTGAGCCAAATGATTTGGACTTTCTTATTAGCGCTTAACAAAAAATCGATGGTCATTATTGAGTGGCCGACTCGCGCAGGAGGCCATGGGATTAGCTTCAGCAAGCCGTCAGTAACAGTTTGGAAAATACTTTTGAACAAAATGTATTTTGAGAAATGTTGGCGCAAAGTCAAAGACACAAGTGAACATCGACAGTTGAAATTGACATGTTGCTTGTAATCTCGAAGTCAAAGTTATCTTTTTCTTCTCATTAGTGTGCGCCATGGGTTGTCTGTTTCTTAACACTTTTGTCCAAATAGGCCTACGCCTATCACTCTATTGGGTTACAATAGAGGAATACATGTTGTAGACATTTTGTTGTCAATTTGAAAAGGTATTCATGTATCTTGCAACTTGTGAACGAAACCTGAAAACGGCTTAAATCTGCGTGTTTTTTTCGTGCATGGAGTGCAGTCCCATGGCTGAGCGTTAAATTGACAGCTATAGAGTTCATATGAAACAAGCAGTATGATCATAACTTCCTTCCTCCATGATCATTCATAGATATGTCTACTGTGCAAGATACGTCCATCGTACGTGCGCCTATACTTACCCGTTCGTCTTGTCGAACTGCATCCAATTCCTCCAGCGGCTTTCCATACAGAGACTTTGAGAAAGTTCCAAGGGTATCCGGCAGCGATTTGCCTTCCAGCAGGTCGGTGTCATACACCTTTCCCACCGCCGCCCCTTCCTCGTCTTCCTCGGCATCAGACATGAGGCTGAGTTTGCTGAAAGCCTGCTCTTGCTTCGGTCCATTGTGCTTCAGCTCAAGCTGACGTAGTGACTCTTTCGTCAGGAGTCTGAAATTTGGACAAGAGTTGCAACTCTTGTCAGTCATTTTGGCAATCCTTTCTTTCCTTCCATTGGGAATTATCAGCTACGTTGATGCAAACTATATATTCCGTTATTTCTGATCACCTTCTATAGCAGACCAATCTCCCGTGCCCAGTTCTCACCATGGATGAATCAGGATTCACAGCGGCCATTTTTGTGCGTGTGTTGTACATACAGCCCACCTGTTTTTATCGACCGATTCTATATACAAAACCTCCAGCGTGAAACGACGTCGACTCTGCATGATAATTCATTGCAACTTATCCGTATTCATTGGTCGTGATCTTGGAGGAATAAGTCCATGGTTGTAGCCCGACAGCTTCAATCATTAATTGCTCAGAATCAGGTAAGTCGGTCTGTCACCGCGGGATAAACTCGTCCCGTATCGCCCAGCTGCCGTCATTCACAAGCACGGCTTTTGCCAAGTATCGATCTTCTTTCTTCGTTGTCCCATGGAGGAAGGAAACCAATTTTTTGGCCAACTCAAAACTTCTACTTTTTTCAGCACAGCCGTAACATTTCTTGGTCAATCCTTGTCACCAATAGTGGTCTGCAGTATACAGTAGCACATGCAGTGTGGTTGATACGAACTTGTATTCAAATAAATGCTCCTTTTCTGTAGCACCCTTTAGGAAAGCATTCCACAAAAAAACGGGATAGATTGAAGAACGCTTGGGTTGGGCTTTCGATTGCATCAATACTGAAAGGGGATTAGGCGATCTGAAGGTCCGTCAATTGTCAGAGTTTATCACCAGTTACCATAGCGCTCCCTGTAACTGCGCAAGCTGGACAGCGCGCATGCGTGTGTTTTACCACGCCACTATCTGAGTAACGGTGCCCCTTTTATTGCAATTATAGCAGGATGCCGAGCTTCGCGCGGCATCCTCTAGCGTACCGAAGTGACGACGTCAATGCAATGTTTGGAACCAGAATACTTTTGTTATTTTGTGTCAATGTAATTGCATGACTGGCTGTTAAAGGAACAGTCGAAATCTGCATTTGTTTAGAGCCAGTTGCGCCAACTGACGTCAGAATTCGGTACTCTTATGTGTGGAGGCGTAGGCATACTATTGTGCCGTAGGGCCTATATCGTGTCAAAAAGGGGGATTTAAAATGGTACAAAATTGTAGGGAAATGGCTATTTTCCTCTTTAAGACCGATTTTCGGTTGTTTTTTTTACCCGAAAATCCGTCTTTATTTTGAATTAGTTATAGGCTGACACTGTTTCTGCACAGTTTCATTCTGGGCACATTAGGTTCGAGATCAGGCGATGGTCTTTCAATTTCATAAATAAAAATTGGAATTTTCGGGGATTTGGAATGGTACAAAATTGTTAGGAAACAGCAATCCGCCTCTTTAATAATGATTTGTTTCACACGAATCTGGATCGCGATCAGTGATCCAGCCGCTGGTTGGATCCATTAGGCGGAATGGTGTGTCAACCAACGTACAGATCACTGATCGCGATCCGGATTCGTGTGAAACAAACATCAAGCAAAATGTTTCTGCACCGTTTCATTTGGGACGCATTTAGGTTTATTTATTTTATTTTTTATTTGCAGTTTTATTTAAACAGGGTAGCCTCATCAGTTATAAAACTGCTATCATTAAGGGCCCTGTGAGATAATACAAAATAATAATACAATATATTAAACAAAGAACATATAAAATATAAAGAACATATAACAATATAATAAACGTATAAAATATAAAACATTAATTTAAGAATCCTGATTAATTAACTAAACACGCAAATATAGGTCAAACTTTAAGGGCGAAATATATAATTAAAAGAACATGAATCATTACATTAACATTATAATAAAATAGAGCTATTGAATTAATTTAAGAAATGAACAAATGATAAAACAAACAGCACAACAATATATCAGTAAAAAGGATTTGCTAATAAGCAATACAACGAAAATCACGAGTGCAACTAGGTCTACATTGAAATATATATATTAAAACACAAACAACATAGATTATATTAGAGACGTATTAAAACAGGTGCAAATAAAATTTAAGAAAAGAGCAATATGGTAGGTAGAGTACAACTGTCATAAAAAGTTTACCAAACACATACTTATTACTATTATTTAACAACAATAGACACAGAATTAAAATCAGAATAAAATTATAACAGTTTAAAATTAAACCATAAGATTTTTAAATTTTGATAAAGACTTAGCCTGTCTCTGCTCAGTGTTTAATTGGTTCCATCCCAGGGTCCCAAGATGTTGGAAAGTGCGCTTGGCAGCATTAGTCTTTGGAATGGTAGACATGCATAATGAGCCGTTGGATTGTTGGCGGGTACCAATTGAATGACACGGCGTTTTAAAGCGCTCATTAAGGTACTTTGGATTGATATTATTTACACATTTGAAAACCTCGATCATTCTGTGTCGATGCCAACGGATTGGTAATGTTGTCCAAGAAAGCGTTTCATGTAGGTCAGCAATGTGTGTTCTGGGATGGGCATTTAGGAGTGTTCTGGCAAGACGATTATGCAGTTTGATAAGCCTATCAGATTGGGTAGTTGCACAGTTTGACCAAACAACGTCACAATAATCAAATAAAGGCAAGACCATGGCACTACTGAGCATCTTGAACGTGGAGCTGGGCAGACAAGGTTTGGCAGAGCGTCTAAGGAACCCAATTTTCTTAGAAATCTTCTTAGCTGTATAGTCAATGTGGTCATTCCATGATAAATGTTCGTCCAGCATTATCCCTAAATACTTGTACACTTTAACGCGTTCAATAGCCATTCCATTTAAGGAAATTTGGACTTCATTAAATACGGAAAGTCGAGTACGTGTTCCAAAAATCATGAACTTTGTTTTATTGACATTCAGTGTTAGTTTGTGGTCCATTAACCATTTCGTCAACTGCTGAAGACCAATATCCATATCCCTGTTAATTTTTTCGGGTGACTTTCCACTGAACATTAATATCGTGTCATCGGCATACATATTTATTTTGCACCCAGGAAGTGAGACACCGATCGGAAGACTATTTATAAATATGATAAAAAGTAGAGGCCCAAGAATAGATCCCTGGGGGACTCCAACCCTTAGATTGGCAAGATCGGACGGGGCACCAGCTACTTGTGTGCACTGTTTTCTTCCACATAGGTAAGAAGGTTGGAGGTCAGTTGTTGATCTTTCAATGTCACTTATAAAAATGAAAATTTTCGGGCATTTACAATGTTACAAAATTGTAGGGAACGGCATTCTGTCTCATTTTGACTGATTTTAAGCTTTTTAAACCGAAAATCCGTCCTTAATTTGATTGAGTTAGGCTGACACTATTTCTGCACCGTTTTATCCGGGGCGCCTTTATGTTGGAGGTCAAGAGATGATTTTGTTTAATAAATTAAATTTGTGCACATTTAGAATGGTACAAAATCGTTGGGAAATGGCATTCCGCCACTCTAAGACTGATTTGCAGCTTTTTCTTTTAATTAGGTTGGCTGTGTTACCGACTCAGTAGAGGCGCGTTTAGGTTTAAGGTCAAGATTTATTTAAAAATTCCCAGCATTTTCCAACTGTACAAAATCGTTCGGAAAAGGTACTTCGTTCATTGCAATACGCCCTATGCATGAACGGTGCGTAAGCCTAATTTTTTTGTTATACTTAACTATTTCAGGGGCGGATCCAGGATTGTTTGCAGGGGGGTTCTTAATTTTTCCCCCTACATTTGCCCAAAAAGTTTCTCAACGTTGGTGGCGCCATTTAACCTCTTTGTTTTGTTCTTACCCGTACACGTAAAATAAGACCTTTACTGGGTTTTGCTTTTCTTTTCTGGTTTGCTTACGGTACCTAGGCGTATATTTAAAACATCAGCATATGCAACATCCAGACATCGTGACTTCGTGCTACTGCTTTATGATCATAACCGAAATTTCCTATCAAATATAAACATAAAATAATTACAGAGATAAAGTTTAACTCTTTTTTTTGTAATACTCAGGACAACGTTCACACTCTTCCAGAAGATGGAATGTTTGCTTCGGGGGATGATGTAAATTAGAACAGAGATGTTTTCTCTCATTTCTCTCATTTCTCTCATTCCATCTGCTGACTGATTACGCGGTACCCGCTGCTACATTGGTTTCGAATCGGCCAGCCGACCCCGGCAAGCTCGGTGGTCGAGTGGTTAAGACGTCTGCACTATAGCAGGAAGTTGTGGGTTCGAATCCTGCCCGAGTAAGCCTGTGATTTTTTTCACACAGGCTCTCGGAAAGCACTGAGTATACAGTGCGTCATATATTACGTCGGGACAGGGCAAAAGAGAAAACATCTCTGTTCTAATTTAGTTCACACTCTTCTCACATTTATGAAAATAACAAACCCATTTCTTTTATAACCACATTATGTTCAATCTAAAAAATTAATAACTGAATTTGATGAGACGTTACCGTAAACTCAACACGTCCTTCCACTAAAATTTAAAACCGCTAATCTAAACGCACGCACTTAATACAATAACATAAAAAAACGTGCAGTTTTTAAGTACACTTTTTTTTAAAGGTACGTCCGTGTACAAATGGCTCGGAAACGCACCGGATTACGCGGCAGAACGCCGACGGGAATCACAGGAGTCAGGCAAAATAGACGGGCTCCAACCCATACGCCTCGCTACCCATGGCAAACCGCGACGAGCAGACGGGACACCGCGCAAAAAATGGCGCGGATCACTGGAGATTTTCTGAATTAATAGCATAGATGAGGGCTCGTGGAGATTTTCTTTACCCATTGTCCGTTCTTCAATTCCAGCCGTCTCCTCTTGGTTACATTTCTTCTCCTGTTAAGCCATGAATGTTGTTTGTTAAAGCCCCGTAGGAGGCCATCATGATGATGTTGTGAAACGTCGATGGTCTATCTGAAACAGTATTATATTGACCACAGAAAGCAGTGGAGAAAAGTTAATTTGTGATGAATTTGATATGAAAGTGAAAACTGTCAAACTTTTAAGAAGACTCAGGACTTTTATAATGTTGAAAATGCGGGTAATAAGAAAAGAGATCCTTTATGCGGAAAAACAAAACGGCGCCCATGCATCAATTAAGCCGGTGTAGCGTGAAATTTAGTCACTATGAAATATGGTAGTATTGCGCATGCCTAATTAAGTGATCGATGGATCGGTAATTGGGAGAGCGAGATGGTTTAAGCAATAATAGGGGAAAAGAGTTGGATATTCATGACACCGGTAAATATAGGAAGCGGCACGGAAAAAACTGCAACCCCAACTGAATAAGAATATGGCTGGGGAGAGAGAGACAAAACTGCAAACTCGTCTGCAAAATTTCGAAACCATTAATTCCTTCTCTTAATAAATTCATCAACTGGATGTTTGTGCAACATTCTCAGGGCTATATTCAACTTATACTGTATCTTTTGATCACAAAAGTACAATTACAGTTTTCTTTTGTTTTCATTTTAGCAAATGATGCGTTTGATTGAACGCACGTCATCTCTGGTTATTTTTAGTCGAAGTACATCGTTTATTTTCTACTCACCCATCTTCGAAAACAAAAATAGAACCATGTTGAGGTTTGGACGCACGGTGTGAGGTGCGTGTCCCATCTTGAAATGACGTCACAGCTTTTATAAATCACATTATGTTAATCGAAAACTAAATAAAAATTATGTGGAAAAATACTCCAAAACATGCGGTTTTCTTATTCAGTATGCAGTTAAATATACCAGCAAATAGGCATTACAAGTAAAATTCGTACTGCTGATATATACCGAAACAAATGTTTCTGGACCAAAATTGCAGAGCAAGCATTTTGAACGATGCATGCGGTTACGGATTCAATCCATTTGTTTGAAGTGGTACTTGTACTTTACACCTTGCCTATTTCATCTTAAACATCCATAATTTTACTAAATGAGCCTTTAAAGAGTTGCTGCTATGCTAGGCTGCTATGCAACTATAGGATATTGTACACGAAACATACAGTGAACGAGAGTACAGGTTGACTATGTGTTTTAATATTTCCCTTTTGAGATGATGTGCTTAATTATTAAGCACGTCATCTCAAAAGGAAAATATTAAAAACAAATTACAAGATATCCAAAATAGCTCAAACTGATTATTGTGCTATCCGAGACAATTACAAGGAATACACTGAGGGATGTCCTCAGATTTTAATTAGTATGCATGAGTGATACATGTGTGACACTATTTCATCTCTACGTTTACAAGTAAATGTATTCTTATCAAGTCCAGCAATCGGCTGAATTGTATGCAGTTTATTGTTAGTGAATGTGTCCCATATTGACTGCCATTTAAGTCTGATGTAATAGTTGATTTTATAAGTCTGTATAAGGAATCTAAAGGTTATATTCAGATTAAGAGCTTCTTTTGCTCAAGAGTCGGCTTTCTCGTTGCCCTTAATACCAACATGGCTGGGTACCCAAGCCAAAACAACAGCTTTTTGCATTTCAACTAGCTCAGAATAAGTCTCTAGGATCTCATAAATGTAAGGATGGTCACATATATTTCCCTTTAGTACCATGAGACTAGATAATGAATCAGTAAATATTATAAAATGATGACCTGTAGAATGTTCAATAAGGTCAAGTGCCATTTTTATTGCTTGTAGTTCTGCAGTATAAATTGATGCACCATCAGGTAATCTGATTTGATATTGGTTACAGCGACTTACAGCTGCCGCTGCCACCCTGTCCAAAACTTTAGATCCATCAGTATAGACAGCTTTACAGTGGCGGAATTTATCCCTAGGCTTAAGTTCTCCAAATATATTTCGAAAACGAGGTATAGTTGACCCCTTCTTAAGCTGCTTTAAAGATAGATCTACTTCTGGTATATCAACTTTCCAAGGTGGAGTTTGAGGAAATGTAAACAGTACTATCTGATCTGGATTTTGGCAGACTTCATTAAAGGCTTCCCTAATTCGAATTTCTAGCCTTAGACCTTGATTCCGAATAGGTTCAAGCTTTTTGAGATATGATTTACGAGCTGAGCTGCAGACAATACAACCATAATCTAGTTTTGGTCTAATAATAGACCTATAAAGTCTAAGTAGGGTGGAACGATCTGCACCCCAGTCTAGTTTTGAAACTACTTTTAAGAGATTTAAAGCATTTTGACATTTTTGTCGAACATAGTCAATGTGAGCTTAAAAATTTAACTTGCTGTCAAAAAATATGCCTAAAATCTTCGTCTGTGGGACAACTGGAATAAGAGAATCGTATAGTTTAAGTTCAGGATCTGGGTGCAGCGATCTTTTGTTGCAGAAATGCATGCACACTGTTTTAGTTTTAGAAAAACGGAATCCATTTTCATCTGCCCATCTTTATTTTTTTTTTACTTTATAGGCAGTTCTGCATTTGTCTTTCAATGGTCACCATACTTTTCACCGAGCAAGTAATGACAAAGTCATCCACAAACAAAAATTTACCCATTCCTGTTTTAACTAGTTCGGCAATATTATTCATTCTTAAAATAAATAAAGTCACCGACAAAATGCTTCCCTGAGGAACACCCATCTCTTGATCATGAAATTCAGAAAGTATCTAACCTAAACGGACTCTAAACACACGATTCGATAAGAAATTTTTAATAAAGGCTGGCATTCTACCTCTTTAGCCCACATTGTACAAATCTTTTAAAATTTCATACTTCCATGTGTATCATATCATGGGCCTTTTCAAGGTCAAAGAAAACTGACACCGCATGATTACCACGAACAAACCACGTCGGAAACCACTCTGATATTTAGATATCAGCTTTTTTCTTCTCAAGGAAACAAACCAAACGAGCATTAATCATTCTTTCCGTGGTTTTGCATAGACAGCTAGTTAAAGAAATGGGGCGGTAATTTGTTGGGTTAGTGGCATCTTTACCTGGTTTTGGTATTGGGATAATTATGGCCTCTCGCCAGGAATCGGGAAAGTCACCGGATTTCCATATAGTGTTAAAGATGTCTGATAACACTGGGAGAGACTGTTTTGGTAAATGTTTTAAAAACTGAGAATGAATTTCATCTGGTCCAGTAGTCGTATCATGACACTTATCATACTAGGCGTAGCATGGTCATTTCTATTGGGGGGGGGGGGGGGGGTAAACGTGAAAAAGGGCACCCGATATATCCATGCTGAGAGGTAGACAGGGATTTTTTACAGGTCAAAAAGGAAGCGGGACATAATTTTCCTGCTGTTTAAAGTGGAAATTTTACGGAAAATAGTACAAATAAATATGCTTCACAATTATTTAAGAAAAGTAGAAATAACATTTCATTTTTTCGAATTATGCTGCAACCCTGGGAGGGCATTTTTTGTGACAACCTGTATAAGATCTGAATGGCCCATTGGCTGTGAGAAGTGAAAAAACATTCGCTATATAACCACTTCTTGATCAATAGATTTGTTTTGAAAGACATGCAATTTAATTTAAAAATTAAATTTAAAAACTTGCAAAAAATAAACTTAATGTACAATTTCTGTTACAAAACAACTCATGTACTTTTTAGTAACTCGATTTTATTTATTTTATTTCATTAAACATTCAACAAAGCAAGCGACAATAACAGGATGTGTGATGAGGGCACCAGAAGCACCGGGGCAAACTCTACTCTTTCACGACAGGTGCTCTGGGTTCTTTTACGTGCACTGATCCCATAGAGCACACGAGACCTCCGGCTTAACGTCCCATCCGAAGGACGTGACCTTTTGAGATGAATAAGGGCCTGTCGTGCCACAGAACAATTAATGCACTATTTCCAAGTCAGCAAGCCCAGTGGGGGCCTTTGATGGGCAACTGAGTGGGCCCCATACAGTTTTGGCCGATGGGGCCCACTTGGGTCTCAAATGGGCTAGCTCAAACCTGCCCAAAAAGTCCTACAATAGTAATGTTACCAGGCACGCTACATTGTGTGGTTTCGAATTTCCCATTCAAGTACTGCCTGCAATTAAAATGCGCCACTTGCTCTTCCACTGAGCCAACAATTTTTAATATTTTGAATAACGAGAGTGTTTGAATCCAGCTCCCTCCACACATTCGACCAGAGTGCATTGGAAATGGCATAGATTCATGTTGTTTGTACAGCTTAGAATGGCCAGCTACGTACTCTTACAAATTTAGGGGAATTGTGCAGTGATGTTGCCAAGGATTTTAATTGGGGACACATTAATTATGAGTTGGGGGTCCATGCATGGCAACAGCATTTTAAGTAAGGGCCCGGGGCACCAGCATTCGCAACTGGCTGTGGCAAAGGAGGGCATCAGCATTTTTAGTGGGGATACAGGGGGCACCAGAATGTTTAGTGAGAGCACAGGGAAACTAAAATTTTCAGTGGGGGCACTGAGGGAACTAATATTTTTCAGTGGGGGCACTGCGGGAACTAAACATTTTCAGTGGGGGCACAGGGGGGGGCACTATAATTTCCAGTGAGGGCACACTAGGGCCAGCAGCATGAAGGAAATTATTTTAATGTTGCGTCGATTGTGTACTTACGGGCTCCGTTCATAGGCATAGCAAGGTCATTTTTATTGGGGGGGGGGGGGGGGGGGGGGGGGTAGACGTGAAAAAGGCACTCGATATATCGGGGCCACAGGGGGGACTAACATTTTTAGGGCACAGGGGGCACTAACATTTTTCAGTGGGGGCACAGGGGCCCCACTAACATTTTTCAGTGGGGGGCACACAAGTCACTATAATTTCAAGTAAGGGCACACTAGGGCCAGCAGCATGAAGGAAATTATTTTAAGGTTGCGTCGATTGTGTACTTACGGGCTCCGTTCCTATACCGTAGCTTGCGACATTAAACACAGGTATGTCGTAGATACATGTAGAGTGCAGGGTTTTGATTTTTTGTGGAACGGAAATGTTGGGGTACCAAAAAAAAAGAAGAAAAAAAGAAGAAAAAAAGGGCACTCTGAAAATATTGGGGGGTAAATACCCCCTTACCCCCCCCCCCCCCCCCCCCCCCCCCCCCCGCTGGGTACGCCTATGCTTATTAAGAGAGTCATTTAGTTCTGCCATAGTGAATGGAATATTAAAATCTTCTCTATTGTCAGATGTGAAATTAAGTTTCTGTTTTTCTGTGGTGTTTTTAAGAGCTTGAAACTTTTGGGAATAGTGATTACCAGAGGAATTGTTTTAAATTTCATGTGCCAATAAATTAGCAATATCCTTTCTCTCTGTACATTTACTACCATCATAATCGTAGAATTTAATTGTTTTCCACTTATTTTTCTAACCATATCCCAAGCCTTTGTTTGTAGGTGTTCTACTATTTAATTTGGAAACGTACTGCTTCCACGAATCACGTCTACTCTTTTTAATAGTGTGTCGTACTCTTGCACGGGCCTTATGATAGTTGTTTAAATTAATAGCTGTTGGTTGGTGTTTAAATTAAAGCCTTTTTTCGTGATTTGAAAGCTTCCTTACAGTCAGCATTAAACCATGGTTTATGTTTATTATGTGGATTTGCAGAGGATTTGGGTATAGTTTTTGATGCTATACCCGCATATTAATAATTATGTAGAAATAAATATGTATGTAGAAACTGGATCCTCAATGTTGTGGAATGTTTGTTTAGTGATAGATCTCAGGCAGAGGTTATTATATTCAGCCCAGTTGGCTTTTTGCAGCTGCCATTTAGGAGCCCTTTCCTCTGGTAATGGTCTATTGATGTCAATAAGAATAGGAAAGTGATCACTTCCATACTGGTCATCGTTAACTCTCCACTGGAAATCCCTTATATGGTCGTAGAACAAATACACGTAGATAGATCTATTGCAGAAAAAGAACCAGAAGGTGGATGGAGATAAGTACTAGAATTATCGTTAAGAAGACATAGATCAAATTTCTCAATAACAGATTTTATACAACGCCTGAATAAATCCCCGCCAACTGATTGGTGGATCGTCGATCACGTGCATTGAATTATTCGTTTCATCGCACGCCGCGAGAAGTTACATCACACGGTAGGCGTGTGATGTAACTTCGCGAATTTCACGGTCATTATAGGTGGCGCTACAACACGGCTGTCATGCATACAAAATGGCGGACGATGTTCCCGAACCGCGGCTAACAGACGACGAAATATTGGAACTCTTAGGCGATGCTGACGCTGCTAACACAAAGAGACAAATCAAAATAATGCAGTCAAACGATTAGAGGATTTTGCAAGACACGCAGGAATAATAATTGAAGCTCTGACTGATTCGGAACTTGACAAATTTTTGTCGCGGTTTTATGCGGGACTGAGAAGAAATCCATGCACGCAATCCGACGAGGATTTATTCAGATGTTGTATAAAACAAATAATGAATGTTTCACATTCGTGCAATGGTAAGAATAATTTCACTCGGCGACAGATGGAATGGAACATTCAATCTGTCACCTCATGAAATTATTCTTACCATCGCACTCATAAACATTCATTATTTGTATACCATTATGTTACCTAGATAGTTGGAATCAACACAACCCCAAAGATCACTGTGGCCATTGAAGTCACCTAAAAGCAAAAATGGGGAAGGAAGCTTATCAATCAATTGATCTATCTCACGTTGACTTAGTCTATATATCTCGGAGGTATGTATATAGAGCATATAGTTATTGTACGGTGAAGAGTAACCTTAACAGCAACGGCCTGAAGATCAGTTTTTAGTTGAGGAACATCACGAGGGGTTCCTTGTTTAATTAATAAAGAGGAACATTCGATTGCTCTGTCATTTACAGGAGAAATGGCAGTTTTACTATAAACATCATAGCCTTTGAACTTAACATTAGAATCACTAAGGCGAGTTTTCTGTAAACAGACGACCATATAGGATTATAATCAACAGACAAATGTTTAATTTCCTCATAATTGGCTTTAAAGCCTCTACAATTCCACTGTATTATGCTTGCTCGTTTTGTATTCATTGAGACAAATCTCTAAGTGAGGGATACACTATCACCGCCAGCCAGGTTATGTACCCAACCGACACCCTGACGTTCAGGCTATTCCCAGGATCAAGCGTATCACTGTCACAATATACTATCCCATTTGTTTTTTCAAAATTAGATTTAAAACCTCTACAATTCCACTGTCGAATGCCTGCTTGTTTTGTATTCAAGTGTTTTTAGATGGTGTAATCTTTCTATTACCATTAAGTAGTTGTATTTGTTTCTGGAGAAGAGGGCTGAGAATCTGGAATAACCAATTCCATAGCCTCCTCCTCCTCAACCTCCAATACTCCATAATTATTATGAAGTGAAACAGGATTAAGAGACCCTTTGGGGGGTCTACTTGACTGTTGTTTAATTTTTTCTTTTCCTGTTTCGTTAGTTTTGTCTTTTGTTTGATCTTGTGCTTGTTTTGCCGTTTTGTCTGTTAGAGGTTTTAAGTTCTGCACGCCTTCTCGCAGGCTTAGAAGGTTCTGTATTAGATGTCTGTCTATCTGTGGGTTCTCTACAATGGCTTCGATTTCTGTCACGTGTCGGTTTTGTTTGTCTCTTTGTAACTTCTATTAGAAAGACTTCGATTTCTGCCAGATTGTGCCGGTTTTGGTTGTTTCTCTGTAGGTTCTCTTTAACTGATCTTGACTTCGGTCAGACTGTGCTGGTGTGGTTTGCACGGCAGTAGATTTGCTATTTAGTTGGTTGTCAAGAGGTATCGGGTGTTTACTGGCAAGAGGCCAAGTGAGGTCTGTCTGGGAGGCAGTACTGGTTCTTCACTGCTATCTGTTTGACAGCTCCAGCATAATTTTTGTGATTGTAAGTAGAATCTTGGGTCAGCATCATTTTTTTGCCACACCGTAAGAGATGTTGTTGGTATATGTTAATTTTTGGATGAGTTTTTCTTCAATCCATCTCGGACATGTCTTGGAGTTTGCTGGATGCTCTCCTCCACAACTGATGCAGCAGGCTGCTTCCTTACAGTCGGGTGGTACTATGGTTTTCTTTCCCACATTTCTCACGTCTCTGGTCTACTACAGTTGGTTTTAAATTGACCATATTTTGGGCATTTGAAGCAGCGGATGGGATTTGGAATATATATATCTACTTTGACTTGCAAGTATCCGACTTCTATTGTTGGTGGGAGGGATGAGCTGTTGAAAGTTAAAACAAGTTTCAGTTGGCCTCTTGACACCATCTCTGAATATTGTTATGTGATGGATTGCACAAACATTATGAGATGCTAAGCCATCAATGATTTCTTGCTCATCACATTCCTTGATGTCTCCACATCGAATGACACCTTTTTTAGTATTCATAGATCTGTGAGGGGATTAATTTCACCGGAATCTGGACAAATTTCTGAAGTTTCAATAGATTATCAACATGACTAACTTTGCTGACTTCGACTAGTATTTGTCCTGTTCGAAGTCTCTTGATGTTACTTGCTGTACCTGCAATGCCTTTGTTGATAGCAAATTGAGACAATTTAGTTAGTGGATTGTCATCATTAGTGGCCTCTATTATTACTAGGAACCGAGGCGAATTTTGTACACTTGCCAAGTCAGGATCAGAATCATCGTTACTCAAAGGTCTTTTCGGGTGTTCTTTTTGTGGGGTTGAATGGAAGCCATATAAAATAAGTTAAAATTAGTCACCGATGCTCCTCACCCACCACGGAGCCCAAACAAGGGGACATCAAATGTATCCGGGATACCCAGGAATACTGATGCCAAGGATACCTTCAGTGATATACTCTCGGTATTAAAGTGCCTCAATTGACCCGATTAAGCAGTCGCCTTCTATAAACTCTTGATTTAAGAAACGGGTTTGAACAGACAAAAAGTCACACCAATCAATAGTGTAAGTTTCATAAAACGATACTATTCAAAAAGTGAGTAACTAGGGCACGTCACCACCAGCCGATTGATTGAACCATGGAGGAAGAATTCTTCCTCCATGATTGAACCAGGCCATTTCAACCTCTCGACTAGGTGAAATCATGGAGGAAGAAAACACTTGAGGCCAAAGTGATGTGTTGCGTTAACAAAACCGCAGTTAAGCCGCCACTCAAATCACCAGGATCCTCTCTTACACCGACAGGAGTCGCATCCCACATCAAACATGATGTTCCTTTTAGTCGCCTCTTACGACATGCAGGAAATGCATAGGTCCTATTCTACTACCCCAGACGCGCAGGGGGGCCCATTTCGGTCAAAAACAGTTTGTATGATAATAAAGTCCATTTTGACATACATATACCATGCGTCTTATTTCTCCATGCATATACAATGTTAGCGCTGGGGGCGCTATAATTCACTTTTGGGTCAGCTTTGGAAGAAAATAAATCACGATGTTTGGAAGTTTTACCCCATATTAAACTTTTTTCAACATACTAATGTAACAAAAAACATTCAAACAAAAGCTGAAAATAGTAAAATGCTATTCTCGTCGATGGATCTTGGATTCCCTTAATGCCAGAGTTGGAGTGAAGTCCCTGCAAGTCCTTTCACAAGTACTTTCGCAAGTCCAGTCAGAATTCCTTTCATAAAGCCGGTCACAAGTATCTGGATGAACAATGACAAAGGAATGCCTTTGTCAAAGCTCAATTGAATAGCTTGTGATTGGGATTAGGACTGAAGGGCTTGTGATGGACTTGCAGAGACTTGTGATGGACTCGACTACATCTCTGCTTAATACATTGCAGTTATGACATCGGATATTTTCAAGATGGCTGTCATTATCTTTAAAATTTCCGACAACCATATGTTTTTCAACGTTAAAGACACAAAAATGAAAGAGACATGTTGGACAAGAAAATTTAACATCTTTACAGTGATTTTAATAGTTTAGACGTTCTGACTCGCAAGTACGTTATTTTCCGATTGATCCCTCGACATATTTTGGGTTTTTTTCACCTCATTTTTTTTTTAACTGATCTTTCCACCTTTGCCAATGCGTTCCGCGGTTATAAAAAGTTCTTTGGGGGAACAGTTAAGAAAACAACTCTCCATCAGTTAATTCGGTAAGTCTTGCATCTTATAACACATTTTGTTTGAAACAATTTAAAGCTACTGTATGTCCGTGCTTTATGTGTGTACCCCCCTGAAAAACCGAGTGTCTAATAAGCTTTCTAATGCCAGCGGTAATATATTGGCCAAAAATGAAAAATCCACAAAATATCCACAAAAAATCCACAAAAAATCCACGAGGACCCCAGATCAACATATACATGTAGTTTGTATTTGCCTAATGGCAGCCTTTTAAAATATCTGTTTCTATTGGTCTATATCCACTTTTACAGGTAAAACACTTTTAGGACAACACCTTAGGAATTCCAGATTGCAAAAGAGATTCTTTAAAAATTCTGAAATCCGGACAAAAATACCTGAAATCAGGAAAAAATCTTGACAAATCTCACCCGTGTATTAAATGAGACATTCTACAAATCAACCCACGATAAGTAACATATTTAAGTTAAAGTTTTGAATTAGGTGCGCTCCTAATTCATACAGTATTTAGGGCCTGCATTGCCCTGAAATCCACCAATATTTCTTCTATTTGGTTAATTACCCAAGGGTCAACTCCTACCCAGGTTAACTCGTACCCAAGTCAAGTCGTATCCGAGTCAAGTCGTACACACGCTACCCTCGGGTGCGTGCAGAAAAGTGAACGTAACACAAGCACGTCTTCAACTTGGCTTCGCGCGAAAATGCTGCTCCAAATCATTCAAAACCAAATGGCTCTTTTTAGAGCCAACCCATATTCACCAAAAAGATTCAAGTCATGTGCGGTATTCATTGAAATAAATGACCAATACAAAATAATTAAAAACAATTAGTTGAAATTACTTTTTCCTAATGATAAAACTTTTTCAAACGCATTATATGAAGCATACGTAATTTAATAGTAATATGAAACGTGCAAAGAAAATCAACTTCAACATATCTTTCTTGCCTAAATATTCTTGGCGATGGTAAAACAGTTTGCACAGTCATTCATTATCTAAAAATAGGGCGAGGGAAAAAATAAAGTATCATTCAGGATATTAAAAAGACAGCAGATAAAAAATTACACCTGTGCAAAGAAAATCAATTAAATAGAGATATTCCCCATAAGGTTAGGGTTAAAACAGTGCGTATACAGGGTGATGGAGAACCGCCGGGTTTTAAAGACGTTCGCACAGCTACAGTCATCCAGTCTCTATATCATTTAGAAGGTTCAGATATGAAAAAGACAGTATTATGAAAATATATTAAATATTAAATTATCCAGAGAGTTGACTCGGGTGCGAGTTGACTCGGGTGTGAGTTGACTCGGGTGCGAGTTGACTCGGGTGCGAGTTGACTCGGGTGCGAGTTGACTCGGGTGCGAGTTGACTCGGGTGCGAGTTGACTCGGGTGCGAGTTGACTCGGGTGCGAGTTGACTCGGGTGCGAGTTGACTCGGGTGCGAGTTGACCCCAAATCTACCCAAGCTACTTCCAAGGTCTGAGTGTAATACTTACGAAGAAATTAGTTGAAACCGAAGCACAGACTTTATGGAGCGAATTTCATCAGCTTTGTGCAAGAGAGTGAGATTTAAATGTCATACGAAAAAAATACTCACTTTCAGAATCTGCCACTTCCGACTTGGCGTTCTCCAATGTCGATACAGCGCTGGAGATGGTGGCGGAAGGCGTGTGATGGAATGCAGGATCATCCCTGATGTCATTGCACACCTCCTCGATCGTTTGGCACAACACATCAAAAGTTGCAAAGGTACGTCTAACAGACTAATTCTTTGAGATAGCCCCACAAGATGAAGTCACACCGTCTCCAGCGCTGTATTGACATTGGGGGACACCAAGTCGAAAGTGGAAGTTTCTGAAAGTGAGTATTTTTTCGTACACCCTCTTGCACAAAGCTGATAAAATTCGCTCCATAAAATTTGTCATGCCTTGTTGACATAATCTGAAATTTTTGTTTAATTCCATTAGGAAACAACACAGCTTTTTAGGATCAAAAGTAGGACATGTTTCTTTTTGACACGTAGTACATCAATCTTTGCCTGTAGCACAAACTATATAGGCTGCATACAGATATTTCATCAAAACTGAGGTAAGCCGTACAAATACACATACTTGTAGATACTTGAAACAACTGGGTCTATGACGAGCTGAGATTAAGAGTAAAAACCTCCAATGGTACAGCCTTTGCGTGTGATTTTTATCACAGTTGTAAATTGCTCTTCTCTGCTATCCATAATTGACGCAATTCCGACTTTATATTTTCATCAGCAAAGATACAGTCAATGCTGTGATATGACAGTTCCCACATCTGTTGCTGACTCAGGTTGAATACAGAGGCTGCAACTTGGTATTCTCTGGAGAGGTCGCTGAAAAATACACCTTTATCATCAGTCTGAGGGACAAACAAACAAGCTACAGTCAAACCCACTATGCTGGCAACATTTATAAAGAGGCCACCTGCATAATGTGGCCCGCCTGTGAGTTTCCAAGCAAACACTCACTACACATACATCCAGTACAATGGAGCCATTTGTCTACTGTGGCCACAAATTTAAGCATGCTACTCTGCCCACCTTTATAAATTAGCCAGAGTCTGGCCATTTTTTTCTGTTCTAACAAAGTTCCTACACAAACTCACCTTCTTGATGCTCAATCCACAGACAACTAATTAAATTCAGTATTAAAAATAAGGTATGTTAAGTTTTTTTTAATAGTGTTCTAATTCCTGCCACAAAAACTGAAGTGACGTGTGCCCTCATAAGTCACACAGAGTCCATGCCTAATCGAATGCTCAAATGCCCTCATGTCAATGTCACATAAGTAATGCTGCATCCGAATCTTGTGTTTAGAGCTACATGTAGGTCTAGGCCTTACCGGTTGCAAATACCGGCAAATATGCTGACAGTAGACATAACCATAGCCCTGGAAGCCTGTTTCAGACATGGCCTAAGTGTCAATTTCCCACTGAAGCAGAATCTAGGGCATCAGACTTCTAACTACACATGTGTGTGATGTAATTCCACCAGTGACTCTGCTCCGCGACCAGGGTCTGTGGAGGCTGACTGGAGTGAGCCCCTAAGTATGACGTCGGTGCTAATCGAACGGCATGGGGCTAACCCCAGTCAACCCGGGTGAGCTATTCGAGCACACCCCAAGAGTGTGATTTGAGGCTTTTGCATGCTGAAGATTGTGACCTGTCACTACCAAATGAGCATTTTCTATGGCTTGAGTAAAAAATTAAAAAAATTCACAGGAAAGTCAATTTTGGGATTTTAAAATTTTTACATCTGAAAATTATTTTTGAGATCATATCCCAAAGATTTAAAATTGAATTCAATCTCCAAATATTGTTTGGGGCGACTTCTTTAGTCAACTTGGATTATAGCAAGCATGGTACTTAGTTTCATTTTCTGACGAGTCATCAAGACTCACAACTTCAAAAAGTTATAACGGGGCCTACAATAAGTTACAAAATAAAGCTTATAACCTATACTGAAAGGAAATTCTATAGTTCGTCGGACAAACCACAAGGAAAATTCTATAGTCTGAATTTTTAACCTTTGCTACTTTCCACCCGTTTCGTGGGGTCAGGTCACAACTAAAGAGACATTTTGCAGATACATGTACACCATGTGAAGTAACGTACTCAAAAAAAAGAGAAATGTGATTGAAACTTAACCGTCATATTTTTGGAAGGTCACACAGGTTTTACTACTTTTAATGTTTACCAGCTTAGTACAGCTTATTCTTTTGAGATAACCCAATAAAAGTATCCATTTTGAGAACGGTCTTGTTCTCCTCTTTCATTTGGTGCCAAAATACTCAAAAATATGAGGGGGTTGAAAGAAGGTCATACCCTACAAAGCGTGAATCCAGGATTTTTTCTCAAATTTTTGATGTCTAGGGCTCTTGAAGCATGTAAAAACAAAATCCAGAACACAGATGGAATCATTCAAAAAGGCTAAAGGAACATTTTTGCATAAAAGCAATAAATTTCAGGGGCTCCATCACCTCAAAATCACATCCAAAAAAGTGTCTTGGATTTGCAAGTGGAAACTGTGAAAATCTCAAAGTTTTACAGATATATCAACATGCGAAAATGGCTGCAATGCTATTTATTTACATTGCAGTGGACTCAATGATGATCAGGGCACCCTTTATTGATGTATTTTCTAAAAGGGTGTGTTATCTGTGCAGGTCCTCTAACGCATTCATATCGTACAAATTGTATGATTGACGGTTAAAGGGTTATTAATTAAAAGATCCAGAGGAATTAACTCAACGATTTCTCAAGTATACTCTGGCATCATCAGGAGAAAACATACTGACTGAAATCCTAGGTTAATGTCTCTGCATGGTTTCTACTAAGAACAACACTTCTCTTTTCAGAGTTAGCTAATTCACCTGGTGTATCTGCAAAAATTTGCCTCTAGCTTTAATAGTCAGTATGCTTGGACTGACATTATGAGAATGCATAGCTATGTTCAAGACTTTCAAGACCTTCCAAACTGACTCTCTGATGACTATGGGCTCAAGGTGGCACACAAAACCATCATCACGTGAGCCTCATTCAACTGAATTTTGTTTGTTAATAAAATTTGATGGACTTTATTTGTTTCATCATAAGATATTAATCTAAGAAATAGTCGTGTACTTACGCAAAGAACAACTGGGTGGCCTTTGTCATACCAAAACTTGAATGGATGTAGCGCATAGGAAGATACTCGCTTATTTGTAAAGTTGGATGTCAAACATAGCTCTAACAGCAAGGAAAAAGGAACAAAAATAACAGATTACATTAACTTTATCTCTCAATCAAAGACTTCTTTTTCTTGTCTTACTTTTCTCCAAGATAACTGCCTTAAACTATCCAACTCCAACAATTCACAATACAATATGCCAATATTTAATGCTGACATATGTCGATTAGAAGAAATACATGTACTTAAAGACAGCAATTTTTACCAGCTGTGATTTCACATAATCTTTCCCACAAATGTAATCAATGGCTACGTTAAGACACCGGTTTTAAAGTTGCACCGAATTGGGTTTATCTTGCTGCTAAAACGGTGATTTAAAACACCTCAGAAGGAGGGTTTTAGCGCTAAACCAGAACGGTTTTATCTTCTGGTACGATGTCTGAACAGTTTTAGCTAAAACGCTTCCTGTTTTAGCCAGCACAGTTGACCCGGTGTTACGTAACCCCTTTTGTGGCATGTCTTTTGTTGTGTTAACAATCGCGGTTGTTAGTGGATGTCCTATCAGCACGCATAGAATGCACACATAGCATGCACGCCAACGTAGCGCTAGCGTGGTCCATCAATCGCCATCTTTGCTAATACAGTAAAGCCGTCATGTGCGTCTTTCTGGTCTTGCCTTTACATTTAGTTCATTGTTCCAACATTTTTTTTAAGCAGTCGTTGAATTTGTTACGATCACCCCCGGACATAGCTGGAGCCAAAAGGCTGAGAGGCCGCTGCGTGGACAACCTAGGAGACCTGGGGAGACCAACGCTGGCTGACTGGGTGAAGATGGAGGTCCAGGGACCAATGGCGATTTTGAACGACTTGTGTCCTTCTTGGCCTTGCCCTTGGAACCGCTCGAAACCTTTGTCGATCCCTTTCTCACTGCAGAACCCTTGCGGCTAACTGCCGAAGGAACCGCGGGCACACAGGGGAGTTTATCCCTGGAGCCGACTCGGTGTTCCATATCTTGCTGTACGCCCCGACCGCGGGCTGACCGTGGACCACGGGGAGGACTTTTCACCGAGATACATCAGGGCGTTCGGGGGAAAGGGAACGGCTGACGGCTGCTATAATCCACGATACGTCCTGCTCTAGCGTACCAGCTCCCTGAGCTAGATGAGACGGCCGGGGAAGGGAACGACCGACGAAAAGACTCGTTAGGTCTCAAGTTCGCCGTGAGCAAGAGGAAATGCCTGGGAGAAGGGAATGGCCGACAGCCGCTACATTTGTATTTCCCGCGATACATTTCACTCGTCCCCTGAACGACCGGGAGTCTGACTCCCGGACAGGGGCCCCACCAGAGGGGCGACTAGCTGATCGAGCCCGAGGAGTGATAACGCACAACACGACCTGCTTTAGCTTACTATCTCCTCGAGCTGGCTTAGACGGCCGGGGGAAGGAAACGACCGACTGCCGATATACCCCGGATACGTCTTGCTATGCCTCGAGCTCACCATGAGCAAAAGGGAAACGACCGGGAGAAGGGAACAGCCGATGGCCGCTATTCTCCGCGATACGTTTGAATTTTATGACTGGCCACCTGTGGTAAGCGACCATTTTAACTTTTACCGTTTTAACTAAAACGATGTCTGAACATAGAAAAACATATCACAGATCGAAGGCCAATTTCATGGAGCTACTAAGCACAAAAATTGCTTAGCATGAAAAAATCTTCCTTGGTAGAAACAGAATTACCAACCAAACTTTAAAGTAATGTGTATTGCTTGTGACTGGTATTCAGCTGTTGTTTGTTTAGCATGAAAATCACACAGATTTTGGACTCGAAACCTGTTTTGGGGAATAAGCTCAATGAAACTGACATGAGGTCTCAAGTGAAGTTACAAGTTATTCAAATTGTAACTAGGGCTGTGCATCCGAACTGGGTACTCCAGTACTCGACCGCAAATGTCAGGAACCGGGTCCAGATTATGGAATTGAGTACCCATAACTGAAATAAGATATTTCTCAGACAATGAAAATGAAAGTTTTTGAATGTCATTTTGGGAATTTTTCAAAATGATAACCAGGGTACATGAAAACAACACAACAAATTAATGTTAATCTTTAAAACGCTTGTGTAGTGAAAATGCAATTTACACTGCATGTCAATCTATGAGCTCATTGTACATACTTGCATCTTGCTGCATTGATGCGCTGATGTGGTAAATGTAGTATTAACATACAGACCTTTATAAACAAGATGAACAGCAATTTCCGAGATTTAATATTTTGGATTGGCTTTCTTGAACGGGTACCCGGGTACCCGTGTTTTTTCAGTCGTTTAATTACCCGATTCCTGTAGGCCTACTACCCGTAAATGCACACCCTAGCTGCAACAAAGGTATTCCTTTGTCATTGTACATCACCTGTAACTTACTTCTGATTTGACTCATGATTTACTTGCGTTTTACTCTGATTTCTCCAAGAAGTGCAACAACATATTCAAGATAAACTTACATCCAGCAGCATCAAGACAATTATTCTGTAATGGACATAAACTGGACTATATACTGATTTACTGACTTTAATAGACGATCCATTTGGTACAAGTTTTTTCGGTGCTCAGTGATGCATGTCAGGAGGAACGTAACTGAGGTATCACTAGAAGGCTCATACCCTCTACTTTATGGAAAAACCATAATAATAAATTCAAATTGAAATAAAGTTTTGGCTATATTAACCCTTTCAATATATTTGTCTCCATCACCCTTAAATTACCGCTTGTATCCAATCCCACAAGGACTCATTCAGCAATGTTTCATGCCACTGAATGCAGAGAAGTACTTACCAAGTGGTATTTGTCTATGTGTGACAGCAACTACCATTTCCTCATTTCCTCCCATGTCAGGATTCAGGAATATACCATGCCCTATCCTATCAGCTGGTACTTCAATTAATGGCAAACTCTCATGAGGTATTGGAGAAGCCTGATAACAAACAAAGTCAAATTTACTATTTCAATACCATCATTACTAAATATACATGCCTCACCATGTAGTGCAGTTTATCAAACAAACTGAGCAAGTAGCTGTGCGATTACTAGCAGCATGGTCTTTTAACCTATGGATGTTTGCGAGTTCTTGGATCGGACAACTTTCCACAAGTGCAGCACACACACACACACACGCAGTCTTGTTCCGCAGTTGTGGGAACATATGCTGGGTTGTGTAATAGATGTTGCAGGGAACAAAACACTGTTGGGACACAAAAATATCCCCACAATTCTGATTTGCCTGAAATAAAAACTTCCCCACAACGCAGTCCCTGCCAGGGCACAATAGCACTCTACACACACACACATGCACTCGTAAAGCATTTACTGCACGTATCCTTCAGTTGTCTTGGATTTGTTGAAGACAACTGTTTTACCGTTTACGTGCAGAACATACGGACCACACCTGTGTACCTGCAGTTGCATTTGACATGTTCTCACGTATTGCGATTCAACAAACAAGGTTTTAAATACTGAAGAAAGCAAAAACATTTGGCACAGCACCCACTCATGTCAGGAATAACTACACATATTTGCCTGGACATTCATGCTTTGATTTCATCCAGGTACCAAATGTTCATATTTGCTGAACAATTATGTCACTATCCACAATACAGCTCCAGTCAGCCGAGCTGCAGATTAGATAATTTGAAACTCCAAGATAAATTTTCCCCATTAACCCTAACTACACAATGCACCTCTTGCCTTGCAAACTCCAACAGCAAGTTTTGTCAAGTTTTGATAGGTCAGTACTGCCTGGCCTTGGCACCATTACTTTACATGGAGCTATGATGCCCTAATTTGTCTAAGTCCAAAGAATGTGCCATAGGTATACTGCAGTGTTGGATTTTGACAGGTTAAGGAAGCCTCCTAGTAAAAATGCCTACTGGGTTAGAGTTAAGAACCCTAGAGTCAATCACACTGCAGCACAAGGGTTGGTCATCACTGTCTCTTTTACAGTGGCAAATATAATTCACACAAACCACACAGGAAACTGGCTAGGCAATTTCGATCACTTTTTTTTAGTGTGAACAAAGAAACTGGCAGGAGGGGTACCTGCGACCTCCAGATTACTGCACTGCAGTGTTGTAGTACTCGTACTCGGTACTCGTACTCCAGTACTAATCGAGTACCGTTTTTAGAGTACTGATCATACTCGTACTTGTACTCGAATGTCAAAGTACTCGTACTCGAACTGACGGTACTTGTACTCGGGCAGCAAAGTACTTGAACTCGACATGTCGAAATTGTACTCGATCGTCAAAGTACTCGTACTCGAATAGCTGAATACTCGATAAAAAAACACATGGCTTGACTTACCACGGCCACACTGCTTATTTTATCGATGCTTTCAAATGGTTGATTGCGGAGAAATCGACTTTCTCTACGCACCGTCCGAACAAATTCGCTCGTACGCCCCGCCATACAAACAGGGCACTGGGAAGGGCTGATGTCGCTTCACAGAATCTTGTGTAGGTAGTACGGATGGCATTATGGGTAACTTATCATGACCCAGTGTTGTAGTCAAGAGCGTGACCGAGACCAAGACCAAGGCTTTTCAGACCGAGACCAAGACCGAGACCAGCTCTTTCGAGACCGAGACCATGCAGACTTCCGAGACCGAGACTTTTGCAGGCCGAGACCGAGACCAAGACCAAACATGAATAAAAATGTATGGTGTTGAAGCTGATTTCCCTCATGGAGTGTTGTGCCCAGCTTTAGATTAAAATGCTTAAAAAGATAACTTCCCACGGATGATAACTCATTATGACTCATGGGGATCATCTTATCCAAAAATAAAAAAATCTAGTTTTTTGGCTTTAACAAGGACCATTATCTTAAATTATGCAAGGTATACATGTATAAAATTAGGTGCTCAATTATAAAGTCTCACACAGCACGCAATCATCAATTAAATAATTCCACAAGACTTTACGGTTATTATTTCACCTCTGGTAAATAGTTGCGCTTTCAGACTTTTGACATGCCATACACTGTACATATGGCACTGACAGGCAGATTGTAATTTTCCTCAATTGCCGGTTGGGGCGACACATAATGCTACAAAAGAGTGGGTTCGGGCGACGCGGTTGAATAGAGCGACACATAGGCCTAACTGTCGCCCCATTGTGAAAGTCGCCCCTTTGGAGTGTTTTTTAGTAGGGTGCGTGGGGAAAGTGCTCTAAATGGGCGACTCGCGCGTCGCCCCTATGGGGTTATTTCGGGCAGAGTCGCCCATTTGCCGCATGCACAGGAATTATTCATTCTCCTAATATTATTTGAATAAAAAAAATTAACCGACTAGAATTGTTGATTATCCAGAATGGACAATGTAACTGGATTTTCTGCGAAGTTGTTTATTGAAAGTTGATTTTTGAAGGAAGGCCTATCAATTTATTTTATTTCTAAATTATTCAAAACACCGTAAAGAAAAAAGTAAAATTGAACATTAATTAAAAATTCATAAAAAAAATTGATGGCGTCGCCTACATTTTCATCCACAACACATACCCGACTATGTACATTACATTGTATATGTACAAAGTTTCAAACCCAATTAGCCTTGTACTTGTCTACATGTAGATATCCTTTTATGTAATTATATAAAACTACCTAGTAGGCCAACACTAAAAGCATGCGTTGTGTAAGCATTGAGCTAGAACGTCGAACTTGTCTACCTATTTGCGCACACAGAAATTAAGCGCGCTTGTCGTCGGAATCAGTGAAATACAATGGCGGTGCACATCTGCGGGTACCAGAACTCAGAATAAACAAGCTGCATTGACTGGTCGCCATTCCAGCTTCAATTTAATTCTTCGATCAGCATGAAACTTGTACTTAAGTACAGTGTTGTTTATGTATGGATGAAGACTGGTTTTTGTACAGCACATTGTATTTTGCTGTGGTCTCGGGGGTAAAACTCGAGACCTTGGCATCCGAGACCAAGACCGAGACCGAGAGCTGAACTTTCGAGACTGAGACCAGCCCTCCCGAGACCGAGACTTTGCTAGGACGAGACCGAGACCGAGACCGAGACCGAAAAAAAGGTCTCGAGACCTACAACACTGTCATGACCTTGGCATGCAGCTGGAGCGCAATACGTATGATAAACAGCTGTAGCGAGTTTGTGCGCTGCATGCTACGTCACACGCAAAATCTGTCCAATGAGAGTTCAGAGATCAGCCCTACCCAGCATCCTGTTTGCAAGGAGGGGGGTATGAGCGACGTGTTGTTCGCTTGTCGGCTTTTGAAGAATTTTTGCCCACAAGAGTTGTTCAAGACTAAAAATGCACTGTAGATTAATTATATTAAATGATCTTTTATGTCAGCTGTGTAGCATTTCCTTGGCAAACACTTTGATTTGGGACTTCTATTGCAGATTTTTTCTTTATTTAAATGCTTACAAAGACGATCCGTAGTTTTTATCACATATAATTAACACAATTTTCAGCTTCAAGCACAATGTACTCGGACTCGTACTCGGAAGTACAAGTACAAGTACTTGTACTCGGAGAACTGTACTTGTACTCGGCTGGCAAAGTACTCGGACTTGAATGGTACTGGGCAATCTAGGTATTCGGCAGTACTTGGTACTCGGGGAAAAAAGTACTCGACTACAACACTGAGCAAGTTCGATCAGGGACCAATGGTTAACTAGATAGATGAAAGCGACACGGGCGATATTTGCTCAGTATATGTGGTAACGTGTGCATTATTTCAACATGTTCAAAGAAAGACAAAGTAACAAAAAATGATCGTTCACTGCTGCTGAATACTTACTTACATCTTTCGTTTTTTTCACATTTTTTTTGATAACCGGTCCTCTCTGCACTGTGCTATTAAAAATGGCTTTTGGTAACCAGCGATGCGACCAACCTCGGTAGGCTGGTCGCGAATCGTTGACTAGACTAGTCCAACCATCGTCGACTAGCGTGCGTTTGATCAGAGTCCTTGATCGAACTTGCTCACTGCTGCAGTACCAATAGATCTAGAGGTATCTCACCCTATGCTGCCAATCTCCCAATTTGCCAGTATTCTTAATTAGGGGAACTGTAGGTTCTGGGAAGAAGCATGCGATCCCCAAATTGCAGCTTACTAGGCTGTATCTTAATGTTGGGCAAGATTATTTCCTGGCTTAACGGCATTCTTTTTACAAGTGTCAATATCACGTGACTAAAAGAATTTTTGGACTTACTGATTACCTTGAATAATTTTGTTGTTATTAATTTTCAATAATTTGTTTGGGTGTGAGTATAGATAAATAAATACATTTCTAAATTTTGGGTAGTCGGTATAAAACGAAATGCAACTTGGCATGTTGAAGCCACCGTACCTTTTTCGTTATTAAGCAAAATAGGTGGGGTGAGGTTATCAAGTCGTTTTCATTGGTTGGTAGAACTGCCACGCCTTAAACAAATTAGAAGTAAGACGATTGTACTGAATTTGATTGGTTGTTGGGCCATCATACCCATTTATTGATAACCAAATTTATTGGAAGGATTGGCTAGCTTGTGTATTTTTTATTGGTTGATTTTATAACGTCGATCTTGGAATTTGGGGATTGGCAGATATATATCGAGGAAATTGAATTGTTGGGGGTAGTCTGCTCTTGAGTTTCCCAGGGAGTGGGCCATCGTCGGGCCAGCCTCGATTTTGAGTTATTGAGAACTCTTACGTTTGTTGTGTCCGAAATCATGTAGTGGCAATTGAGTGCCATTTTGTTGTTTTGCGGGGACCAGTTCTTCAATCTAAATAAGTTTGCGAAGTGCCAATTTTCCAACCATGGATTTGAACTTCTCACCGAAACCAGGATCATTCCTGTAAGTTATCGTATTTAATATTTTCTTGCTATATAAATTGTTTGCATTTCTGTATAATTGCATTTTGGATTGAAATGTCATGGTTTTACTAAAAGAAACTTAGAATTTTTCAGAGTTGTCCCATAGGTTTAGTGCATGGTGATCTTTCCAAATGGGCATTTCTACTAAATCAATTTTGAAACCTTGCCAATTTTAACTGAAATTGAGTGCCAACTAAAAATTTATAAAGGCAAGTAATGTGTATAAATGTAAAATCGGAACTTAGTTTGTTTTAATATTGGATCTATTTCTATAGAGTTTCGTGATACACTGGGAATCACCAGTACATTTTGCTACTACCGGGGGGGGGGGGGGGGGGGGGGTTAAACCGTAGCTACCACGTTGCGTTGACGTGATGACTGGGTGTCATTTACCATGGAGTCTTTCATCAAGCCTTGGGTGGTGTGTAGGGCTGACGATATTGATTTTTTTCGTAGTCGATTTTTTTTCCCCCGCGATATGGCGATAAAATCGTCAACAAATTTCAGCATGATTAAAATGTCGCAAAAGTTCGTTCGTAACTACATGATCGCCGGGCCCCATTGTCGCAAGGCATTGTTTGACTTTGAAGCCGTTCTAAGGCTGTTCGATATGACGATATTTCCCGATATCTCAATATTTTTTTCATATCGAAAATCATATCGGCCTCTTAAAATACACAGCGTTCACAGCTTTTTGCAGCGTTCACTTGAAGTTGTCCTATTGTGTGGATTAGTCAAGATTACCTTGCTTGAAATTCCAGTTATTTTCAATAAATTTGACGATATAATAGCACATCCATGTACATGTAACGTGTGATGAACCATGGAGGAATAAAAACAAATAACTTGTGTACTAGATGTGTTGTTTCTTGGATCGTTTTCTAAACCCCGACAAAACTTCTCGGCACCGTTCATTAAAAACGATATCGGCGATATCGCGATTTTTCGATTTTAAAAATCATGTAGCCGATTTTGATTTTTGGGCGGCGAATATCGCATCATCGCAATTTTATCGCCGTATCGCCCAGCCCTAGTGGTGTGCCAAGTCTACCGGGGGTTACTGACTGGCTGATAGCGCTAAGCCTTTGCGTGGTTGTTTTCAAGCTTGAACTTGGAGACACTCGGCGTTGATTTGTAATAAATTGAAACGTGTAATTGGTGAAATTAATTTAATAATAGTGTCATATAAGGGAAAGGTTTGATTTGCACTTAAATGTTTACTGTGATGGTGGTGGTCGAATAAAAGGGCTTCGAGTAAGAAAGAAATAGCCCGATTCTTTATTATTTTATTGTGTGGATTTGCCTATTGTTCAGTAGGTTTTTTTCGAACTCCGACAACAAGCTTCTGACTTACCACTCCCTCAGCAAAGATAAGTGCAAACCGAGAGACTGCCAACGACAGTTGGTAGAGCACTGGTACAGTAATCTGGAGGCTACAGGTTCATATCCTGTTTCTGTCAGTTTACTTTGTGCACTTTTAAAATGAAATCCAAATAAGTTACAAATAACACAACATACCTCTGCTACATGAATAGTCAACTTTAAACCGGCATCCCGTGCTTCTTTTAACAAAGGAATAAATTCACGACCATCTCCAAGCTGCAAACAGGTAAGAATAAAATAAAGAACCACTACTTTAGTCAGAAAATACATGTACATTTATTAAATTGAAAAGTCTACTGATTTGTACATCATTATCACACATTTTCTGAGTGCTTTGTCTACGAATGTTGGCTACATAGCCTGTGGTACTTTAATTTGTATTGATTCAGCAGATTGATATGAAAAACATACTTCATGCATTACTGTGCAAAAATGTATACAATGAGTACCAATATTCTTACGTTTGACAGAATGATGTTATTGCAGCCATCACATACAATACTCATGAATTCTGCAGAATCAATGTTTGTTTTTTTGCAAGAGCTCCCAAAGTTGTGGGTTACAAAATATATTTTGAGTCGCAAAGACCAATTGCTCATTACTCACTGTTACTAAAATCATGATGCATCATCAGGAGAAAATTAACATGGACAGCAAAGTCTTAAAGTGCAATTTGATCAGATTCAAATATGTGGGGCACAAAGCTACAGTGCAAAAAGCTATGCATGCATTCTCTATTCATTTGTACTGCACTTCTAGATCATAAATGTCACAAATTTGGAGACGATTGGGCAATGGCCATATTTTAGACACAAATTTGGAGCCAAACAGTAATTTTTGTTTGGCTATAAAATGTTTGGTTTGTTTGATGAGATTCGTTTGAATGCACTCAGATTAATAAAACAAACACTCTCTCTTTATAAAGTGACCAATATTACAGCCCCACAATTGACTAACCTGTCAGTGATGCAAAACACTACACTGGTAGTGGCTGGCACTAATATCCTTTTCTTATAAATACAAACTTTGCAATCAGTTTGTCAAAACAAAACAAAACAAACAAAATTGGGCAAATTTAGGATGAGGGTGAGGGAGATGACGAATGGTGGTAAGAAATAATGTGGAGTGCACCACCCCACAAAAACACTTCATGGAGAAAACTGCCATAAGTTCAAGTAACTGCTGAGCAGCCCTTTACAATTGGCAAAAGTTAGTAATTTGCAATCCTACACCTGATAACCTCACTGCTAGTAGTTAAATAGACGAAATGTTGCTCTCACTTATGGTAGCTGGTACAAAGCCTCTCTTGTCAAATACTTTAACTGTGAAAATTGATGTTAAACAATACAAACATTTCTTTAGGTTTAATCTTACTGTAGGGTCTCCACTCAAGTCCACACCAAGCACAACACCATTGCTGCTCATGAGGTATTCCTTAGCAAGCATTATCGTCTCTTTGGCAGTTTCTAGGCTGTTTGTCCTATTAATAGACACCAGGAACCTATGTAAATAAAAAACAAATAACTCTGAGAAAAAAAACACCTTCAAATTACCAATGTGATTCTACAAGACAAGGAAAATAACACAAGGTCGTGTGAGAGACAGCGAACTGGACACCTTGGCTCAGTTCTATTCATCTCCACTCAAAATCCTCGAAGTCAGGAATTCAAAGATATAGGATAAGGAATCACTTCCTAGAGCCAAAGATAACCTGAGATCTGAGATAACCTGAGATAACCTGGCGCCTTTGAATGGTTCGCCAGATACTGTGCGCCTTATAAATTCTCTGTAATTATTATTATTATTATCTTCAATATTCTTCATTCTACCAACTGTAAGATGGCGACAGGTGCTATTGTCGTCACTATCTTGGCCCTGCTAGCCACCCTGGACAGGACAGTGCTTTATACATGTAGGCATTTTCAAAAGCAATCAACTGAGGAATTCAACCATCCTACTGCCAACCTATGTTGACAGTCATGGTCACCACCCCAGGCGACCTCATCCCCAGCCCACCTTATCCCCAATCATTTCAACTGGTTCCCTTACATCCGAGAACCCGACATCGGCGTGGACTTTTACCTCATACCAGTTCGGCCAAGGAACATCAGACATAATGCCACCTACACATAATGCCACCTACATGTATACTTGTGACACCAAACCAACATTGATCACAGTGCATTGGAACCTTAGAACCAGGAACTAAAAACACTCCATTCCACCTATCATCAGGTCACATAAACAGGTGAGGTGTTCACCGAGTCATTATTCAACTTTGTTAAAGAAAAATCTGAAGTACCTAACTTAAATAAGCAAATTGGGGTATGTCTCTGATGCCCCCCCCCCCCCCCCCCCCAGTACTCACCAATGCCAAATAGGAACTAAATAAATTGAAGAAAAGAGCATTTGGAAAAGGCAGTACACATGAAAATCGCAAGAGATTTACCAAAGCAAACAGACAATATACATGTAGTGCTCTCAAGAAAGTCGTCAGGAAAACTAAAGATCTCAAAAATTCGAAGAGAATCTATTCCACAGCAATTTCTATGAATTTGCAAAGCGCCTTACTCAATGCGAACTCTACAAAGACGTAATTAAGCCAACCTTCACAAAATGCTTTGCAAATGAGTATACTGCTCACCACCCCAGGCGACCTCATCCCCAGCCCACCTTATCCCCAATAATTTCAACTGGTTCCCTTACATCCGAGTAACCGACATCGGCGTGGACTTTATTTTACCTCATATCAGTTCGGCCAAGGAACATCAGATCAGCTCTACAGCACAAGTCCTCAAACAAATTACCTAGCCCAGACAACATTACCTATGGAATTCTGAAAAAGCTACCAGCTAACCACCATTTCATTGCCACCATCTTCACCCTGATCATGCCAAGAGCTTGGTCCTGTTGCAAGTCGGCCTCATCATCCATAAGAAAGAAGCACCTCTACCTTATTGCCCTCATAGCTCTGCATTGAGCATACACAAAGCATGCATTTAAGCTCAAATCTCAGGCCAAAAGCTAACAAAAGAACACTCCATTACTTGGATTGATCTTGCTGATACATTTGGAAGTACTCACATGATCGCATCTGTCATGTTCCATCCCAATATTGAGGCCTATATCAAGAACCCATACTGCAATTTGACAGGCTATGTTATTAGGGGACCTGGCTGGAATATTGATGGGTCATTCCATGTCAAATCATCTCCCATGACCCGACTCAGATTTGGCTGCAAACATTTCTAAAAATACCTTGGTATACCAAACAAAGGAAATCAAGTTTCAGCTTGATACTTCCAACAGTTTTGCTCAAAGTATGGGTGTCACGACCCCCTCTTTGCACCCCCCAAATTTCGTGTTCATTTTGTTAGCATCTTTGAAGGCCTATATATTCCATACTAATGAAGATGAAATGCTGATAATTTGTGTTTGGGCTAATTGGTGGTCATATTTTCAGATTCTGTGATCAGAAATTACTTATCTCTTCAAATTCTCAACTTATGGACTCACAAAATCCTTGTTTTTGTGTGCCGTTCAACCTTTTTTTTCAGAATTGGGGGTCCATAATATCAATAAACATAATTTTGCAGACATGTCAATGTTTTTGTCTAAATACATGTATATGGGAACAATACTGCGCTTCCAAAAAGCGGAAATATGGTGGGGGTCTAAACACGGTACCAGGACAAAAATTACCTCTCCGACCCCCCCATTTAGGCCACCGGTTGACCATGTGGGCACGAGTTTGGGGATTTTAGCTTTTGACCATATAAAGTTACATATTTTATCATAATTTTTAAGCAAGAAAAACTTAAGATTATCCAGGTCCTTATGAATAAACTGATTTTTTATTTAAAAGGTCGTTTTTATCACTTTTTCATCGCTAATGCTACGGTACAACTGCCCAAGTCCTCAAAGTAGGGTCAAGCAAGATGATTATATGTCAGCAAGGACGTAAGAAAACCTTCATCATAATGAACAGGTTGCGAATGAGGTGCTTAGGGGACAATTACTTATAAAACTTTCAGGAAACAAAAGGCCATTTAAAGTGCTATAGCCCAGCCGTCCAGTGGCTTTGTTTGTGAAATATAAATAATATGTAGGCAAAATCAGTAATAGGTCTTTGCTCTGATGCAATTTCAACCTTACTAAAATAAAAATACATTGGGAAAACAGCGAAATTATCATGTGGCAGTACATGTACAGTATACCTGAAACTGTTGCAGAACCATTGGAAGTATCAAGCTGAAACTTGATTTTCCTTCGTTTGGTATGCCAAGGTATTTTTAGAAATTTTTCCAGCCAGTGATAAATTTTCCAGCCAAATTTCTTTTTTTTCTGGAAAAAAAATCAATCCACGAAATGTCGGTCCTACATTGTATTACTCAGAAATACAGCAAATGTATTATAATCGTTGCGTGCCACGTATTCTGACAAGGCCTCATAAAAAAACGGGCCCTCTCTCGGTACTCGGTCACGCATAAAGCCAGTAGGTCAGGTCAGGTCACTGATCTTTCCTTTGCTGTGAAATTTAAATGCAGACGTACGTACGTATGTGTGTACGTACACATGTTGATTATGTAACGCGTGTTCAAACGAGACTTTACCAGCTTGCAGGCATACTTATTACCGTCTGACCGAGATCTTGGGTTGCAATAATGCCAAAAAAGGAACGGCTGAAACGAAAGAGAGAGGAAGAGCTCAGACAGCAAGCAGCCAAGTGCCGGAACCTCGGGACATTTTTAAAGTAAGTAAAATAATAAAACAAAATCTACCTGAACGTGCGCACATTAATACTTCTAGAAACTAGAAGGCACCCCCAGGTGCCTTCTAGATTCTAGAAGTAGAAATACATTGTGCGGTGTCTGCCTTCAGACGTGCGATCAGCTTTCCGGAAAAATTTGCTTCGCACTCAAATAGCTGATTTTTTGCATGTACACACTGTGTGATTGTTATTTACGAGCTGACAAAAAGATATCATTACTCGCTTCTTCCATTTTTTTTAAGACCTTGTGGAACTCAATTTAATACTTGTTAATGCTTTTTAGGGCCTTAAATTGAGAAAATTTAATTTCAGACTTTTTAAGACTTTTTAAAGACCTGCAGATATACCCTGGTTATAAAACTATGGGATATGATAGGATTTCTTGGACGTAAAACTTAAAATCCCCAGGTCAACTCCCATTGAAACATACTGCCTTTTTTATCTACTTCAAAATGCCGTAGTGCAATGCTCCATTCATTTCATTGACCAACAACACATGTATTCTCCTGCATGCTATGCCTCTGCAAAACCTGACTGAATCCACCAAAGTGCTGATCATAAAGTGCCTTGGGAATATACACGTATTACACAATTGCCCTCATTGTAAATCAAACTTAATAGGCAACGACTTCTTGTTGGTACGTTCCTCTCCAGAACAAATATGCATGCAGTGCTGACAGAGAATGCCAATTAAGGCTTGGTTTTGGATGGGGACAGATACACAATGTCCATATGTCTTGGATTCAAGTTAAGTAAATTTGAGTCAATTTTTTTCCAGTCAAACCAGGAAAGTTCCTGGTTTGACTGGAAAAAAATTGTTTTTATTTCAAAACACATCTGGCAACAAAACTTTTAAACATCAGTCCTACCATACCTTACAATGATGTTAATACCAACATCTTGACTATGACGTATAGCAGAAAGGACCGCTTCAATGTACGATCGTTTGGTCATTCCTGCAAGACAAAAGAATTTCCAAACTTGTTACACATTTTCATAAACACAGGACTGGGACTGGTTTTATGAGTAATGGGGATGGGGTAAGGAGGCTCTAGACCCCACAGATTCGGCTGGGTGTACGTGTGCATGCGGCAAAGTACATGTAAGTATGGACTCGTAAAATCCCATCCTAAAATCCCATATATTTTTTTACCTGTTTGAGTACTACAAATTGCTGAGGCTGTCTTTCTCCTTTTATTTATTCATTTGATGTTGGAACATAGTTTTTTTTCTAAATTGTGAAATGTTCCATTCTAGCCAACCAGTTTTCAAAATAAAAGTAAATTCCATATATTGATCATATAAGATCACACAAGAATTAACAGAAATGATAAATAATAGAAACTGTGATTCTCTTTGGTGAATGCATGCACAGGAGCGATCAACCTGCACCAATGTCCTCACCTGATTATATGTAGATCAACTACACTGTACATATCGTGTACACTGTACTGCAGACAAACCATCTTCAAAATGTCACCATTAAATCAAATGAATTTGCAAGCAAAAATGATTTCTGACTGTTTACATTTCATTGAGTTGGTTTCGTGATTATGTAATAAAAAAAGTGCCCAGGATTAATCTTGCAAATGAAGTTGATGTGCAATTAAGTCTTTGATTTCAATGTTTTTTCTTCTTTTTTCATGAACTGGCATTTGTGCCGTTTTCACTTTTTGTCATTTGCCTTGGTGCCCTCATCAGTGGCAGTGGAGCCCTAGGTAGGCCTTACACCCAAATGACGAATTTCCAACCCTGTGTAACCAATAGGAGGGGGGGGGACTAGAAGGACCAATATCGACAACCAGGACAAAGTCCCAAGAACTATCATAAAGTACAAATCACCCCTCACAGGTCAAAGGAAGTCGCAATTGGATAATTCAAATTTATTTTATATACAATTACATACATGTAAGCATCAACAAATAATTATATATCAAAACAAGTTATCAATTGTAGTGCATCCAAACAGGCAAAGTTAGCAATAAAGTCATCAATACTCGTGCCTCCAATTGGTACGAGGCAGTAATTCTAAAGTGCTCAAAAAATCCTTAACGTAAATTCTTATTAAAATATTACCTGAAATCCAATCAAATATCTAATTCTATTTAAATGTATATCCAAGTTCTGTAACAATAATTAACTATTACCTGAAATCCAATTAAATATTTAATTATATTGCAGCTACACAGGTTAAGTTTATATTTAAATCAGCACTCTTGTGCCAGCAGTCAATTCGAAACAGTAAACCAAACTGCTTAAAAATCCTTCATCAGGAATTTATACTATTACCCGAGTTCCAGTTAAATATTTCTTTGGATGTTCTTTACAATTGATACAACAAATTGTGAATTAAGGGGACATAATATACAACAATGTGTCGCATATTACCAGTTCCCAAGAACTCTAGCTTTGTGATAAAGTAAATTAAGAGTTTAATCAGGCTTTAAACGACAGTCAATACTGCATCTGTTGAAAAATAAGACAATTTATTAAGTATAAACTGACATTATCTTGTACAAAATTTAGACAGGTGGATCGGCAAAATATTCCTGTAAATTTTGTTGCTTTGAATTTCGCAATGTTCTAACTTGAAAAAGTTCAGAGCGGTAGCATCCCGTCGAGTCGACGCCAAGTTTCCAGATTCATACGCGCATGTGTAGTAGCCTACCGTCTTTTTAAGAATGGCATGTACTGGCTGGTACTTCGCGGCCGATTGGGAATGCAGTGGTAAATTCTGATCACAGCAGCGATTATGTGACTCATCGAAAATGAAAGCGCATGGTGAATTTTGATGTATTCCGAAACGATTATTAGCTTACCCTAACACTGCTGAATCCATCAATATCAATACAAATTTCCACACACCCTGGGGGGTTAGGGATAAGCTGCAAAATGTTGATCTTACCCTGGAGCTATAAAAAGGAGGTCCATGATCTCACACACACACACACACACACACGTATCGGCGTTTTTGCATCCCTGTGGAGACATGGCATTGTTCTCCCCTTTGTCCCTGTACTTAAGCAAACCCCCATAGACTTTGTACACAAAATTCCTTGTGGAGCAAACCTAACCCATAGAATTGCCCTGTGGAGACCTATTGAGTCCCTTTGTTCGCATTGTGTTCATGTCTCCACAGGGTACGGAATATCTCTCCACACACACACACACACACACAGTCGTGTACCGACCTCCAAACGCGGACGTCCCATTGTTCCTCTTTTGTTTATACTCTAACATTTTCGGAAGGCCTCCATAGACTTTGTACACATTTCCAATCGCGGACGTATGCTGGGAATCGCGGACGATATTGTTCTCTTTTGTTCTCTGGCATTTTACGTCCGCGGTTTGAATACGCCAACGCGCCCACACACACGCACACAGTCGTACTTCCCCAATACGTCCGAGGACAATGCTTTGTGTTTCCTATTGTTCCTTTAATATAACCAACCCCCATAGACTAAGCACGTATCCTTACGTTCGAGGACCGATTTCAACAAAAGACTCTACGTTCGAGGACTGAAAGGTTTCTTTGTGTTTCCTTTCTTCTCTTGTCCTCGGAGATATATACAGTGCATGTACACACAGTCATGTAAACGGGTGCAATCGTGGACCTCCCATTGTCCCTCTTTTGTTTGTACTCAAACTTTTTCGGAAGGCCTCCCATATGTTTTGTACACGATTTACAATCGTGGACGTTCGGTCAAACGTGGACCCTTTGTCTATGCCCTAACCCTTTTGTCCCTAGTCCACGATTGCCGGTATTTACAAACACACACACACACAATGGAACATAGAAAAAAATGACATATTCAGCGACTACATGTATTTTGATGAAAATGCTGGGGTTTTCAGCGTACGCTCCTCACTGTTTCCACTGAACTGTTTTCCGTGGAGGAAAAATTAAATGTCAAACATTATTTTTATTTATATTTTATATTCCCTGCCCAAACGTGACTGCAAAATGAATATTTAATGACAAAGTACCTTCTATAAGAGCGATTACACCCTAAAGTAAGTTAATAGCCCCTTATTGGCATTTTTCGTGCTCGTTTACTTTTTGTTTATTTTATGAAGCGATTCCGAGTTGAATTGCGATTCTTAGATGGAATCGGAATCGATTCCAAAAATGTTGGATTCACCCAAGCCCATTTCACAGAGCGACACAAATTGGCTGACCACTTCAGCAGTGAGCCCTCCTCGGCCTCCATACCCTCCTTAGCTGGTGTAAGCAGTAGGTTTTCACTGTCTGAAGAGCAACCCCGCCATTCCGAGCGTCTGAGAAAGAAACGTGAGATCGGACCATGACCAAACCTGGTCTTACCACGGCTGTGACACTCTTGTATATATTTCCATTCTTTTGCACTGTTATTTCAACAGTTCATTTTTACAAATTTCTTCCTTAATCTTTGTTTATTCAGGGTTTCTTCTTTGTTTAAATGTGGTTGAATCTTTCTTTGCGAAATACAACAGCTTTGCTGATCAGTCAAACCTTTCCCGAGCGAGAGATTACTTAGAGTTTCACAGAGCTCAAGATTTGGCATTCGTGACAAATGTCAGCCTCGGATTTATCAGTTGCAGTGTGTGGCACAAGTAACTGCTATTTTAAGGATTGCCAGTTTGTATTTGTTTGCTGTCTGCGAGAAACGGTACTTATCTGCGCTGAAGGTCACCTCTGAATTTGCTAGTTTTCAAATTCGTTTTTTTTGGAAGAGCGATCTAGTTCAATCAGTATTCTGAGCATAATGCCATTGTTTATTCTAAACATATCTTTTTGACAGTGTATGCTGATAAAATAATGTCAGTGTTTAACTGTTTCGAACTGTTTGAGAATTTCTGGTTATGCAGTATTTGAAATTTGTTTGTGATTAGAGAGTGTTATGAACAATGATTATAGGCCGTAATTTATTTTCGTACCATTCGGGGATGAAGGTACTAAAGCAGGAAGTTGTAGGGACACGGCTTGTGCCGTGTGCTGTATTGTAACACCCATCTTGATGTGTTGCGGTTTTCTTTATACGCTATATAAAATAGGTCCCTGTTGTCTTTTGTATCACATAATTTGATCACTCCATCGTCCAGAAATTGTTTAGTAAATTGTAAGATTGCCTTTGGTCCATATTTATGTCCTTATGCAGACTTTTACACATGTAATGGTTAGACAGTGAATATTTCATTGACGGCGGAGTAATTACGTATTCGTTTAGGTAATCCGCCCACGCCAAACTTTCGGCCTCTTGCCGTTCGTATCCTCTTTTTCATAAGATAAATAATAACTACGAGCACTGTAGGCCTACTGTGTAAATTGGCTTGAGCATTATATACACCACCCAATTCATATCAGGGTATCTTTTTTATGTTGTGAGCCATAACCAAATAAAACAAAGCAATCAAATCAAGAGCAAACCAAGTTCTGTACGAGTGCTTTATCCCAGTCACTTTATCCACTTAAAGAGTAGATGGTCCTCCAGCTTTGGTTCACTCCTGGTCGATGTGCATAAACAAATACAGTTTGCTCACATACCTGTCCGAGGTTCATCCCTTGGTGTACTGCGTAATTCTAGATACCTCACTCCATCAATAGCAAACTCATTGATTATATCCTTTGTTACCATGGCAACAGCTTCTTCATCATCAACAAGGTGGTGAAAGGCCTCAAATACATGTTTACTGTAAACAAGAAAAAACAACAAAATGCATCAAACCATGAAGCATTCTTAGACGGCAGACTCGCTTCAAAATGCTTTAGACAACATCTAACTGTGAAGTACACAATTACAAACTATTTTGTTTGATGGAAGTGGTCAATGATCTATGTATACATATGTACATCTCATAATCTTTCAATTAAGAAATGCGTGACTGCAGTTTAATGCAGTGCCCACTGACCAATGCCCAATGGCCAATTGACGCACTGCCACTTGTAAGTTTTTTTGACAACTCTGTACATGTGCACAATGTGCAATACAGCATACACAGTGGAACGCCGCTATACCGAATGCTACTATACCGAACACCGTTATACCGAACATTCGGCTATACCAAACACCATCCTTGGCTCCCAAATTTCCCCAAATCCAAGGGGATTTTCCATTCTAATACGAAAACACTCACCTCTGTTTACCTACATTTTGGGGAGGAAGGGACATGCAGTGGCGAAGAAGTCTAAACAGAACCTACATAAAACTGCGGAAGACATGAAAAGGTTGTTTAGACATACCCGGAAGTGTCCTAACTATTCTAAAGGAGCTTTGCGGGCCTTGCGGGCTGCTGATCATTTAGTTTCCTGGAGGACTGTCCTTCCCATGTGCCCCTCCGCTTGCACGACATCCTTCAAGTAATATGACGTGAATGTGGATGGATTCTTCCAGCAGGCCGCCTTCATTATATCTGAAAGAGAAAATCCAAGCAGGTGGGCCCAAGAAGTTGACACGCTGCATGTTTCATGGGCTTGATATTTCGATCCTCGGTTTTCGGTAGGACTTACTACTGCCTCCGAAATCCAACGGTCACAGAGGCTTGATGATGAGGCTGGATGGTTGTGATGAACAGCTGCTTGATATCACCTCTCAAAGGCTGAGTGCGAGCAATGTAGTACTTTAGGGCTCGCACGGGGCACAACCACTTATCCTCTGCTACCGAAGAGAAGGATGTCAAGTTTGGCACAAATATGTCAGGAGGTGAAAAATTTGCCGACTGGTTCTTTGTCAGGAACTCGACCTGTGGGATTAAGCGAACCCCACCTGGTTCCCAATGTATGTGCCTGGTTCTATTGACAGAGCATGGAGCTCACTTCTGCTGCGAGCCGTAGCAGCATCCAACAAAAACACAATTTTTATCGTGAGGTGATGGAGAGAAGAGTTATCTGCTAGCTCAAAGGGAGCTTTGGCAAGAGACAGGAGAACGGCACCCAGGTCCCAAGATGGAATCAATTTTCGAGTGGGAGGTCGGTCATTGAACATACCACGCATCAAGTGAGCTATGGACGTGTTGGATGAAATTGATGAACCATCCTGAAAGCCCTGATGAAGGACACCAATGGCTGACCTGTATCCTCTGATCATGGCAATTTGAAGCCCAGAGTTGAAAAGATGCAGGAAGAAATCCCCAATTGAAGCTACAGATGCTGTATTGGGATCGACAGCTCTCTCCTCACACCATCTGGTGAAGTGCAGAAGTCTGCTTTGCCAGGGTAGTAGCTTCCTCCGAAAGGACAGCTGCTCGGAGGAAGACTTGGACAGCATCCAGGCACAAAGATGAAGAGTGGCTGGAGCTGGGTGTAGGACATGAGACCTCGGTTGTGACAGGAGGTCTGGCCGGTCGGGGAGCACGAGAGGTGCATGGACAAGAAGGTCCAGGAGCCGAGGAAACCATGGTTGTCGTGGCCAGAACGGAGCCACAATGATTATTCTGCACAAATCTGCCTCTATTTTCCTCAGAACTTGTATGAGGGAGATTGGAGGGAAGGCGAATCCATGAATCCCCGTCCATTCGAAGCTGAGGGCATCTGTTCTGCAGGCCATTAGGGTGAGCATGACGTGCACAAAATGTCGGAAGCTGACTGTTCAGGTGGGATGCAAACAGGTCCACATGAGGCATTTCCAGGATATTGAAGACGTGTTTCACTACCTTAGGATTGAGAGTCCATTCTGTTGGAGTAACACGACCCCTGGAAAGAGCATCGGCAAGGATGTTCTTCTTGCCAGCCAGATGGGTGGCTTGAAGAGAGATGTGGCGAGGAATACACCAACGGAGTAGCTCCCAAGTGGCTAGACAGAGGGACGGAGAATGAGCCCCCCCCCCCCCCCCTGACGATTGATGTAGGACACTACGGTCGACTTGTCTGACTTGACCAGGACCAATCTGCCTAGGACTGCCAGGAGCTCCAAGTGATTGATGTGTAACTGGTGGTCCGCTGCTGACCACGTGCCGGCTACTGATTGGTCGTCCAAATGAGCTCCCCAACCCTGCCTTGAAGCATCCGTAGTGAGAATGGCTGATGGGCAGGGGTGCGGAAAAACCGTACCGCATAGAAGGTTGTCCGGGAATAGCCACCAGAGAAGCTGATCCTGAATAAGCCGGGTCACTGTGACCAGTATCGAGATGGAATACCGTCGTGGTCAGAAGTGATACAGGAGATGAAGTTGTATGGGACGCATGTGCATCCTGCACTAAGGCACCAGATCCACCAGACTCGCCATGAGGCCTAATAATCAGAGCCAGGCTTTGGCTGGAAGAGTTGGCGAGGACATGAAAATTCCGATGTAGCCCCACAGTGTCTGACATCGCTCCGAAGTTGGCTTTGCTCTGCCTGATGCCAAGTCCAGAATAACCCCAAGGTAGGTTGGGCGTTGTGAAGGAATCAAAGATGATGAAACCCAGCTCGGCAGTAAGTTAAACTGTCAGCAGAAGGGCTCTCTCCGTACATTGAGACGTTGGGCCCACTATGAGCCAGTCGTCCAGGTATACGAACATGTGGATCTGCCTTTGACGCAAGAAGGCTGCGACAACCTTGGCTATCCTGGTGAAGACCCGAGGGGCTGTGGAAAGACCGAAGGGTAGAAATCGGAACTGGTACACGGATCCCCGATATATGAACTGGAGAAATTTCTGGTGTTCTGCATGAATAGGAACGTGAAGATAGGCATCCTTCAGGTCGATGGATGTAGCCCACCAATTCGTCTTCAGAGACTGGAGAACAGTCAAAAGTGTTTCCATGCGACAATGTTTTGGCCTGATGTAAGAGTTGACAGGCCGGAGATTAAGAATGGGTAGCCACTCGCCCGACTTCTTTGGACCAAGGAAGAAGGTTGCTGGAAGTGAAATGATAGCGTCCTTTTCCTTCAGGGGTCGTATTTCCTCTTCTAAAGATGTCCTGCGGGCAGAGTCCGTAGGAACAGGAGTTGACCGTCATGGAGATCATAGCGGTGGGCTGCTGGTAAACTCCAGACGATACGCTGAAGAAATTGTCTGGAGAACCCAAGCATCCGATGTCACGTGGGACCATCTTTGGCTGAACTCTGCAAGACGACCACCTACTGGACCCGTAGCCTGGGGAATAAGCACTCTGGGGGGCTGTCTCCGAAAGTACCGGGAGGCTGAAGAGGATGAGGAAGATTGGCCCGCATTACTCTTGGGCTGGTAAGCGGAGCCCTGGTAGGCAGAAGCAGGCCTTGACTTCTTCCCACTTGGTTGACCGGACACATAAGTAGACGGACACTTGGCTGTACGTCGTCGAAGATCCAACTTGTCTTCAGTTTAGAGACGTTTGGCTTCTTGCAGCATAGCCTCATCAAACCTATTGTCGAAGAGATCGCCCCCACCCACGGGAAGATCAAGTAGACGGTCTTTAGAACCAACTGATGGGAGGAACAAATTGTCCAGTACAAGGGAGCGTCGTAACAAGGAAGTGGCAGCAAATCCTAATGCAAATTCCCGAAGACAGAAACCCAGGCAATCATCCAGGAAATTAAACATTGCAGGCAATTTACCCGGGTCAGTTAAAGAGGGATCTTCATGGCACCGAGCAAGAGCATCAGACAACAGGATGGAGAAGGAGGCTACTTTCGCTCCATGGCGCAAATGGTTGTCCAGGGCAGAAATTCTCTTGTCCAGTGCTTGTGTTTTCACATCAAAAATTTGCTTGCGAAATTGTGAGTTTTCATGTCTGAGAAGTCCTTGGCCTCGAAGACAAAGTTGGGGTCGAAAAGTATTTTCCGAGGTCTGCAGTATTGGTATTAAACATGCCCTAGCAAAAAGGGTCTAGGGTGTTAGGGTTAAGTAACCAGCGGCTGAAAATCGCTACACCGAGCGATCGCCATACCGAACAAAATCTGAGGATCCTGCGATGTCCGTTATAGCACAATGGGTGTACAAGCACTTGTAAAGGGTTGCTGCACGTATCTCTGACCAGAGTTGTCATGGATTTGTCTAAACTGAGATAACTTTACTCGTAAAGTTTTTGTGTTGGGATGTACATACGGACCTTGTATAAGCATGCCTGTAGTTGAAGCAATGAACAAGACACACATTTGTATGTCTTTTACATGTATTTTTCTTTGTCCAAGATTTGGAATGTCACATGACATTCACTATGTTGACTATTCAACAGACACTATAATTGGCTATTTTGCTTAAGGATGGACCGTGCAAGCGTGGTGTGGTGTCCAGGGTCCACTTATAAAGGGGCCTGAACCATTTTGGATTCTCTGTGGTGCAATCTGAGGCAATTCCTGGCCACTTTCCCTTGACCGTTTTGAGCCAAATGGTTTATGCAAAATATATTTCATTTGAAATTGTTTAGAATAAACAACTTAAACAGGTATTCATAAATGCCTCGGCGAGTTTCACTATCCCTATTGGTCGAGAGCCTGTCACGTGGGTGTGTTTAAACGGTTGTTTAAACACGGCTGGAAGTTGTTTAACCCTAACCCTCCAGGGTATTTTGGCTAGAAACCCTGCCAGACGCATCAGATTGCATACTTTGTCACATTGACTTGTGTGCAGAGTGCAGCAAGGTCAAGCTGTCACCACAGATGCACTGTGCTGCGTCTGGCAGGGTTAGGGTTAAACACGGCGCGTCACAACCAGCTGTTCTCAGCCGATACGCAACAGGGAGAGCGTAGTAGGTGCGCGCACAAGATGTACTAAACTTCATAATGTAAGACAACGCTAATGCACGCGTATAAAACGCTGCATCTCGTGCGTGTGCGTACGCGCACGCGACAGACAGGCGCGAAACGCCTTCACGCGCATGTGTTTTGTACTGAGCAAATGGGAGAAAAAGTGGGGTGAAAAAGCTTCGCATTTTGTCCTTTTTACGGGAGGTTTTTGCATTTTTCGTAAGAAGGCATTTATGAATGGGGATAAAAATGTGATGACCCGGTCTTTACCAGTCAATAATAACCTCGAAGGGTCGTGACCGCTGTTAATGGACCTCGCCTTCGGCTCGGTCCATTAACAGCGGTAACGCCCCTCCTCGGTTATTATTGACGTGGTAAAGACCGGGTCATCACACTTTTATCCCCTTATTTTTTACCTCATCAGTACTCTGACTCTTCAGACACTTCTGATCAAGTTTGATTTCATAATCAACTAGAAAGACCCAGTGTATCATGAATTTCAGTCACTATGAAATACAGGCTTATTGGTAGTATGGCCAGCCCTGTCGCCAGCTCCGGGCATGGGGGGGGGGGGAACATCACAAGAAAAAACAACTACATGAAATGTTGATGCTTTTGGTTTTTGCCAATGGGGGACAATTGGTTGCCAGGCCCGTCTCCCCCCCCCCCCCCCCCCCCCCCCCCCCTTAGTATGAGCACATGCTTGAGTATGGCAGATGCCTAAGTGAGGAAAGTGGCTGGTCACTTGAGATAGGCCATCAGCCTCAGTCCAAAAATTGGGAGTAATGCTCATAGCGATTATTGGCAAGGTATGCACACCTGTAGAATTGGAAAATGTGTGATAGAGCGTAAGCAGTAGCAGCTTTTTGGGTGTTATCACTTTTAATTTATTTTTTCAAAATGGCCGCAAATATGCTTGCTACCAGATTAATTATATGTGGTAACAAGCATTTTGGCGGCCATTTTCTTTTTTAAAGGGTGATAACACCCAAAAAGCTGCCACCGATGCAATGCTATCACATATTTTCCAACTACAGGGGTGCATACATGTACCTTGCCAAAAAATCACCATGAGCATTACTTCCCTCATTTGATACCGACCAACCCCCAAGGCTGATGGCCTAAGAGGGTTTTTAACCTTTCCTTACCCCTGTTGCTTTATTGTACCAATGTTGAGTTTACTCGCAAGGAACCAACACACCAGAGTATCCAAACAAATATATTCACCATGTTTAAACGAACTGTAGTGCTTGTGTTTTTTGCTATCCTACATGATCTTTACCAACAGAAAGGGCTTGTTCAGATCTTTCCATTGGTGATATCAAATTCATGTGTCACCATTACAATTTTTGGAGAAAACTGTATTCGAAGTTTCCCTGTACATTTACAATGTGTATGGAGAGCCATTTGTTCAAGTGACAAACAAGTTTCCTGTTTGATAAAGTGGGCCAGAAGAGAAAACAGCCGTAACTTTGCTATTTTAGCAGTTACGACTTTCATTTTTACACCATGTATATGTATGAAAGAGATATTTTTATGGAACAAACTTTACACACATTTTCCTTTTCAATCAATTCTTGAGGGTGAAATTTTTAGTTGAAAATACAACCATTCAACAAGCAGTCAGCTGCTTTTTCTGCGTAAGTGGTTCTATGCTTGATTGAACAAAGAATATAAACCAATAAACAATGTCGTAAGGAAAGGGTTAAACCAACAATATGGAAAAGGAGTCTGACTTTCATAAGAGCCCATTAGGCAGATATTCACATACAGGTGTATAGATTACTTACGTCCCACGAGGCATTACTATGCCATCTTTTACAAATTTCTTCCATTTTTTTAGGATGGTCACATCCGGCTGTTCACCATCTCTCTTCCATTTCTTTGTCACCAGTTTGTTGCTCGTTTCTTCACTGATGGACCCATTCAAGTGAGCATGTAACTCCTGTAAACAATGTGATGATTGAAACAAAATAATATAGACTATATACTGGCAGGTCAATGACCAAATGTTATAAAGCAGTTTTTTGGGTCCAGGTTAATTAGACTTAGCTTTGAGGCCGGTTCACACTTCACGCGAATACGGATGCGAAGCGAATTTATGACGTCAATGCCAAATATTCAATTTTTGCACTGCGAATTCGCAAAAGCTGAACACATTTCAACTTGTGTGAATCTTTGCCGCTAATTTTTCATCACGTCAAATTTGCTTCGCATTCACGTGAAGTATGAACCGACCTTTAGACGATAACAACTGTCCAAACATGCCACAACCTGTTATTTCAAGATTTGTCGGCAAAATCCATAAAAATTCTGCAGAAATTAACATTTAGGCCCTACCATTCACACTTTGCCTCAGTGACCTAGTCCGAGTAACTTGGATCCTACTTATTACCTTTTTAACATTGGGACATGATCTGGCGATCGCCAGATCATGTCCCAATGTTAAAAAGGTGATAAGTACTTAAGTAAAAGTAGCGTCCAAGTTACTTGGACCATGGAGGTAGGAATGACCGTACATGGTGTTAAGGGCGATTGTGTGTGGGGCCCCTCTTTAGTTTTCATCAAATTAGAGTCAAGAGTATTTTTTTCTCATTCCAAAATGACTTTTTCAACCTGAAGCAGACTTCTCTTAATTCTACTGACATCTTTTTTTGGAATTTTGAACAGTTTATTGTGGTATAAATTTTCTTACGTGCTTTACGGCAGTTGCCATGCGAATGAACGCAGTTTAGCGTATCTACTGCGTGCGTCGCGATGATCGTCATCTTTATTTTTACATTGTGTTTTGTCGTCTTCATCGTCGCTTTACCCCAAAATTTCTCTCAAAAACTAAAACACCCTCGACCCCCATGACCCACGACCCCTCGACTTACGCTCATTAACCCTAACCTTCCAGGGTATTTTGGCTAGAAACCCTGCCAGATGCATCAGATTGCATACTTTGTCACATTGACTTGTGTGCAGAGTGCAGCAAGGTCAAGCTGTCACCACAGATGCACTGTGCTGCGTCTGGCAGGGTTAGGGTTTAGGGAAGCACACACAACACATACACACAATTAACCAGTAAATGTACAAACCGTTTTGCAACGCATGTCGTACATGTATGTTTGTGCTTCGTTTATAAGCGTACAGTAAGTCGAGCGTTCGTGGATCGTGGGTTGTGGGGGTCGAGGGGGGTTTCAGAACAACCCGATCTTGGGAATTTTGGTGGGAAAATGTTTGTGGCCACACTGGTCAGATTAGACCTTCGTCAACACAATGCTATTGATAATGCGCACATGGTCACCACTTTTTACAGACACCGGCACCCAGAAATTACACCTTTAAAGTGGCATAACTCTGAAATGCAAGTATCTTATCAAGCTAATTTTAGTTTCAAAATTCAATTTGTCTTGCAATTTCCTTTCCATTATATCAAATTTGTGACAAATAGTAAAAAATAAATTTAAAAAATTAAATAAAACAAAAACAAAACAAAAAAACACCGGACTCCCTACAACAACTTTGTACAAGTTGGGACTTCAGACATATTTAATTAATGAATAGGCCAACGCCGCACACTTACTTGGACCCTACTATCGCCAGATCACGTCCAAATGTCAAAAAGGGCGATAAAGGGTACAAGTTACTCGGACTAACTATCAACCAAATGGTTCTCGGACTTTAAAAAAAGATTCTCCAAAACCACTGAAATCAAAGGGAAAAAAATTAAATCTACTTAAATAAAAATAACCATTTGATTAAAAACCTAAAACTTAAGAAATCTTTTTGAAAAAAAACAATTCTTTTAACCAGTTCGCGTCGGATAACGTGTTCACACGATCTGGCTGTTTTTATACAGGGCTGACGGGTAAAAACGTCAAGCTTGCCTCGACTCACCTCCGGGTGACGTCTCAACACGCTAATCCATCATTTGTTTTGTACACACACACAAAGTCCGAGAAGTCTGTGGAGGCGGACCGTGTGTTGAACTTGAACTTGGCCGCTGTGCACGGCCTGTTGTTCAAAAATTTAAGCTCCGGTGGGCACATGCGCACCCAGAGTATTGAAATATATGAGGTTTCGGCAAGAAATATTGCACAAATACTGTTGAAATGACTCTTGCAAATCAGTATTTGTGGTGTTTGGCTGTATATCAGAAGTTGGCTGCTATATTTTACCTTTTTGGAAAATAGAAATTTTCGGCAAAAATAATCCCGGCGTGAACTGGTTAAAAATCGGACAGCGCGGCATGGATTCGATCCAGGGTCCCAAACTATCAAAAGCAATGCCGTACCAATCGAGCTACCGAAGCACTCTGGCAGGATGGGCAGTTGTAAATCTCATATACGTTCGCATCGGGCCCTTATCCCCCCTGGAATTTTTTTTAAAAGGCCAAAACAATTTGTTTTTTTTAATAAATATAAAAGGAGACGATCTTTGTGCCAAGTTAATGTACTCAATTGAATGTATATTTAAAACACTCAAAACCTGCTGAAAGGGGTCTAAAATGCGGTTACAAGAGGCCTATCGCGTTATTGAACAAAGCACTAAAGCAGCACCCTCCCCCCCCTCCCCCCCCACCTTTCGATTTTTCCACGGCCGGTGATCCACGGCCTTTGCTGCTTTCTGGTGAGTGCTTTGCCCCCCTCTAGAAAAAAATCTTGGCGACACCCATGCCATGGGTGTCAAATTAATATTTTAGAAAAGCAACACATGTATCTATTATAAAAATAGTAAAGTATAAAAAGAAATAGGCTCACACACCCGCTATGCGTAGTACTTTACTAGGGCCTAGTCTAGTACTACTAACGTTACACCAAAGCTGCAAATGTGCATGCAGCACTGCTGTCGAGCGCAATCTGGAGTTTCGCGCAAGTTTATTGTACTCCCTCCCGAGTTCATTATTAATGGATTTCATTCAAAGGGAAATTAGCTTAGCCTCAGGAGGGAGTACAATAAACTTGCGCAAAACTCCAGTTTGCACTCGACACTGCCAGTACCTGTACTGGCAGTTAGGCGCCGGCCTGCCTATTTTGCCGAGGCTATGGCTGCACTTCTCCGCAATACATTTCAGGTTAGCTGCAGGCCAATTTCATAAAGCTGTTAAGCACAAAAATTTGCTTAGCATGAAAATGCCTCCTTGATAAAAACTGGATTACCAACAAGATTTCCATGTGTGGAATATTGCTTTTGACTGGCATTCAGCTGTTGTTTGCTTAGCATGAAAATTACATGGACTTTTGGTTGGTAACCTGTTTTTACTAAGCAAGACATTTTCATGCTAAGCAAATTTTTGTGCTTAACACTTTAATAACAGCTTTATGAAATTGGCCCCTGGATGGACGATACTTACAATTTTGGGCAAACTTTTGAAAAAGGGTCCTACAGGTATCGATTCCATGTTTAATATGAGAGTTTGTACATTGTTTGTACACGTATCTGATATTGAGGAAGGAAAATGATTGTATACAGTAAACACTGGTGACTGGTAAAGCTATAATAAGGCATGTATAAAAATAAGGTCGTCTGCGTGTCAACTTGTACTTGTAATGCATGTTGGTATACAATAATCTTTTGTAGGACGCCCTCTTGTGGTTGATTTGACCGGCGAAGATTTTCAAGTTGGGTCACAAAAAAATGCGATTATCCGTGATCTTTAACAAAATGTTTGTTTTTTCTGCCGACAAATTTCCAGATTGCGTGTTTTAACTTCAGTTTTGTTTTGTCCAGAATTTTCCAATTGTATGTTATATTTTAAATGAAACACCCCCTCCTATTTTGGACGTAAAAGGGCTTCTTGCTCTAAAAAGGCTTTTAGTTTATTTACTCGTCGGTGCTCTCACGGCAAAAAGAGATCCGCCCTGAACATGAAATACTTTTGACATTAGGCCTAGTACCAGTTGATCGTCCGGTTGTTTTTTTCAAAAAAGAGGATGATGATGGCCATTTTATTTGTTGTTTTTTCCCAAGATGGCCGCCAATCATTTAAATTAAAATGGTCGCCAAATTTTCAGTTCAAAATGACCGCCAGTTCGTCGCTATACCGGTATTCTACTTGAGTCAAAATATCCATGTTAAATAGTGTTCTATATGTATTTTATAAAATTACCCAATTGTTTATGCATGTTCTTTTCAATTGCATTTTCACTTCAACAAGGCTCGCATATCGCGAATGCCAGTGAACTATACCGCCCCGCTGGCTTTGTAGAAGTCGTAAAATATCGGATAATGAAATCGATCATCGAAAGAATGGTGCCAAGACAATCCGAAATACATGAAAAATCTAGCTTTTTTGTTCAGGAAAAAATAACTAAAAAGGATGCTGCTTTAAAAAAAGGAATGCGGGCGGGGACGACCAACTGGTGTTTTTTTACTTGGCTTTAAGTAATCCAATTACAAAACGAGGGCGGAGTTCTCGTTCATTATCCCTTCCAAAGGTTAACATAGCACTTTCGGGGTGGAATTCGAAGAAAGTACGGACCGTCATGAAGGAACCATGCAAGGCAGGGCGAATCCAGAACACCATTTTTTGGGGGGCCAAAACAAAATTTTCCCCCAAAAAGGGGTCAAAAAAAAAGGTGCACAAAATCACAGATAAAACGGACAGGTATGCAAGCACTTAGGCCTAAACATCAAAAACTAAACAAAAAAGAATAAGAGAATTCAGAAAAGTTAAATAGCAACCTAAACCAGAAAAACAAGCAAGGGTGTATGAAAAAAGGAGCAAACTTAAAGACGATGAGGTTGAAGAAAAAAACAGACAAAAACAGGACAATACCCAAATTACCCAGACATTTCTTTCAGCCCGTAGGGAGGGTTGCATGAGCAATTGACAAGTTCATCAGGCGTAACAAAGATGGGGCAATGAAAGAAGCTGTGGATCGTAGAATGGTTGGTGAGATTCCATCAGGGCCGGGAGCCTTAAGGGGTCAGATATGCAGATGCTTCATCAACCATCTAAGCTCGAAAGTTTTAATTCGAGGAAGTTCAAGTATAAGGAACGTGCATGCAGGGTGCAGGTACATGTAGCGGAGTAGCTGGACAAGATTCTGGTGAAGAGTAAAGCGAGGTGAAACTCATTAAACGCTTGAGCAATAGCAATGTCATTGCTGGAGCAGTTTGTCAGCATGCATGGACACTTCGATTTACGTTGATTTCTGACAAAACACCAAAAACTGCGCTTGCAAATAAACGATTGATATAGTTCCATGTAGGCTGTTTTAGTTAACAATTTCACATTATTGCGTATTTGTTTATATTTGGAGCCATGCCGAACTGGAACTGGGGTGTTTGGCTTTATTGAACAATTGATGTTTCTTTAGTTCAGGTGTGATCCAAGGGGAACATTTAGTGCGTTGCCGATTTTCTGGGTATGCTGTCATGGGTATGCTGTCATAGATAGCTGCCTCTGGGATATCCAACAATCTTTCCTATGATGCATTAGGATCAGCGTCGTCCACAAAAACAGACCATGTGCAAGGTGCAGAAGTGTTTCCAGATGTGTCATGTCAGCTTTTCTGAGTTGCAAAAATGAGTGGATATAATTGCAGGTTGAGGGAGAGATTTGGGGGCACTAAATGTAAAGAAAACAGCATGATGGTCACTTCTGACTGGGTTAGCAAAAGACCCCAATGCAGAGAATTTCTCAGGCCGATTTGTAAATATGAGGTCGATTGTGGATCCAGTTGAGGACAAATTGTTTAAAGGACGAGTTATCTTCAACGATTTGAGCAAGTCCAATGGAGTTAGTAATATCTTGGAGAGTGGCCACGGCATTTCACCTAGCCAGTTAATATTGAAATCACCAAGCAGTATGAGACCTTAAAATCGAGGAACGACAGCCTGGATTGCATCACATGCGTCTTGGAGTTTGTCGGAAAAGGTTATGTCGGAGTTTGGGGGCCTGTATCAATTAAACAATTCCAACAAACCAATCGGAGCGCTTAACAGTTATCGATAGCCACCCAGCAAACACTTAACATTTTAAAAACATTTTTGAAAAGTTGAAGTCAAAACATTGTAAAAATAACATAAAATAATGTTATCAAAACGTTTAACCTCATGGTAATGGACTGATCCGGCCTGTCAAACAGCGCGCATTGACCAATAGGATTACGACTTTTGGTTAGCAACAGTTGCTGCAGGCATGGTCCGCCATTAGCTCGGTCAAGCTCGGTCAAACTTTGTCACATGCGCTGTGAAAAGTGTACACAAACAAATGTGTTTGGTGCGGCCGGGCACCGTATTTTTTCAATAAAAGTGCGGCTGTAGCCTACAGTGTAGGTGTTTATATTTAATGGGGTAGTTTAAGAAATGGTAAAAATATGATGTCATGGCATATGTAAATCAGACACCAGGTACTCAGATCAGGACATCGTTTTCTTCCCGTTTCCAAAACTGAAAACAAATTTGGAAAACTTTTTGAGATGGATTAAAGCGTGTGGCCGGCCGCATTCCGATCTGAATGTCAAGAAGGACAAGTACGTATGCTCTGAGGTAGGATTCGCAGTTAACATGTTTAATATTCTGTACATGAATAGGAGATGGAAAGTGTAAAGGGCCCTACATGTAATTGTCATCAATTTAATATATCATGAACAGGAAATAAAATAATTATTTATAAGAAAACTTTATTATAACTTTGACCTGGTGCCCTTTTGCTGGTTGTAGCTAGACCTGTTCTGTGTCGAGCCTCGAGGGTACTGGTTAAGAGTCTTTTTTAATATTAGACTATGGTATAAGGCCAAATAAAAAAAAAAACATGTTTAGCGTCCTGCCTTTTTGAAAAATAGGAAGGAGGAGGCCCTTTTTTTTCTTTTTCTTTTTTCAAAATGGCCGCTCGACACATTTTCCAAGACGTCCGGCTGTGCTATTTTTCAAGATGGCCGCCAGCATACACAAGGTGATGCTAGAGTCTAAAAATACGACTTTTTGTTTTGGGATTTTTTTTTTTTCGAAAAAGATCAAATATTCTTCATTTGTTTTCGTGTTTTTTCATTTAAAAAAAAAAAGAAAGCAGGCGGCTTCAAAAAAGGAAGCGGGCGGGGACGCTAAACATGGATTTTTTTTTATTTGGCCTAATTCAATTGCGTCGTAACATCAGCGGTTTATTTTATTCCAATACTAACTTACCCAGCAACACAGCTACTCTACTTTCTGCAACGAGCCCTTCCTTTCCGAAACACAAAATGGCGGGTCTCTCTTCCTCATGCTTCGATAACATTTCCCCGCAACACCAACTTGAATATCCTTAATGACTTCACAAATGACTTTATGTACATACCCCCTCCTTAATAAATATTTGTAACCCTTAACTTTCGCCCGCTTGCTAATTTTGTCCCCGCCTAAAGAATTTAAATCCACCGCCTTTGGCAGACTACACTGAGTCGCGTCGTCGACGATGTATTTGTTCGGGTCGCCGTGCGTTACACGTAATGTTTGTGTACTTCAAAGTATAGTAGCTTGACCGAGGTAATGGCGTCGCCATGCCGTTGCTAAGGTGGGCGGGGCTTATGGTCAAATCCGGATCGGTCTATGGTTAAATGACACCTAACTGTGCCGGTGAAAGACAGCATTTTGATAACATTTTTCAAAACATTTTTGAAAAGTAATAATCAAAACATTCTTTAAATAGCATAAAATAATGTTATTAAAACGTTTAACTTTATGGTAATTGAAAACATTTTTGTATAACATTTTAATAATGTTGTATAAATGTTTAAATGACACCTAACTGCCCAGCTAACACACGACGTTACCGCAACGTTGCCTGAAGGTTGCGGTTTCGTCATGTTACATGGTAACGTGCATACAACGTTACAACAACGTGACGTTGTATCGTAACATCGCGTGAACGTTTTATTAGGGAGATTGCAAAACTATTACGGACGGATACGTAAATGACCTACAGAACTACGTATCTTCCCAAAATCACTGGAATGAATAATTATTGGCTATCGGTAGCGTATCCGAGTATGCAATTGGTCAGTGATGGTCCCGCTTTTCACAAGTAGGAGCGCTTGGCAATTTCCATAATAATGAGAGGCACACGTAATTACTGACAGAAGAAATAAAGATGGAGAGGTCCCCAACTCTCGCTAGCCACCTGGAAATTTCCATAATACTCTTGTGATAGTGTATGGAAGGATAACTTCATCATTGTTATCACTGGAGATGGTTTTCACCGCGTCTATTCCTTTTAATCTTTTACAAGCCAGATGTGATTTATTATCGCCAAGTACAGTAAACTTTGACTGTATCGCCACGATGGCAGACAGAGCAGTTGCAAGGGGTCGCTTTGTAATGAGTGACCAAGAGAAGAGAGTAATTCGTAGAGGATGGCTGGTACACAGAAATAAATATTTCATGCTCCTTCGCTGCGCTCATACGCATGAAAAGCAGTTTGGTTTTCAAACACCGACACAGCTAAATAAAGACCAAATATGCAATAGAAATGCATTTCAATATTTTATTGAGACAGCATGGGATGGTGGCCTGCATGCACAAAGATGCTGAATACCTTATGTACAACATCAATGACAGGTATACATATTCACAAAAGGTTACAATAATCACCGACTTAATTCAACAAGGCAACTGCCTTACACTTACGGCTCTCTCGGCCCTTCAGGTCTGTGCCTGGAAACAACAACAACAACAACAACAACAACAACATCAAGTTGATATTACATGTACATACAAAGCCTCGCTGGCTCACAAAGGCAACAGCCCTAGTCACACTCTGCCTCGTTGGCTTTCATATAAACATAACAGCTATTCATTAAATTCATTTCGATAATAAAGAGTGTGCCGATTCATGTTGGCAGAGAAATCTTACTGATACACCCGTTAAGTCAAAAAATGCAATCAATTCATCAGTACGGCTTTGGACACTTCAAGTCGTAGGCTCACATCTCTTTTAACATAACGATTCTTGGCCATGGTGGTTTTCCAACGACCATGTTGAAGGATTAGTTCTTCAGGAACGTTATTCTTGGCTAAATGAGTGGCCCCGCCGGATCGTAGGCTATGAAGACCAAATTCATTCACTTTGTCAATTCCGATAGACTTGAGAGCATCTAAAAAGAGTTCCCTGCACCTGGTGTAACTGAGGGGTTTGTTACGAGTACGTTTGTAAGTTTTGGTGCTAGAACAGAATGTGAGGGGGGTAAAAATGAACTGATCCGCTCCTATAGCTATCCCAACCCTGGACATGTATTTCATCAAAATGGAATATGGAGAATAGAAATCTGTGGACATGGGCAGAAAAGCCATATTGCCCTCTCTAAAAATGTCAGTTTTGGATTTAGGGATGAATATACTTAAACCTTGGTCATCTTCTAAACGGTTAAGATGAGAAGCCTTGATTTCAGCAATCTCATTATGTCTGAATAATAAAGCAAACTTCAAACATACATAACAAGCGGTTCTGAGTTGAATGAGCAGTCGTCCGTGACAAAAGTATCTATGATTTTCTTGAGTTGTTCCAAAGATAAAGGGCTTTTCTGAACGGGAGGGTGATGAAGGTATTTCTTGTAACTGATCAAAATTTGTTGAACTATTGGAGAATCTACCGGATTGTTTCATATATTCATTAAGGAATGGAGCCATTTAATGGCAGCAGCAGTTGTAGTGATGACACTATCAGACCGAGCGGTTGATTTTACATGAGATAGATACATTGCCACTATCTCATCTCCGATTGGAAATGACATTGGAATTTTGTGTTCGACCAACCAAGTGATGAAATGACGACACCTATAGAAGTACGAGTTGCAGGTCCCTACTGATTTCGCTGCGATAGCTTCATACAACAACTGCTGCTTGGACTCCGAGACTACGGATGGAAAATCTGCCTAAAATGGTTGCTCCAAAATAATCTGTAACGACAAAAGGAGATATAAAAAAAAATATATATATCTTTAAGAGAAAACTAATTTGACCGCAGCCATTGAGCTTAGAAATTGCGACGAACCAAGCAAAGAATGTGTGTTTCTGCCGTGAATTACAGCAAATTTTCCAGGCATGGTGATCATGTCAAGGATGAACGGACTAAATTTTATCCATAATAATGGCCAGAAAGGACTGGACGGCCACCATGGGAACACAAGGGTACCAGACCCCCGACAAGATTGCAAATGATGCAACACCGAGGGAATCAGAGCGACAGGGGGAACTAATAGCACATTCTCTTCCGACCAATTTTGGGCGAAGGCGTCAACGGCTTCTGCCCCTGGGTTCCAAAACCTGGAGAAGAAACGAGGCAATTTAGTGTTGTAGTAAGAGGCAAAACAATCAACAGTGAAAGGACCACATTTGCTATTTATGGAAGCAAAGAATTCGTCCGATAGGCACCAATCGTCTACATCGACCAATTTACTAATAAAGTCGGCTTGATCGTTGAGGGTACGAGGTATCCAGTCAACTTCCAATCGGATACGATTACATACACAAAATTCAAATATTTCGAAAGCTAAAGACTGGAGATCGTCTTTCATGCTGCCCGTTTCGATGATTTTGGCAGCCGCCTGATTATCTGTGAAAAGTTTGGCGTTCGAGTTAGAAATGAGAGGTGAAAAAGAATGCAAGGCAAACGAAATGGTTTCAAGTTCCCGCCAAGTCGGACTCCGAGACTTTTCTTGAGGGGACCAATTCTTGTGAGCCACATGATTATCATTGCAAATGATAGCACCCGAACCTACGGAACTAGCGTCTGAGCAGATTATCTTGTTGGTTCTTGAGGAAAGAAACACATATCGAAATGTTCAGACGGAAAGAGTTATTCTGCCAAAATGTGATTTCCCTAAGACATGGGTTATTGAGGACGATTACATCGTCTTCATCGTTAGCCTGCGCAATGACTACTTGACAGTTACGCGTCATCATCCTGGTAACATTGCCTGCCACTGGCGATAGTGAAATTATTTGTCCTACGAAGGAATGAAGATCTCTAATACGGCAAACGGGGGATTGGCGTAGGGCGAGAATGGAAGCCTGGATTTTGTTTATTCTGGGATCCAAAACTTTGAGAGTACCTAAACGCGAATCCCAAATCATGCCTAGCCAAACTATCGAAGTGGAAGGATACCAAACACATTTACTAATGTTGTAAATGAATCCTGCATTTAAAAGATCTGATCGGACGTGGGCCGAAATATCAGTGGCTAATTTGAGATGCGAATCATGTGAAAGGTTAGATCGGGGTACAATGATGAGACCATCATCCAGGTACAGGACAATGAGAATGCCACAGGAACGCCAGTGAGTAACAAGAGGTTTCATGATTTTGGTGAATATCAGTGGGGCAGAAGAGAGACCAAAGGGCAAAACCACGAACTGAAAATACCTTGGCACACCATCGATGCACCAAGAAAAACCCAAATATTTGTGACAGTGCGGATGAATTTCTACATGGTGGTATCCAGACTTTAAATCAAATGTAAACAAAAAAGCATCTTGATCGAAATATTGAAGAGCAATCTTCCAATCATCTATTTTGAAATGATCTTTCTTGACATAGCTATTTAATCGACTCAGATCCAGAATTAAACGCTTTTTGCCAGACGACTGACAAACTACGGAAAGAGGACTAGTAACATAAGAGGGTGAAGTAATCTCCATAATTCTGTTCGAGGCAAGCAAATCCAAGATAGATTCATTTACAAATACAGAATACTGGAAGGCTGAAACATTGTTTTGAAAATACATTGGAGGAGGATCTTCTAGGAACCATATTTTAAAGCCTTCCTTTATGATTGACATAATCATACTCAGAGTGTTTATGCGGGACCAGAAAACGCTATGTGATTTTAGTCTACCTTTTACATGGATGGCATCAGATGGCAAATTAGAGTTCAAAAATTCACAATGTACCTGAATGATATCGCTGAACTTGTCGGTAGTAGAATCAGGATTGGGATGGGACCGAGCTTGGGGGCTCTTTAGACAACTCTGCTGCCGAGGCGGCAATCGAGGGCAAGGCATAGGGGTAGGACACCGTGGCTCGACCGGGGACGCCCCTGCTGGCGGGACCACCGAGGTAGTGGTTGAATCTGAACCGGGACCTCTGCTGGTTTCTTGCATCACCGGCGGGAGTGAAGGGGCATTGTCTGGACCAGTGCCCTGGCATACCACAGGTAAAGCAGTTAAAGCTCGACATGCCTGTTATGAAGAAAGACAAAAGCACAAACCGAAAAAGCACAAATGCGATAACGAATAGGGAGGGAGGGTGGGAAATGCAAGTATACCAGTAAAGTAAGAGCAAAGCAGAATAGCTGCATTCAGCGATTGTGCACGAGCCTGACGTGAGAGGCGTTGGTTGGAAGGTCCATTAAATACCAAACAGATCTATTGCTTGCGACTTTCCAGGTCCTTTAGGGCCTCTTCCTCGGCGATTTTGACGGACTTCTGCTGATCTGGGGATAGGTGATGAGTGGCTTTCTTGTCAAGATGCGTTACTGTTGCCCAGCCGGCCCTACTGCTGTCCGCGATGCGAATCTTTTCTTTCTTTCAGCCAGCAACTCCTCGGCTTCCTGGACGGCTTCGATAACAGCGTCGGGGTCAGATCGTTCGACGAGGGCTACCTTGACTTTGTCGAGCGCAATCTCCAGCTTACCGCAGAATTCGAACTGGGCGATGTTCCCTGGTCTTGAGAGTTCGTTAGCGTTGAGCTTATTTCTCAACTCTCTTATTGAGGTGGAACTTTGTTTCGGAGCTGCGATGGCATTAAAGCGCTGATCAAAATAGTCCTTAAATTTCTCGAACACCAACGCTGTGTTTGTATCCGAAGCACGATTCTCCTCGGTAGACATAATCGGCAATGCAAGTATACCAGTAAAGTAAGAGCAAAGCAGAATAGCTGCATTCAGCGATTGTGCACGAGCCTGAAGTGAGAGGCGTTGGTTGGAAGGTCCATTAAATACCAAACAGATCTATTGTTGACCAAATTGCTGGCGAGGGCGAAGAGAACGCAAGTACTATAGTTGCGTAATAAGGAATTTGGTCTATGCACCAAACAAAACAAAATTGTCCGCTTGTTGGCTTATGTTAGGGAGCACATACCACAGCACTTGCAGCACATATATGCTGGGAGAAGAGACGCAGCCCTTCGTCGACGAATACTTGATTTTGCTACACGTGAATTACAAGAGTAAGTTTTCTAGCCTCATACGGGACACAAAAATTCGTCTGGGAAGTTGCCACTGCAGTTTTGGATATTAATAATATTCTGCATTACAATTTTAGCGCAGTTGAAGAAAGGGCCCAGGAGATGCGACACGCGGGGAGGCCAGTAGCACCGTGGCGACGTGTTGATGAGGCACCAAATGCTGCCCCACCCCTGGACGACGAACTAAATCCCGCCCCACCACCGGAAGAACAAGTAGAAGATCCACCGGACAATTTACCAGCTCCTAGACCGCCTTCACCACCTCTTGAGAATGAGTTATTGGTCGCCCCACCCATCCCTCTGCCCGAAGAACCTCAAGTTGGCAATGACGGTGATGTAGAAGTAGGTGTCCGAAGGCGGATACCGCTATGGCAACTAGCAAGGCGAAATCAGGAGCGCTACGCAGACTTGTTGGACGCACATGAGAGGCGTATGGAAAGGGTGGAGCGCATCCTTGATGCAATTGAGGATGCTTTATAGGGTTATAAAAGTATATCGTTGGATATGCATATGTCGGACTTTTTGGTTTATATTTTCAGCCATGCTGATTTTAAAGAAGAAAAAACGAACATGGTTACTGTTTCTTTTATTAAACTTTCCAGCTCCGTACAGCATTATCCCGTTTTATTGTCAAACGTTTTTCAAACACAACTAGGAAAAATCCTTGACCGACCTTGGCCAAGGTGCTATAACCATGTATGTTGTTGCGAAATTCTAATCATATTTTCAGGATCATGAGAAAGCAATTAGAAGTCTTGTTTGTATACAAATCCACTGAATCTCTTTATGCCGTTAAATTGTTCATAGACAAGTAGACAACCCTTGTAATTCTTTAGAATAATTTATCCAGATAACCAGCCGCCTAGGCTACATCATAAACACTAGTTCATTGTTTTGAAATTCGGGTTAAAAGTACAATGGCTAATGTGAAACACCGTGAAAAACAAGAGGGCAGTTTGTCATTAATGAACACAAATTAATCTTAGCAATACTGTATCCATTAAGCCACCGGGCCTTAAAAGAGGCTGTACCATCTTAACGAAGTTGGCTGTAAAATGTAATATGGCGCTGAGCCAGACAAACGCACACATCAGCAATTAAGGAAAACATGTCCCGACTGTTTCTGTACCTCCCTTGCAAAATTCTGTAAGTCTTCAGGTGCCGGATAGTGTGCTCGATGGAAACTCGATAAGACGCATGTTCCTTATTAAAAATCATCCGTCTGCCCCTCTCATCTTCATCTCCACGAAGTTGGTGTGCCTTCCAAGGAGTCAGCAGTGGATCTTCGTGTGGATAGATTCCATCGGCCAGGAGGTAGGCGCCCCGGGGAAGATGCAGCATCCTCTGGTGTCCAATATCCGGTAGCAGGCGAAACTGGGTGGCATCATTGGTGTGTCCGAGGAAGCCAGACTGTAAAGGAGCACCATTTATTTAAAATACAATTTGAAAAAAAAGTCGGATGCGGTGGAATCACAGTGAGCAGATGCCTGGCGAGGTTGAACTTGTTAGATGTGGATCTACCCCCAGAAAGATTAACAATCTGCTGTGAAATGCAGTTGGACAATTACTGATTCTGTACTGGAAGACAATGGTGGCATGGGTTATACACTGTTGCCCATAAAGTTGGAAGACAATATTTGTTTCCAATGATTCCAGTGGCGTCGCACGAGGCATAGCTAACTTCTGGGTCAAATTTGGTTGGAAATTGTACAGCCACTTCTGAAAACGTGGATTTATTGCATACAGACTTTAAGCAGGAAATGGAAAACACATATTTTTTCCATTTTTTTTGCGCCAAACAAAGGGCCATGTTACGTAATGGAATGGAATGGAATGTAAATGTAATGGACTGTTATGCATGAATTTATTTCACCTGGGTAATTTTGACTCATGTAATCACTGCACCTGGTCAAAAGTGATTTATACTGACGTGTTTAAATATGAATAAACAGAGGAATGAGTCTGAAAACATATTCCAACTTTACGGGGAAGTGTACATTTATTACTACCAGTAATGGTATACTCACATGCAAAAACCGAATATTTCTCTTTGAGTCGGCAATAATCTGCGTTTGAAGGCAATGACGATGCCGGTGTCCGCTGTAATACAAGTGCTGATTTTCCTCTGGAATATACACTTCATGAAACGTGCCGTCGATGGTACCCACGCCATTAGGAAATGGCTCCCACACATTTCGCATTTCATTCCACTCCGCTCCGTCTGGCCAGACGATTCCACTGGTCAGTTTATTCCACAGAACCTCTGTGACAGACTTTGTTATCCTCAACGCGGTGCTCTCACTGACATCAAACAAAACCGACAGCGAATTAAAGTCCGGATATTTACGGAGCCAGATTAATGTCATTAGTAGTCGGTTCTGTTCATCTAGTAATGGGTTCCTTCCATTGCCCTCCCTCTCCTGAAGGTAAGTTCGTATGAACTCTAACAGCTGGCTAAAAGAGGCTACGGTCTCCCCAGTCTCTCGCCAAAAAGATCTAGTATGGTTCTGCAGAGTGCTGAAAACGTCCCTTCCTCGGAATTCAATTGTTGGCTGTGTGAATATCAGTTCGTTAAACCTTGGCGGTACAATGGGCACCATGGGTAAACCCACTCCCAAGATTGAGTATAATTCAACGATTTCTGTTTCGAATTGTCCATAATATGGCGGCGGCAAAGTACTCACTTCGGCCGTACAAACAGCAGCAACTTTTCGCAGCATGTCAATTTTGCAACAAATGCAGTCAACAGCAGTGGTCAATTGTCGGAGGACGTTGTCTGTAGAGCTGTGGAATGGAAAGGGTGTTAAACAAGTAAGACACACCCACACACGCACACAGTCATGTAAACGGGTGCAATCGTGGACCTCCCATTGTTCCTCTTTTGTTTATACACTAATTTTTTCGGAAGGCCTCCCATTGGTTTTGTACACGATTTTTAATCGTGGACGTTAGGTCAAACGTGGACCCCTTTGTCTACGCCCGAATTCTTTTGTCCTAGGTCCACGATTGCCGGCATATACAAACTCACACACACACACACACACTCCCCTCATAGAAACCCTTTGTTAGAGCCCAGTAAGCGCCATCCAATCAGCATGCACATTGCGATACCTTATCGGGTACGTAACCTACGTATCCGTCCGTAATAGTTTTGTAATCTCCCTATTGCAACGTTGCACCGGACGTGTTTTTTTACCGACTAGGGTGGTACGTTGCGTATCGTGCTTGACATCCTCATCATCATCATCATCATCATCATCATCATCACCACAGACCTATATTTATTTATTTATAAAAACATTGTGTTTTTTCTATTTGTATTTAAAACACATAGGCCTATAGATATTAGATCAATATCCCCCTGGCGGCATTAAAAAAACAAATAGTGTTTTCAAGACGGTTTTAAGACGATTCAGACATTGTTTGCCCTCCCTGGCACAAAAAGCTGGATACGCTACTGTCCATGGTATAAGTACGGCTAAAGTCCTTTCTTGGTTAACAAGCGCTAGTGGCCGAGTGGTTAAGGGCGCTGTACTAATACATATCTATCTCTTGCAGGCTGTATTACGATGTAGGTTTGAATCCGGGCAGTTCTTTTCCGAAGGAAAAGAAAAAGAAACACAGAGTGATAGGGATTCGTGGAGGTGGAGGTGGAGGAGTCCGAGGATAGGATGTACGTTGGGGAGAGGAACAATAAGGGGGGTTTCCTATCATTTTTTTTTTTTTTCTTTTAAGGACGTTGTATAGGAACGTTAGTTTAGGATTTCATCAACACGTCTAATAAAACGTTTTAAAAACATGTTCATGATGTTGTCTCCAAATGTTGTAACAACATTTTTAAAACCACACATTGTAACGTAACAAAACCCCGTAATTTGGAATCATTATCATGCAGCTATCCCCAGCCCCATCGGCTTCGTCTCCAGCTATCCCCAGCCACATTGCCAATCTGAAGCATTGAATGCGTAACTTGGACAGCCTCTGTCTCTGAATTAAAATATAAGACTTCGATGTGCATGTTGTTACGGTCTGAAAATCTCCAGAATATCCGTTAATATAAATTACTAGAAAATGCCTGAATTTTCTCAGATGCAACAAAGAAATCAAACAAGATCACACTGAAATAAAGAACAAATAAACAAGGTTATTTAATAATGAGAATATTGGAGAATCAACAGGGTTTAACAAGTGTAGAATTAAGAAAAGATCTTATACAATATATAACTTAAAATATCTTACGGGCGAGGACTTATATAGGCAAGGGCTCAGACGACTTGGGCCGCTCTGCAATGGGCGAGGACTTGGATGAGGACTTGGACGACTTGGGCACACAGCAACGGACGAGGACGACTCCAATAATGCGAGCGAATACAGTTCTTTGACGAGCTGGAACACGGGGCGAATTCACCTCCAAAACAGCCGAAGAGAGACGAAAACAGCGGGGGACGACACAAACTGGCTCCCGTCGCGAAAGTATGTGGGGATATGAAACCCCAAATAATGAACCGAAGACAGTTCACAAATAAATGTCTCTTTTCCGGAAATATAACTCAGCTCTAACTCTCTCCAGACGCTCCTACGCAGACGAGTCATATACAGGTCACAGGTCCGAATGAAACGGCTCGATGAACTCGATAACTAAAATCCCAACGAAATTCTCCGTCCGTCTAAAGTCCTGATTTTGTTCTGAAGTTAGCCCGTATATAAAGAAATTTCCTACATTCTAGAAATTACAATAATTCTAGAGAATTCTTACAATCTGGAAACTTCTTACGATTACGCCACATCTAAAAATAATCTTTCACACAGCTTCTCGAAAGACCTAGCGACGCGTACACGAGAATTGTGCACAGAAACTTCCCAGTCAGCGCGCAGCGTGCTGAAAAGTGCTTTCGTTTATTTGCAGCGTATGCATAAAACGCTCGGTAAATGCATATTCATGAGATTGGAGATTACATTTTCGAAATTCATTTTCCAGTTAACGTGTCTTTAAAAGTAAGATTTTAATTAAAAGACAGGCTGGAAATGGTATAGCCTTATTGTTTAGTGAGATTATTCAAATTTTAAACGTCCATTTTGTGAAATATATGAACGAAAATGTGACCGTTGTTGTAGTGAATTTACGGTCGGTGAAAAATGTTTTTTTCTAAACTAAACGAAGTTGGGCAGAAGAATCTGACGGGTTGGAGACAAGCTATAATATTAAGTTACCTATCTTTATAAATACGGTTCTCTTGATTATTCAAAACAGTCAGGATCACACAAAAATGATGTCCATTCCGTATGCCCAGATTAGGAAAACAACGCAGCTTTGCAAGCACGTGGATGGCACGACCCAGCTAACACATTGATGTTTTGATAACGTGGTATAAATGTTATGTGTAATGTTGTGATGATATTACGAAATAATGTTATGGCGACATGGTCTTACAAACGTTTTAGTGATACCTACATGACATTAATGAAAAAACGTTGCCCATGAAATATTAATTTGACATCGTAAAAATATTTCATGGGCAATGTTTTGTGAACATTTTGAAACGTTATGAAAACATCGCACCAACGTTTTTTCATTAATGTCATGTAGGTATCACTAAAACGTTTGGAAGACCATGTCGCCATAACATTATTTCGTAATATCATCACAACATTACACATAACATTTATACCACGTTATCAAAACATCAATGTGTTGGCTGGGTTGCTTGTGACTGGCATTCAGCTGTTTGAATAATATAATGATGATATCTTAGAAATGTTAGGGAATCGCACCCAAATGTTACTAAAATGTTATTTTTACGTTAACAAAAATCATATTATAATTTGTATTAATTAACGTTTGAACTACGTGTTGGAGCAGTTAATTTGCAAGCTCTATAGATCTGTATGCACTTTATGCCATTCCCACACTTAATCGTTCCTGCAATTAATGAAACGGTTTATTGTTAGCAAGATTCGGCAACTCTGCTCCTGAAAATCAATGAATTATATCGGTTAATACTCAATTAATATTAGTTAACATACTATACAATATATTAATACTATGTATACATACTATACATAATTAAATATCATAGTTCCTCTGAGGAAGCCTCTCCTACACTTTAAGTACGTCCCTAAATGGTATATATATGCCCAATATCACCGTCGTCTTTAGTCACAGTTTGCAAGTCAAAATGTTCTAATTTGTTTTGTTTTGCTTTTTTGGCAAATTTGTTTCTTTGAGACTTTGAATAGTTAAATATTACACAATTATCTCTATGAAAACACCCTAAAACATACCGGTGTTACGCAAAACATAACGTTCATGTTGAAAGAAAGTGACAAAATTGTTTCACCAAGGTTTACCACGCCCACTTGGGGTCAACATGCAAATTGAGGTCACTATAACGTTGTCACAACATCATCACAACGTAGTACGTGTATTTAACATCATAATAATGTTGCCATGCAGAACACCATTTACCAAGGAGTGTTAACGTGATCACGATGTGATGGTCATTATATCAATACATTGTCAACAAAATCAATGAATGCCTCGTTATTAACCTTCATGTTATACATGTATTAAAACTTAAAACACGGGGATACAGATAATGAAATTAAATGTTGGGGCAACCTTGATATAACGTATCAAGACGCATATAAAACATTTTAAAACATTTTATAGTTTCTAGGACTCAAACATTTAGGACATGTTTAGACTGCTGTCAACTTTTTTTTCAAACATCAACAAATAATTATTATTTGTTAAACCTCGATGTTTTAACAATGTTTTGCAAACATTCCACGTTTAATCCGCGACATTAAATTTTTGTTTTTAAAATGATTTAAATTTGTTTTAATTATGTTTAATAACGTTTTGTATTTAATCGAAATATCCGTCTGAAAGCTATTTTTACATTACAAAAACATTTTTTTAAATGCGCGGATGATGTTTTATGATAGCTTGACAACATGCAAGTGTAACGTCAATTTAAACATTATAACAATGTTATAATTACATTTCATGAAAATTTAATAACATTTGCATGATGTTTCAAAGATAATTGATGTAAAAACTATAAAAACCGTGTAACACATTAAACATACATTTGAGAGTTTATATCTGTAAAACATTTTGAAAACATACATTTTTAAATGTTTGTACCGCGACAACATAATGATGTTTTAAAAACAATTTCATTTTGTTTTTAATATGTTTAATGACATTTTCAATACGTTTGTGTATTTTCATTAAAACATCTTTTACAAATATAACTGTTACATTATATAAACACTTTCTTGAATGCGACTACAATGTTTTAGTAATATTCTAAAGATATGACAGTCGTAACGTCAATTTATAAATTATAAAAATATCGTAAAAAAATTTCATTGAAATTCAAAATACATTTACACGATGTCCTTAAAATATTTCAAGTAGATGTTTTATTAATACCGTAATAACAATGTTTTCTGTATGACATTTGTACAACTTTGTGGAAATGTTTTAATCACGTTTAATCATGTGATTAACGTAAATTAAAACATCATAAAATATCGTTAAAATATTTCATTGAAAATTTAATAACATTTACACAATGTTCCTAAAATATTTCAAGTAAAAACAAAATAGCTTTTCCAAAACTTTAATCCAACATTTAAAAATAACATTTGTATAACATTTACAAAATATTACCATTTAATTATTTGTACCTCAATGTTTTAACAATGTTTTTCAGATGTTTTTAAATTTCATCGAGATGTTTGATTAACATCATAACAATGTTATCACTAAATGTTTTGTGTATGACATTTTTAAAACTTTGTGAAAATGTTTGAATCACGTTATGTGTTTGCTGGGTAGTCCCTAAATGTTTAACTTATTCTTCCAAGAACCCAAACATGTATAACATGTTTTAAGAATGTTGTCAACTCTTGTCATAACATTTTAGGGATATCTGTAAAACATGGTTTCATATTTTAAAAAGATGTTTTCAAAACATCATAAAAAACATATACATCTTCAGATGGTAACATTATCATGACGTCGTTTATATATCAAATGCCCGAAATATATTTATTACCGAAGACAGATTTTAAACACCAGGCACAAATGCTTTTACAACATTATTAAAACGTTTACAATAGTTCTGTGGACTCGAATATTTATAACATGTTTTAAAAATGTTGTCAACAATTTGGCATATCATTTGTAAGATATTTCTGAAACATGTTTTAAGAACATCATAATAATGTACCACTATTTAGGCGGTAACATTATAATGATGTCTTCTAAATATCAAATGCTCTAAGATATATATTTAATAATTCAGAAAAGTTTCAAGCTCAATATGAAGTGCTTTTGGCAACATCATATAGGCCTAGTCCCTAAACGTTTAACTTATTCTTCCAAGAACCCAAACATTTATAACATGTTTTAAGAATGTTATCTATAATTTGGCATAACATTTTAAAGATATTTCTGAAAAAATAGTTTTATGCTATACGCATATGTTTTAAAAACATTATAATAATAATATACGACTATTTTAGGTGGTAAAATTATAATGATGTCTTTTAAATATAAAATGCTCTGAAATATATTTAACAATTCAGACGTTTAACTGATTCTTTCATGGACTCAAACATTTACATCATGTTTTAAGAATGTTGTCAACTCTTTGTCATAATATTTTAGGGATATGTGTGAAACATGGTTTCATATTTTTAAAAGATGTTTTAAGAACATCATGAAAACATACACATGTTCAGATGGTAACATTGTCATAGCGTCGTTTTGATATCAAATGCCCGAGATATATTGTTTACCTTAGACAAGTTTTAAACATCAGGCAGAAATGCTTTTTTGACATTATTAAAACGTTAATAATAGTTATGTGAACTCAAATATTCATAACATGTTTTAAGAATGTTATCAATAATTTGGCATAATATTTTACACATAGTTCTGCAACATGTTTTTAAGGCTACAAATATATGTTTTAAGAACATTATAAAAACATACGACTGGTAACATTATAATGATGTCTTTTAAATATCAAATGTTCTGAGATATATTTAATAATTCGGACAAGTTTTAAACATCAGGGTGAAGTGTTTTTTAAACATTATTTTAACGTTACTGATTCTTCCATGGACTCAACCATTTATAAAATGTTTTATGAATGTTGTCAACTCTGCGGTATGACATTTTAGGGATATTTGTAAAACATAGTATTATATTTTTTAAAATATGTTTTAAGAACATCTTAAAAACTTACAGATAATAAGGTGGCAACATTATAATGACGTCTTCAAAATATCACATGCACTGACATTTATGAATTAAGTTAAACCACTTTTAAACATTAGGTAGAAGTGCATTTATAACATTTTCAAACGTTTTTGATAGTACCGTGGACTCGAGCATTCAGGAGATGTTTTAGTAACGTTTTATGATATTTATAAAACATCTGGATTATGTTTTTTAAATATCACATTTATGGCAAACTTTTCCCTCATGAAAACTAATTTAAAACATTTAGTTATAACATTTGGATGACATCACTTTAACATACTCGATAAAACGTCAAATTTGAGACATTTAAGTTATGTTATTAAAATGTTGTTCTGTTTATCATAACATTTCTATAAGGTTTTTAAAATGTTATTTTTAAATGTTTTATATATAACATCCGTACGACCTTTTCATAATGTCATAAAACATAATGTGTTTGCTGGGGAGTGTGCTGTCCTCATTGGTCATATCCCCAAACGACTTTGCATCTTGACCAATCAGGCACCGCTACATTTAACACAAGGGCGCTTTCATGTGTCAGGTACCCTGCTCCACATACAGGCTTATAATAGAGTGTGAAGGCGGAGTAAAGGCGCCAGACTAGAAAATAGAATCGTTGCGTAATGCACGTTTTCTCGGAATAGGGAAAGTACATGTAAAATGATGTATTATAAACACATCACAAAGATTGCCAGGCTGCTTTTTTGTCATTTTTGTCTATTTTTTTTCAATGACAAATGTAATATATCCACAACCTAAGTTCTACAGCCTGGAATTGAAAATGGGGTTAAATCGAAATTATTGTGTGCCGATAAAAAGTTGTCTATTGATGATTTTCCTTTTCATTTAGTTTTAGCTCAAACTGATTAAAAACAAAAAGGGAAACCACTTTTTCTTTGACGGGTTTGGCCAAAACAAGTATTGTAAAATGTAAATATAGGCTACCCACAATGCTATTTCCTGTAAAAAGGGGGGGGGGGGGGGAGATACCCTATCAATTTTTGTATTCCTATAACATTCATATGTTGTAGATCATGGATGACATTAATAATAAATAACAGAAAATTATGCTTTAATGAATACAACTAAAACCTGTGTACCATTTTCACTTTTATTATATTTTCACAAGCAGCTACAAATGTTTTGTATACAAGGAACTGAAAGACTTTTAAACATTAATAATATTTCAAAGAAGGGCACAAGACATTGCAGAAATGACATTTTCACACTTTTTACATTAAGTCGAAAGACATGAAAATGTGTTTACAAGAGTAAACATGAAACTACATGTTAAGTTTTTCTACATGTATACTTAAATCAAACACCAATAAATAATAAGTTCTTTAATACATAACATTTTGCAAGGTTTTGGTGTTGAGATTTGAGGGAAATTAATGAACCACAAAACATTTAGAGGCATATGGCATTGCTGAAAAATGCCCAAGTAAACTGCATTTTCTACCAAAAGATATGATTCAAAATTGCAAAAACTAGGGTCTTTAGAATTAAAAGAAGACTGTGCAGTGGAATGTCCAATACAAAAATAATACATGTACATGTACCAGGCATGCAACCGCACAAACAAATGAGGAAATTCCAATCTTTACAAGAGTTTGTGTTTTTCAATTTTCAATGGCATACTATAAGTGTGAAGTGAAAAACGAGGAATCAGCTGATCCGATGAAAAGTTGCATGCCTGATGTACATGCGTTTCAACAAAACCGGAGTCGTTTCAACATTTCTAAAAATCTGTCTATAATACATGGGACTCGTACATACACACTGGACTTCAATGACAGCACACTTTGTATCATTTGTTAACTTTTAAACACATTTCGAGAGTAATATAAGTCTTTAAGTGGTGGGCAATTCCTTGGAATGAAAACACATCGAAACCCGTGTTTAAAACAGGGTACGAGTTGTCCAAGGTACGAGTTGTGCAAACGAGTGTGTCTTATTCCTCCATGGTCTAAGGTACGAGTTGTCCAAACCTAGGTACGAGTTGTCCAAGGTGCGAGTTGTCCAATCCAAGGTACGAGTTGGCCAAGGTACGAGTTGTCCTGTTACCCAGTTCACAGTACTAGGCCGAGAAACTCTGAAACATTAAAAAAAAACATTATAAATGTTTTTATAACAGCCAAATTTGCATTTCATAAATATGTATGCCACATCATGTGAAACGGGACAGGAACATATTGTCGACATGCCTTTCTCTCGCCGCATCGCGCAATAGCGCCCACGTACGTACACAGTGACGTCATTGACATCAGATATTTCCCCGTGTAAGTTTGTAATTTTCGCCAACATTTAGCATCGAAATTAAAATCGCTCGTTGAACCTGCAGACATGGAAATAGTACAGATCGAAAGCATAACTCTTCAAGTGTCCAGCAAACGACAAATTTCTTCTCAAAATATCTCGAAACAGTCAGGATCACCAAAAACGTGCAGGTAGTTGAAAAAAATATATTTTTCATACCTCATTTTACAAGCCTAGTAAACAGCCTTCACAACGATAAAAATGTTTAAAAATTGTATTATTCGATGCAGAAAGAAATACATTTTTACTCACAACTCCATGTTGGCCGGAAACTGCAGCGAAAATGGGCTTCCCATCTATACTTTCTTGAGGCACTACCGAACGCTCGCAAAAACCTCGTGAATTCTCGTAGGTCCGAGACCGTCAACTCGCTGCAAATAGAACGTCGCCGGGCACCTCATTATCGAGTACGCTGCGCGCTGACTGTTCCAGTACATGTCGCGTAAACAACTTTGACCCATTCATTCACAGGTTAGGGTCAGCCGAGGTCGCACGCGTATGCAAATAAGTGACGCGTGGCCTCGCCCACGTTTGTGACAGTTGTACATAATACAGTCTGGTTCCCAGACCAAAATATTTCGACTATTTCTGATGAATATTAGCTCCGGTATACCCAGCATATGATGCACGATATGGGGCAGAGCGAAACCCCCCCCCCCCCCCCCCCCCCCCTCTTTTGTGTTGGTCATTGTGTTCCCGGAATCTCAGGAATTCTTTTCAGAAGTCTAGGGGGGATGTGTTAGGTAACAATAGTCTGGAGAGTGTATAGGGTATAGGGACAAAAAGGGGGGTACCCCTCTGCCCCATATCGTGCTGGGTATAATACCCAGCACGATGTGGGGCAGAGGGGTACCTCCTAATAAATTCAAATTTATGCACGCATGCTCATAAATGGGCCCTTCAGGCAAAAAGCGAAATCGGCCCATTGAAAATGTACAGGGGTCCAAACAGTTTTGTCATTTTCACTAAATTTCTCCAAGATTTGTCCCATTTGGCTTTAAAAAAGTACCAGAAATCGTCATAGGTATTACTTTCTGGTCTAAGTGGTTTTTGGGGGCACAAAATGAAAAACTTTAAAAATGTGTTCGTCCCGTGCGCACGAGGCCAAATGAATTAAGCAGGGCTCCTTTCCACACGAGTGCCAACAACTAAACGTGTGCTTCAGGGTGGTACCATCCACGTTGCACTTTTTGCCGCTGACTATCGCAGCGTGATTTTCGCGTGGGTCTGCCCGGGCTTATAACGCACAATCTCCGTCCAACCTGACCGTCTGTGCACGGTGAAATAATTTTGTCTGGCGTGGATGGCTGAAGCACATCGTATACTGATGTGTACAACTGTAATCCTCTCGTGAATGTCATTCTAGTATTACGGTATGTTCACTATGTTGGTGCTGAAAAGAAAAATATACATTCTCTAATTAATGCCGAGTATCACTACAGAAAGTTCAGTTTGTTTTAACGAAAGGAGTGTAATACAGTCATTAACTTAATTGCAATGCTTAAACCACCATTAGGCCTACATTTGACATGTTTTCTTTAAGCAAATACGCCCTTCATCAAACAATAATTTGGACCTCAAAATATCCTATAGCTTTTGTACGATTGACTTTGACACACCATTAATTTCTGTAGTCCGAGTAACTTGGACCCTTTATCGCCATTTTTAACATTTGGACATGAAATGTTAAAAAAGGCGATAAAGGGTCCAAGTTACTCGGACTACGAAGTGATGACGTCAATGCAATGTTTAGAACCCGAATACTTTTGTTATTTTGTGTCAATGCGTTTGCATGACTGGCTGCTAACAAAGGAACAGTCGATTTGTTTGGAGCCAGTTGTCATGCCAACTGACGTCAGACTTCGGTACTCTATATCATTGGCCTGAATTAAATCTTCTTTTAATCAAAAACAAATTTGAAAATGATCCTCAACTAGTTCTGCAACATCAGGGCGGTTTTACATGTACACCAAACAATTTTGAGGGCATTATTCTTGGGAAGATAACATTCTTTAAGTTTTGAAACCTTTACCTTTTTGTTGTAAATTTCTATTGTTTCTTTTTTTCCTTCTTTCTTTCATTTTTTTTGGGGGGGGGGGGGGGGATTTAAGCCCCTTCGTAGAACCATGTCTGTTTACAATTTTGGAATGGCCACATAAATGGAATTTCGTATTGTTGTTTTTTTAAGAAATCTGAATGTGCTATTCTATTTTATGTCCTTTATTTTTTTGTTTAATTGTTTTTGTTTTTTGGGGGCAAGGGGGACTTAACTCTTTATTTTGTCTCGCATCCATACACGCTACAGCTTAAAACCATGGTTGTTCTGGATATTTTTCGCCACCAAAATAGTGAAAATACCGTAATACTAGAATGACATTTCACGAGAGGATTACAGTTGCACACGTCAGTATACGATGTGCTTCAGCCATCCACGCCAGACAAAATTATTTTACCGTGCACAGACGATCAGGTTGACCGGAGATTGCGCGTTAAGCCCGGGCCGCCCCATCAACGAAAAGCACGCTGCGATAGTCGGCGGCAAAAAGTGCAACGTGGATGGTACCCCGAAGCACACGGTTAGTTGTTGGCACTCGTGTGGAAAGGAGCCCTGCTTAATTCCTTTGGCCTCGTGCGCACGGGACGAACACATTTTTTAAAGTTTCTATTTTGAACCCCCCCAAAAAAACATTTAGACCAGAAAGTAATACCTATGACGATTTCAGGGACTTTTTTAAAGCCAAATGGGACAAATATTTGAGAAATTGAGAGAAAATTACAAAACTGTTTG